>OY727108.1:20902864-21502864 GCA_963402855.1 Ormia ochracea | reverse complement strand
AGACGGTTAAAAATTAAAATATAAATTTTATAATTTATTAGCAAACGATTTTTTTTTAAATTAGACGATATTGAAGGAGATTGTACGGAAAGTATGAAAACCGAATTCCGTCATCCTGTGACAATGTCTCATAAAATGTTTTTTATATGAAACTTGTTGCCAGAAAAATGAATATTGAAATTGGTGTCCCTTTTCATTATGTTTCTGTATTTGACTTCAGAAAGGAAATGGCTACGTGAAATTTTGAAAGTTTCGTTTTCCATATATTTTTCGCCATTATTTTAAAATGTTTGTTTTAAGCTTTTCAAATATCAGTAAAAACCAAACTATCAAGATTTCAAAAAAGTATTTCGGGTCGCTTAAAAGGGAAATGATTTTCGTCTTGTAAATAAATCGAAATTATTTCAAAATTATTCAATTCCATATTTTAAAACTGATAAAAAGAAAAATACTTTCTTGCTTCCTTTATGCAGTTGCTAATGACGATTGGAAATACAAAATTACGGAAAACAATTAGAGCAAATAATATCTAGTGTGATGGCCTTTACCTTCTACGACAGATTTAAGATGCGTTGGCGCAGTTGCATCCAGTTATTTTGTAACACTGGGTGAAATATTCCGTCAATCCGTCTACAATGCATTCTTCAAATAATTTTCGTTTGAGAGGTTTTTTCTTATATCAAATGAGGTGTCCGAATCATTAATTGTGGACAATTTTATGTTAAGTAATTTTGCACGATACCCAACTTGTGTTGCTTATCGTCACATCAATACGATCGAAAATTCGACCGTGTAAGTAACTGAGCATCACCATTCAACAGAATATCCTTCAGTCTCTGAAGTTGAATCTATAAATTTCCATTTTCAAATATCCGGATTCAAGAATGAAGAAATTTTGAAATCAGTGATTTTCAAAGACAACCCAAAATTTATAATATTTTTTTCAGATGGCGTGGCATACCACTTGCAGTAGTGAATACACCAAATATAGAGGTAAATGGCCTTCAAATCAGATATTAACTCCTCTAGATTTGGTTTGAAATTTTGAGCTTTCAAATGTTTCTTTTTTTCGTTTCAAAATATTTATTAGTAAAACTTTGAAATATTTTTCATTTATTTCTCCTTAAAAAATGACAAATTCTTTGTTTTTTTTTTTAATTCCTAATAGTTTTGTATTTTCAGAAGATTAAGGGATTGAAACGAGCGAGTGCAATTTATTTTTTTTATTTTCTTAATTAAATTCATAGATTTTAAACTATTTTTAATGAGCTGAACCGAAAAAATTGTACAATTCGCTCCAGAGAAGGCAGAGAAATGGCCAAAAATGTAAATCTGAAATATATTTTATTGATATAAATAAGATTTTAAAAAGACTTTCTTATTTAGAAGGTGAAAATGTAACCAATATTAGAAAGTCGAAGACGCAGTAAAAGTGACAAGATTTATAACTAGATTTTATGGCTGGTAGTACCTACCTTTGGCACTCATTTCATAAACATTTTCTCCAGTGCGTTAAAGTCACATGTGTTCATTCTTATTGAAATGTTTGTGTGGCGAATGGGCAGTCACTGGCCAATTAACATTTACCAGAAAACACTTTTACATTGATGTTAATATACGCCCGAACTCATGCACTCTACTAGGCTGTCCTTCTGTAACACTATTTCGGCGGCAAAGGATGACAATTTAGTTCAACATGCTGGAAAACAGCACGTATCCTTTAAAACTATTACCTTCTTCCAGGTGCGTCTCCATTTAGAGTATAAATAGGCTATACTCATATTCCCTGCCGATTTTTTATAGAAAAAAATTCTGACAATTCCCTTGCAAAAATTAAAAAAGCTTATCCCGCTTTCTTTATATTCATATCGACTACAAAAATATTAATTCAAGATAATAGTTGATATTGAATAGCAACACTAAATGGGAAGCAACTAAAATAAATAAAAACAATTAAAGTTTTAATCATTTGACAAGCAATAAGAAGAACTTTATAAATATCAAGCCGGGGAATTTCTCTAAAATTACAAAATGTCAATAATGTGTTCATATAAATTCCTCATTTCGTGTAACCATATAATCTCAACATAAACTTTTCTTTATTGCCACAATTGCTGAACTTTTCAAGCATATTTCTAATATGAAATTTCTTTGCAAACTCCAATTAAATCTTAAATTTCTTCTCCAATTTTGTATCTGGTTTTAAGAGCACGAGCATCATCTTGCATACTTTATTTTTAATTTTTCATGTTCTAAGTGCGATTGTATATCCATTTAGAAGTTTTACTCTCAGCATATAAAAATAAAAGTTTATGTTTAAAGTACATTTATATGTATCGTATTGCGGTTAAGTAATAAAATTGTTTTCCGTCTTTTTTCCAACTGTATCTCCAGTTAGCTGCAACCGGCAGCCACAAGCAGACATGATACACATAAACTTATTAAGCTGAAGCCATTAGAAACACTTTCTAAAATGAAAAATTTAAATAAACTAGATACACATGCAGCTACAGTAAGTAATAAAAAAAATCACACACAAGCAGCTACATGAGTCTAAGCTAAAAAATTAAAATCCAAAAATGAAAAATAATGTTGCAAATAAAAGAGTTGAAAAGCACAAAAGAAATGAACCAAAACTAATTTTTATGCAAATCATGTAAAATGAACATTTTATATCACATTTAAGCTGTAAAAAGGAAACCAAAAACTGCCTTACATTGCCGAGAGTTACATAAGAGAATAAAATGAAAAGCTGAATGTAATTGGATATCGCAAGTGGGGTGAAACCGATTTTAGGCAATTTTTCATACGTTTCTGGAAGTTTGATTTTAAATGAACTCCAGACGAGTAGACTCGCGCAATTCATGCTGTTAAGTGTGCCATAAATCGAAAAAATCCAATAATGCCAAGAGAGACGAAGATGGTAACAACTCTTATCCTTTGTGATAAATTTGTATAGATTTCCATTACTAGCCCATGGCTCCACTTTATACGCAGAAGTAAGAGGCGTGCATTAGACTTAAACTTTGTTGCGTTTGACATGAAAGGAAAGTCCTTGCAGTGCATAACGAATTCTCACTCTTAACACGTTATGGGCGGGTATCTGCAGAGGTCACATTGCGACAATCGTATAGAATATACGAATATACTTATAAACCAAATTTATTATGTCATTCAGCAAGTATCTGAACTATCCACTGATAAAACTACTGGCCATTGAAATTAGTGCTTCAACTTCTGAAGTATCTTTTAGAAATCATTTACTTTTATAAATTTTATAAATTTATTATATGCAACTACATCTAATTTTAAATAACTAATTTGAGAATAAATTAAATTAATATCGATTAACAAAAATCATTAACAATCCAAAAAGGAATAAAAATATTCCAAAAAAAATTTTATTAAAAAGTAAATACAAAATTATGAAAATAATTAAAGAATAATAACGCTTTCAAAAGCTTTGCCATTGTGTGAATTTTAATAAAATGAAAAAATCCTTTTGTCTTATATATATTTGAAATAACACTCCTTTATCAAATAGTTGCGGCAATTTGGCTGTTTACATACATTTATCTTATCCAAGATGAACGACTTTTAAGCTTGAGAAGATTATCGAACTCGAGTTTGAATATGTAATGAAAATATTGCGAAATGTATTGATGGCAGCCAACACATCTCCTATGCCCCGTATTCGTTGTACTCGCAGTTAGACATGCGCTGATCTTCTCTGTTACAGTGCACAAAACGCTCACACCAATTAATACAGCAATAAATAATGTTTTCCAACATCAACCTAAAATTTAAGCTCAACTAAAGCTTAATAGTATGCAGCGTAAAAAAGGAACCTCGACGAAGTCACCTAAAATGCACTTCATTCATTTGCTTGCATCTATAAAGGATGTGTGATTAAAAAGTTTTTGAGCGCAAAAAATATTTTAAAAATAAATACAGAAATTGTTGGAAGATTTCCTAACAAGTCTGATGGCTTTAAAATTGTTTTATATATTATAAATATCCCTATCAAGTATTTTTATTGAAACAGCTTAACCAGTTTGTGTATTAAAAACTTCTATTACTTTTTTTAAATCTCTTATTTAAAAGCGAAGCACGTAATTCTTGTGGAGACTTTACATCGAAACTTAATCTCTTCTTAAATTTATTTATTCTTAAATTTTTTTTCATAAATATTTTTAGACTGTAAAACTTTTCGAAAAGCGAAACGTAATAAAATGTTTTTCTTCTTTCGTTTCTTCCAGGTAAGCGGCTCGACTGAATACTTTTCGTTACTTGTAAGTAGATTCAAGTTGAAACTATCACAACTTTTTGAAGATTTACCTTCTTTGAATTAAAATAATTTCAAACAAATATAAACAAAATATATTGCTAAGCTTTTAAGCCAGGAGGTTTAATTTTGATACTGCCTAAAACTCAAACTAATTTAGTATAATTGTTTAAGTTAAAAGCCACAAAAGGAAAAAACATCATTCTAAAATGATTTCATTGAATATGTATGTATATTTAAAGCTTTTATTTGAATATCCTTTATTGTTTTGTATTATTATGAATGAGATTTTAGTGTGCGTCCGGGCATAATGTAGAAACCATGTTATCAAGTTGTTAATTAATGGCTCGTCTTACATTTGAAGTTATCTCGTTCTGTTGCTGCTGCTGGTTATCGCTCTTTTCCACTTAAAATAACATTTTGCTTTGTATTCGCACATCTTATTTTCTTCTCGAATGTCAAAGAATACTTAGCCAAGTGTACAATTAATGCCAAAAACAAACGGCTTCAAAGCTCGTGGGTAGCCGACAGCAGTGAAGCTATTGAAATATAATATTATTAAAGAAAAAGCATTTATGCGTTTAAACCTCAAGTTTATTATTAATTTTTTACATTTTTCTGCACAAACAAGCAGGCAGGTGGCCTTCATCAACATAATCGCCATAATCAAAAGTATAAATTTTATCTAAAGGTCATAAAAAGGAACATAGAAAACTCATTGGCCCCACATTTCAATGTCTTTTAGTAACCATAAAATGTAACCGGAATTAAAATCCATGCCGAAAAATAGAAAGAGAAAACAAGAAAAGGAAAGAAAAGCAGTCATGTGGAAAAAATGAATTATAATAAAAACACAAAATATAAATCAACTTAAAGTCAAGCTAAAATAAATATCAAGTAAGTTTTAAAAATTGAATCATAAAAATAATACACTGTGATCGAAAAAAGCAATCGAAATTTGCTTTTAACTGCGGCATTCTTAGTGGGACGAACCTTAAAGGCCTATTTAGCCGACCGTTGAAACCGTGGATGTAGTTGCAATTCGAACTGTAAATGTAGTTGCAAACGAGCGTTGGTTACATAAAACGTAAAACCGTGGTATACATACACATGTTTTTCATGTTTTTCATGGTTTTAGTTTAGTTTGCCATTTGTCGTGTACAAGTGAACATGCAACGAAAGTGCTATTCGATTTCAATATAACTTGTAAAGAAAAGAATATGAACTTTCTTATTTTTTCCCTTCCTTTTAATACATTAATTTTTTTTTAATTAAATACTTCCATTATTATTATTTGCATTCTTCCTGTAATATATTATTTTTTATTAATTAAATATTTCCATTAACTTAATAAGTATTTCCATTATTAACTAAAACATAAATAAGTATTTTTAAATAAAAAATGAAATTCAAGGTAAAAAACGTAACAAAAAAAGTTGCAAAAAAATATCATTAAATTCAGTCTGATAATTTTTGTTTTGTTCGGATTTTTGTAACCCGGACAAGCGTTATTATACTGGAATTCGTTTCCCGGCACTAAAATTATAAGTTTTTCATCTTCCATTGCTCTTTTATTTAAAAAATCCAAACAGAAGTAAACATCTGTTCGAAACATTGATGGCAGTTCAGGGTGTTAAGTATTTTAAATGTGGGTTTATGAAAAAAGTACCAAAAGTACCATTCACTATTATAAACTTTTTAAAATTGTGTTACAACTTGATATTTTTGTGAACAAAGCTAAAAATAAGTTTTTTTCACTCATTTAGATATCTAATGCCTAAAAAAATTAATTTTATTGGTTTTAAACATTTTTATTTTTTTATTTATAAAGTGTCATTTTCATTACTTTACTATAATCTTTGTTTCAATTTATTATTCCTTTTCATAACGGACATGATTACAAACATTGTACGCATGCACTTATATCATTATTTTGAAATTATTTCAGAATATGTTCATATGAACGTTAATAATATGTAGACTAAAATAATTGCTAATCTTCGACAACTACTAAGTTAAATATTATCATAAAATTTTTGCATCGAATACGCTAAAACTATTATCAAAGTCTCTTTTTATATTTCATTAGGAAAACAATTGACACAGACAAGTAAATTTATGAAATAAAAGGTTAAATTAACACAAGAGCCAAAAATACTAAAAAGTAGTTTTTTTGCCTCTCTGTTGTTTACTTTGAAATGTGTTATCTCCAACTACGTGTTTCACGTGAAATTCTATTTTGAATAGGTTGAGTTGCTTACAACTACATCTGCCGTTGTAGCTTTATGCAGCTTCAAACCTTGCAACTACATACACGGCCGTTCAGCTAGGCATTTGCATTGCTGTTCGTATACCAGAATCGAACAGATGATGCAACTACATCCATGCAACTATATTTACGGTCGGCTAGTTCTGCCTTAAGTGATTTCTATCAAACCTTTTCTTTTCATTGCTTCTACTAAAACACCTGCTTTGCGGAAATGTAGTTCACAAAATAAATATTGATTTTAGTTTTAACAAAATTTTAATTTAAAAGAACAATTTTTTTTTTGGCACAAATTTATGAAATATTTTTGAAAATACTGTGTTTTTTTTTAAATTCTCATAAAATATATTTGTTTGAGAAGTTTTCAACCGGCTTGCCCAGAATTAAAACAAAACGTGTAATGTAACTAGATTTAAGATTTATGAAACATAAAACAAAATAAAGTATCTTTAAAACATGATAAAGTGATCTAAAGGGGAATTATTAGGAAACATTTTTTTTAACATTTTCCAAGCAAAATCATTTGCGATGTTTTTGTACTTTGAAAATTTCTTAAAACATCGACAATCACAATCGGTGAACCCTTTAAATGCTGCGCTACTTTAAAAAAAAACTATGTAGGATATCAAGGTTTACTACAAGTTTATGAAGAAGTTTTGAAGAAACATTCAAGCACCACCTCAATATTCCAATATTCCATCCCAATGCATCAGTTGCTTTTGGATTATTCGCTTCAACCAAAGACTTTACATAACAATGTAAAATGTAATCCAGTTGCGTTAGATTATAGGATATTGGTGGCCAACTCACTGGTACAATTGTATGCACTGTATCTCGGGTTGTATGTGAAGTTGCATCATCTTGTGGAAAAAACTTGGACTTCTGGAAAAAGTATCAGTCTCCATCGAACTCCATTAACGGCAACGTTATGTTTTATTTAAAAAAAAACATATGGCCCGATGACACCACTAACACAAGACAGTCCTTTTTTAATTCCTGTAATGCCGTCTTCTTTACTTCAAATACTTTACTTTTTATGCGCTTCCAATTACTTAAAAATGCATCATGTTCATTAACAAGCAAATGCATTTCATCGGAAAACACAATTTTTCGATTAAAAAAAAAAATAAATCTGTTTCCAGCAGTTTGGTTGATGCTACAACCGAACTGATCGAGAGAAAAAATAATTTGAAAAACAACTCTCAACCTTATCTTGTTGGACAAGCTACTCTCAACAATCAACTGAGAATTTCAAGGATTCCGGCCTAAAAACAAACAGAAACTTATTTTAGATTTTTTTTTATTTTTTTTTCAACATAATCGCCATCTAGAGAAGTTCTAAAGCAGTCACAACATTTTTATAGGGCGTTGCGTCAAGCCGCACGAAATAGTCATTCACCCCAAGCCAGTTTTAAAGATTAGGAAGTAGATAATAGTCGAAGGGGACTAAGACTGGTGAATATGGTGGTTGCAAAAACAATTTGTACTTCAATTTCTGAATTTTAGTCATTTTGCTACAATTCATTGTAGTAAAATGGCCTCTGCTGCCAAAGCAGGGTCGGTTGAACTCTCGATTTAACCGCTCCTTCACTGTTCTATTGTTCTAGTTCGCCGATAAGATACGATTGCACGATTGCCAATTGCGTGTTCGCAACCACATAGTGACCAGTGAGCATTGGCCATGCCTTCATAATTCAAAGATTATAATGCCAATTGATGCAAAATATATAAAATCATGTGAGAAAAATTCGTTAAAAGTGTTTATTATTGCCGAAGCTTGTCTTTGATTACACGACATGATTGTTTTTTAGTTGGTCGACTGACTAGTTCAGGCAATGATAACCTGAATTTTATTATCCTTCGTCCTGATTGTATTGAAATATACCGGTCAGCTCGTCATATTATCCGTTAATTTTCTCTCTTTTCTGCACAAATAAGCAGCCAGGCGGCCTTCATCAATATAATCGCCATTTCGTTTTATTTCACTGGTACGTATGAGTGATAAAAATTTCGTGTTTTTATATTAAATAACAATCATACGCAACCCCCTCCAGGGAATCACAGTGCCGGAAATTTTCATTTTTCCTACTGTAAACATTTAAATTTAAAAGCAAAAACATTTTATTCATAAATGTACGCAGATTTTAACATATTAAAAAGCTAAAATTTATTTCCCCTTTATATTATATAAATGACAAGGGAGCTTGAAACTTTAATACAAAATTACAAAGCTAATATTTTTATTCTGACTGAGCAATAATCTTATCATTTAACAAACTATACAAATTCTCTGGAATATTTTCAGCAATTTCTGTAATAATATGCTAAAATAAATTAATATTTATTTGTAAACAGACATATAGACATACAGAAGCACCATCATGTTCAGATATTTGTCAAATGATAATGTCATCAAATGAAATAACAGAAAGAAGGAAAGAAAGACTAATACAGTCGAATACGGTTATAACAAACTCAAAGCGACCGAACATTTTAGGTCGTTATAAACGTATTAGAAAAATTGGTCAAACCTGTATAAAAACAAAAAGTGACAAAAGTGGTTAATGTTGATTTTGAAATATTTTAAAGTTCACAGATTTGTTTACTTCATTAATTATTTGCATTTTTGTTGCAACAGAACTTAAAAACAATCTTTCGTTTGCATTGTTTGTTTGAAGAGTTTAAAACAGCTGTGACGTGATGTTGCATATAAGTGTTGTCTTGTGGCGATTTTTTGTTAAATAGGCTTTTTCTTAGTTTTTTACAAACGTTGTAATGGCTTTGCAAATTCATTGTGTGGCTCACAAAAACTAGTTCGCCATAAAAAAAAGTTCGTTGTAAACGTGTTCGTTATAAACGTAGTGATTTTTATGATAAATAGTTACTAAAATGCTGGGACGAGAGAAAACGATTCGCTATTCACATGGTTCATTATAACCGGTGTTCGTTATAAGCGTATTCGGCTATATATAAATAAGGATACAAAATAAAATTTAAATTTATGAAAAACGCGCGTTGAGCATCTTGTTATTTTTAACACTGTCTAGAAAACCCGCTGTTGGCAGGGGCCCACTACTGTTGACTGTAACGCCTTCGAGTGAGAGCATCCACAATCATAATAAAAGTTAAGATAGCCAAGTACGACTATTTAATATTCGCCTTCAACTAAAAACTATTATGATACATATTATTTGTAATAAAGAAATAAATACGTGTAGGAAAGCTTACAACAAAAAGCGGGGGTAGACAATGTTTCTTTTTTGGTTGAAGGATAAAGGACTCTGTTGCAAATAGAATTTCTTCCTTGTTTTATAAAAAATTATCATATATTTCATATAATAGCTCACATTATACAGTGGAGAGCAGAAATTGTCAATATAAAGTGCTAGAAAACTTTTCAATAAAAACTAAAAACATTTCAAAAACTAAAAAATTAATCTAAACTTGTTTGCTTTTATTACAAACTGCACTAAAACTTTTAAAATATTAAGTTTTACTAAAATACATTGAAATTCATTCCTGTAGGGTTAATTAGCTTCTGTAAGTATTTCACCACATGATATGCAGATCTTCAGGTTACCTTTACCACAAATGAAGTAAAATAAAAAATAAACATTTAAAAATGGAAAGAATTAGTTTGAAGGCATCACTACCATTTCTAGATTAACGAAAGTGATAGTTAAAAGCCTCGATTTTCTTTGTTGTTTATTTTTTCATTGTAGTGTACACATTGTCGTCAAGTCCGCAACCCATCAATTTCAGATTGAAAAGCAGGATTTTTTTGGCTTTAAGAAACCTTAAACACTGGAAGTGCTCTTAAGGAACTTGGACCATAACTTTCCTTATCTTAAATATCTTTTCGATATACTTATGAATACCACGTAAGCCTGCAATAAAATCTAGATATATTACAATTATTTTCCTTTCTCTGATAATTGATAGCAATGACTTATTATGTTTTCCGCAAGCGATTTGCATCATTATTAAAAAAGGCTTTTTTATTTTTAAGTCTTAAAGAAACTTTAATTTAATTTGCTTTTAACTTTTTCATTTCTTTGAGTTATTCATCTTATAGAAAAAGGCCTGCAGCCAGCGCCAAATTAAAGTTCACTTGGATGATGAACAGCTAAAACGAGTATGTTTGCTGTCTAACTCCATTTCTAATTGATATTTCTAAAGCCATTTAAACTCAGCACTGCACACTGCATGTTTTATTTAACTCTGGCTTAGTAATTGTTAAATAAAAAGAACACCATATAAAAATCAATAAATTTATTTATTCATTATTGAAACTAAACAAATTTTAGTTCATTCCTCTTAAATGCAAAACACTAGTAATCCCCGAAATTTGTCGAATAGTCTTATCTGGTCATAAAAAATTATCATTCTTATCCAAATACGTAATTGTTTTTTCTTACATTTCTGCGTATGAATTGCTTTTCCTTTGATATTTCTAATCGTCTCTTATTTTTGAACGTACGAAAGGCTCCGCATGACTTATTTATTCCATTATCCACAATTGATAGCACAAAAGGTTGTCTAAAATTGTTTCTGCAGTTTATGAGCAAAAACCAACAACTCACACAAGTTTTTGCACACAATAACACAATTCACAGGATCCGAAAAGGCAACAGGAGAGAAAATGAAACTCTAAAATTAAATCAAAAAGTTAAGACTACTAAGGCGAACTGAAAAGTTACTTATCATAATTTTCTGCACATTCGGTTTCACCACTTTGGTTGACATGTTTTATATTATTGTAGTTCTCTTCAGAAGAAGGTTAGCACATGAAGGATATACGATGAAGGATATACTATTAGCGGCAGTGATTTCAAATAAATGTGCTGCATTTACAATCCAAACAAGAAGTTTAGTTAAAAATATGTGTGTTCCTCCACAATCCCTGTTATTAAATACGTTCTCAATACTGGTGCCTCCGTAGGGGAATGAATAATGCACATCCTACTAAACCGTAAGTCGCTAATTCGATCCCTGTCTGGGCCATGAGTTTTTCCTGCGGGCAAGCCAAAAGCTTTGCAGGTTAAGTTGGTTACAAAAAAAAAAATTACTGCAGATTTTGTATTGAAGTATGTCATTCTATACCGCATGGGTAACGAATTCTTAATTAGAACATTCCGAACTTACGCAAATATTTGACTGTATTTAGAAAAATTAAAAAAAAAACAGACAAAGTATATTTAAATTTTGTGGAATTTCAGATGGATAAAACAGTTGCATGCAACTTTTGGCATTTTCGTAAAGGCCCAGATACACTATTCCAAAACAGTTGTACAATTTGTCAAATATGGCACGCGTGTAGAAAAAATTTAATAGGGTAGCATCAAAATGTCAGATTTTTTTCATAAAATGATAATTTTCATCCCAACAGAGTTGCATTTACTTCAATGAGCAGAAAAATAATCAAATATTTTGCATTTCAAATGAAATTGTCTTTTCTGAGCTTATATGTAGTCAACGTGGTTTGCGTTGAATTGTTGGAATTGTTTCTGCAAAAGTTCAACGCCCCTCTTGAAAAAGGTGGGGTGGGCGCGATTCAAAACATAACTCAAGCTGCGTTTGGACATCGGATAAGAAGTTAAAATTTTTATTTCGTAACGAATGCTCCAGTTAGCTCAACCGATGGTAGTCGTCCGATGGTGCTACCTCTGTAGAGTACGGGCGTACGGTAGAAGTTTCCTTCATAACTGCTTAATTTCGTCCTTAGTAAGCTTCGTTGCATGAGGGCAGACATTATCTTGTTGGTTTATCACACATTTTCGGTTGCCTAAAGCTAGTTTTTTTCTAAGAGTGCGGACGGTAACCGTTGTAATTATGACATTACAGGTCAACAGTAACTGCTTCCCCAGGTTTCAATAATTCCTAATCCACTACAGCTGAACAATCCCACCAGACGGGACGAACTATGATTTGTAATGAGGAAATCTCGCCTTTTGCGATTTTCTGTATTCTTATTTAGAAAACAAACAAAAAAAATTATTGGATCCCAATTTAATTCAAATGCTTGCAAAATGAACCAAAAGTTTCACACTTTCACTTGACAAACTGTATCTGTAGACAATATAATTTTTTCTGCTTTGGATATACAAGTAGAGTTACTAAATAAAATAAATATATCCATGCTTAATAGCAAATGAACTTTGAGATGGAGAGACTGATTCTGTCGCCATTCTTTCGTACGAAATCCTGTTTAAAAATCTCTAATGTTGTAAAACTTCCAAAAGCCTTTTCATGCGCCAGTCATACGACATTTACAACACACCTTTTAGGGATCAATAAAAAATAAAAATAAGGATGAAACAAGGAAGAAATAAAAAGATTCTACAATACTTTCTTAGATATTAAATAATGCAAGAAAGGAATAGCAAGAACAATGAAATTATTTCCATTTGACTGAATTTAGTGGATAACAAGAGCAAGACACGTAAAATAGACATGCAGCAATGTAAATGATGTCAAGAGCATTGAATAGGCGACAGACTCCATTCTCTTCATTTACGACTTAAATTAAATTGGTAATAACGTAAACACTTTCCTTTTTGTGTATTAAAAAAAAAAAATTATTGAAAATAAAGTGAAAATTAAATGAAAAGAGAAGTACTTGTGAATTCAGAAGAATAAAGTCAAACATTTAACCAGCAAACTCGGCAATCGGCCAAAGGCATTAGCAGGCCATTGGCTTTCTTAGTGGGCAAGATATCGCCATTGTCCAAAACCCTGTAATGTTGCTACCGCTACTTAGCAATACGGTAACGATAATATATTGCTAATATCGGCAGGAGCTTCACTACCACTGGAGAGGCAACGGTCTATTCAAATACAAGTATATGTTATAAACTTTTGAGTTCAGAATTTTGTGATTTTGTAAGTTTAAGGACATGCATTCTATATACAAATCATCAATAAATGATGATTTACATCTACGGAGGCAATAAAAATTTATTCCAACTTTTTTAGGGCGATATACAGTATTTGTTATAGCAGTGCTGTAAAATATATGTGGTAGCACAACCGCAACTAATAGTTTTCATTAATGACAGGAGTGAATAAAAGGAGCCGGCAACCCTATTTTGTTTTTGCCTCTCTCTTGGGTTGCTAGAAGTTAAATCAGGGCCACGTTTTTTTGATTGTAACTTAATAACAAATGTTTCTAAAGAAAGATTTAACATATCATAGAATATAGTGACTACTTAACATTATCCATATATATATCTATATATATATATATATATAAAAAAAGAATATTACATTTGCAATTCTATATTATTTTACGTTTTCCAATGTGGATTCTTCTAAATTATATATCACTTTCCGTAATTAAGTAAACAGCACTCTTTTATGTTAAAATTAGTTTTTACGAATTCAACGTAAAGTGTTTCGAAAAATCTTAATAATTGAAAACAACACCAAAACAATTAATTATTTTTAATTGATAAATAAAAGTATTCGCCATTATAAAAAAAATTATTGTCCTTATTGTCCTGCTTTCAATATTAAAACCACAAACAGCTGCTTTTTCCTTTACATTGCAAATTTTACTAAATCAGTTATTAGTGTGCAGTGTCGTTAATAGGTGTACACGTAATAAAAATATATATTTCTTATAAAATAGTCTACATGTTCTCACGCTATTCTGATACATTGCAGAAAAAAGCTGTTTTTGTTAAAATAAAAAGCAAAAAAAAAAAACTTCAATGGAAATAATTTTATACATTATATTTTAAATTAATATCCAGTAAAGTATTAATTTCAACTAAAGACGGTTGTATATTTTTGGTTTGTGAATGTTTCCAAATGAGTCCAATTATACAATATAAAGTAGTGCTTGGAAATCCAAATAATGCTTCGATTAATGATGGGGAAATTTTAAGAGTTGATGTTGATTTTAAATATATATATTATTTAGGAAGTTAGTGTCATCTCTTGTTTCAAATAATCCCATGTCAAATAACATGATCTTGGCGGCCGATAGGATAACGCAGCCTTTGAATTTGTCACATAAAAGATGAATTGCTTCGTTAGATGTGCTGCAAGTAGCACCGTCCACATCCATATCGGTATCACAATAACTGCCGCCGTCATTTGGAAAAAAGAGGCCTCCCGATGATGCCACCAGAAACCGCACAAACTGTCAGTCTTTGTGGATGCATTGGTTTTTCGACACCAATCTTGTATTATTATTCGCCCAAATGCGACAATTTGGTTTATTAACGAATCCACTCAGGTGAAAATGCGCCTCATAACGAAAAATTGATCGCCCACTGTTGCCATTTCCTGGCACCATTCTGACCATTGACGAAATTTGGAATAGTGAAGAGGCTTTAGTTCTTGTGCCAATTGCACTTTGTAAGAGTGTAAATGTAAATATTTATTTTAATGTTCATCAACGACAAGCGTAGCAGGTGGACTTGCTGGCCACGACGACGAGTTGTAGTAGTTGCTTTTCAGCCACACTATCGCGAACAGTAGCAGTATTGTCAGCATTACGAGGTGGGCCGGCTTCATATCTTCCACATTGCCCGTTTGCTCAACATTTTAAAGGATTTTTCTAACTGCACGCACTTTCAGACGATTAAAGTAAATGAAAAAATTACGAAGTGCGCGATATGCATTTCAATTTGATCTCCTGAATAAGTAACGCGTTGCTCGATTGTGTACCTTGTCATGGTTCACACTGAGTAATGTCAAATGAAGTACAAAAAAATCTTGACGTTTAGGAGTGGTCTACATTCAACTCCGCCCTTTAAAAATTTGCATTTATTGAATTTTTATATATAAATTCTTACTTTGATAGCAGTGGATTTATGAAACCGAGGATGGATCTTATTTCATAAAATATGCCTTTCCTACACGGCATATTAATATTTCTTTTGGTGTGCTAATTTATCATCAATAACCATGTACTCGTACGATTAATGTGTTTTGTTCTTAGTTTTATTATCATAACGGAAGAGCTGTTCAGGACCTCTTTGCCTGATACCTTTAATGCATTAAATTAAAATTTGGGCAAGCAGTTAATTCATACTTTTAAAATGACATTGACATTTTTTATTTATTTACGGTTAAAAAGGTAAACTTAAAAAAAAATTTATACATTTTTTTAACTGTTCCACCAAAAAAAAAAATTGTTAATAAAACAAAAACAAACGATGAAACTTGTCTGCAAGCAGTTTCTTTTGCTCTTTGTAATTACATTCATTATAATTAAAACCTCTTGTTTATTTTGTTGTATTGTACCTAAAATTACATCTATTAATTACTTATTCATCATAAATATTCTGGCAAGACAGACAAGGCAGGCAAGGCAGCAAGACTGCTGTTTGATATCTCACTCTTACTGAAGAAATGACAGTGAAAATCCCCTCCATCCTCTTGTTTTAAAAGCTCATTTACCTGAATACATTTTTCTTTTTTACTTTGTCTTATTGTATTATTTCAGAGTCTTTGCTAACTATAGTCTAAAGGAATGCTTAAGAAGGTTTGTTCTTTTAGAAGTTTCCGTTTAGACTTTTTGTTTTGAATTTAATGTCACTTCACTCAGAATTTTCCATTGATTGACTCACAGTTTTGTGTTTTTTTCATTCTTGCATGTACTCATAGTTAGGCTACGAGGGAAATAGGTGCTGTTTCAGATCGGTTAAAGAGGCCTGGTGTACAAGTAACAACTAATAATAATGATAACATAAGTCAGGCTCGTTATGTAATATTTCCAACATTTGAAATACGTCACTGCTAAGGACACTTTCTCTACATTAAGATTTTTATTTGTTTGAAATATAATTAAAATTATTGTCAGTATTAGATTTTGCACTCACTCTCATTTTCTTTACCTCAATGATTTTTAAGCACACCTTTTATGATATGATATTGTATTTTGGAGCAGCTTTCTGTTAATATGAAGTAATAAATTTCATTTCACTCAGCCCTTATAAACAAAACAACTCATGAGGGAATTTTCAATATAATCCTTTTTTGTGTGCGAGATAAAGCCACCTTACTGCGTAGTTCTAATGATTAAATTCCTTTTTCGTCATCACTCACTCAACAGCAAATACAAAAGCATTATTAAAAAACAACAACACCTACAACAACACCAAACCAAATACAAAAAAAAAAAAAAACTAAAAGGCTGGTTTTAAACTCTTTTGTTAAGGAATCCTTTATTAAGTCTTTGTGTTGGTTGTTGGAAAAAGAGAAATATGTTGATATCAAATTTTGCATAACTGTAGAGGAAGACTCCTGTAAGAGTCACCAAAAACAAGAAAAAAAAGTTGTAACAACAAAAGGTCTTGAATCCAGGTGATAACGTTGTTTTGAAGTTGTTGGGGTTGGGGGAACTGTTGTTCCTGTTCCTGCCCATATTCCCTTTTCATTTTTGCTAAAGTAAACGAAGCCTTTTGTTTTCTAAAAAACAAAATAAAAAAAAGCTTCCATGATATTTTCCAAACCAAACTGGTGCTAAAGTTTATGTGTTTTAATCATTTTTACTCCCACCTGAAATGGGACGCTCCAAGGAGTAAATTTTAAATGATTTTATTAATTATATTTTGTGGACATTGAAAAATTACTATTTAAATTACAAATGATGCTGTTAATGATGAGGATGATGATGATGTTGAAGATGATGATATTGATGATGATAATAAGTAACTGTCGAATAATTAAGATGTCTATTTACCTCTTCGAAAATAAATGAGTTTAAATAAAGGTACTAAAGCGGTTCTAACACAAAGGAAATATCTTTATCATTTTGCATTCTTTTAGAGAAAAAATCCATGAAAGGAATTTTAAAAATAATATTAACATAAAAAAAGAGAAAAGAAGTACCGGAAAGGTTTTCCATCAAATTCCAAACAGAAAAGTTCTTACCGAAACAATTTTTAAATTAAAAATTAAGTTTTACTAAAGAAAAGTTGGTGAGATCTACGCAGCCGCATATCTCTTGGCTTTGGAAACGACTGCTGATTGATACAGAACACCCTCGAGTTGTTTCTTCACTTCTTACTTCTTTCACCTCATCATTCCATAAAATAAGACTTCCTTGCATTAAGGCTGGTACTAAAAAGCAACAGATTAACTACTTAAAATCCTTGATATATTCAAATGAAAAAAAGCGAACAAAGGCAATATGATATCCTTGATATCCTGAATCCGCCATGTATCTCAACTTTTCAGTCTGGCTGCAGTAGATCAATGACATGGCACTGTCGTGGTTTAAGCCTTATTTACAAAGACTTAGAACTTTTGGAAAGCAACAAAAAATTGTAAATGGATCAAGCTTATCTTAAGGCATGAAGTTCACTGCTACTACGTTAAAGTTAAAAAAATCTCCAAAATTCCACAATATTAAATGCAGCAGCAACAACAGCGAACAATCTAGAAGCATTTTTATATAATAAAAAGATCTTGAGGGACGTTTCAGCCTATCTGCTACGTTAAAGTTAAAACATTTCAAAATTCAAAATCAGAAAGTGCATCAGCATCCTCTATAAAGGATACTTTTAAAAAATCTGGATGCATTTTTATATAATAAATGAATCTTCAGGAAATTTCACATACAGCTTACAGCTTTAAATGTCTCAAATTTGGAAACATTCATTAAGAAAATATTAATTTACTGATAAAGTTTCTTTCTTTTTCATTTAAACCAATAATGGTATCCTGTTCAACACAAGTGTTACTTTAAAAAAAATCATTGTTTTTATGAGAAATTTACTTTTTATTGGGCACGCATTTATTAAAGAAAAAAAAACTGTGTTTTAAAACCTGATTTAATAAAGTTTGCAGTTCGAACTCGAAATGAGTTGGTTATGTTTGTGATTTTAAGATCGGGGCTTATCCTTAAGTGCAAAAACTCTTAAAATGGATTATCCTGTCACAAATACCTTTAAATGAATGCAGCGAACTCTTCATTTAATTCACTGCATGCGAATTAGCTTTTACTAACAGGATATCATACGCACTTACATGATGCGTACATGCCTCTCCTGATTAGAGTTCTCTTTAATTTTCCACCTGAGAGTCTGGAAGAGAAAAGTCCTTCCTTTGTTACCTCAAAAATATTAAACTGGATGTTAAACTGAATACTGCGTTTAATATCAGTGTACACGAATTAGCTTTTACTAACATGATATCATTCGCATTTAGATGTTGCCTACATCCTTCTACTGATTAGAGTTCTCTTTAATTTTCCATCTGAGAGTCTGGAAGAGAAAAGTCCTTCCTTTGTTACCTCAAAAACATTAAACTGGATGTTAAACTGAATACTGCGTTTAATATCAGTGTACACGAATTGGCTTTTACTAACAGGATATCACACGCATTTAGATGTTGCCTACATCCCTCTACTGATTAGAGTTCTCTTTAATTTTCCACTTGAGAGTCTGGAAGAGAAAAGTCCTTCCTTTGTTATCTCAGAAATATTAAAGCTTCAAGAGCACTTTTCATAAATTTCCTTGCACTAAATTCGCAACACTTGAATATATTGAAATTGGTTTTAAAATAAATAATACTCGTGCAGGTCCAGTTGATATCATCATGTTATATGTAATCAATTCTAATATGTGTGAGTAAGTCTAATGTGGAGGAAAAGTTTTGCACAATTTTGTGAAAATGGGAAAAGAGAAAATAGAAGGACTACTCTTATGGTTTTGAGATTTTCCTACTTAATATTTTTTATTAGATCGTTTGAGCTTGTAATCCCAGGACAAATTTTTATGAAATCTCCAAACATATTAAAGGAAATCCGCAAAAAAAAAAAAAAACTTGAGTAAACGTACAAACACAACTACTCGCATCCGCCGTAACTGTAGAAGACAGTGGAATGAGCAAGTTTGTGCGATGTAAATACAGTAGAAAAACTAACTAATAGATACAAAAAATGTACATATAAAATAAATGTGAAGTGAAAACTAAAAGGAACTTTCGCCTACTTTACTGATTATAACGATAATCTCTGCTTAAGAGAATGTCTCAAAAGTTTTATTAAACTTTTTTTCTGAAAAAGCATCAAGAAAAGAAGCAGAGTATTTATCAGAATAAAGATGTGGTGGTGCTGTAACCAAAATAAAAATAAAACTTAAAAGCTGTTAAGTCTGTATTAAGTAGACTTTTCATATTTTGTTGCTTTTTTTTCTTTTTTTCTTTTTTTTTGGTAATAATTTTGGCCACAAGTTTTACTTTGTTGTTTTAAGTTGCTTAAATGAAAATAGAGAAAATTTACTTTTTCAATTATCACAATAAGCCGTAATAAGAGATAAAACAAAAAAGTAAAAGATAATGGCATAAAGAGGTTACGCTGACGCTAATAATAAAGAATAAAGTATTTTCTTTAGAGGCGAAAGCAAATCGAAACATGAATAAATGAAATACGAAATGAAAAAGATATTCAACGATTTTTAAATCATATTTTACGTACTTTGGAAAAGTAATAAAAAGCCTCAGCATTTCTAAATTATAACGATAAAGTTAATTATTTTGTAATTAGGTTTTATTTAGGCTCGTGGCCGAAATAATATAAATAAATAAATTATATGCTTTATTTAATTTATTCCTATTTATACTCCCTGGTGACATGCATTTACACACAGTAAAATTCGCACAGGAGCTTAAAAAATAATATTCAATAAAATCTTTAGTATGATTTAAATACCGTATAAAATATATGAGCTGCTTTTTTGAAAATGTCGTAACTCCACATTTTAAAAACTGGTTTTTTATAAGGTCTTTCACTTTTCATGCGTAAATATAATATATTATAGCTAAATATATTGAATATGTATCAACTAAATGAAATTTGTAGCTAAAATCTGGTAACGAAGTATTTTTATAGGAATAAGTTATGAGCCAGTGCATTTATGTTCCACATTTAAATGTCTGTTTATGTGCTATAATGCCAATTTGTCATTTCTTACGCTTTTTGAGAGTGATCAGTGATTTACAGTAATGGCGAAGAGATCCAGTAACTTATTATTAACAACTCTCTTCAACGTTAAATTTATTAATTTACTGTTAACACCTGGTCGTTATCGTTAAACTTATTTGGGAGTCTGGTAACAGCTTTCTCACAAATTACGAAGATCACAAGAGGATATAAAAAAAATTAACGACCAATATGCATATTTTGTATCTATTTTATTAATTTTAAATATTAAAAAAGCATTTTTGGGATAATTTTATATAAGTTTTCTTATTGCTTATAAATGGCTTCCTTGTGTATTTCTATGATTCCAATGAATCATAGAAAAAAATCAAAGTTTGAAATCAATTAATTATAGGCGCCTATTTCTTTAAATTTACCAAAACAGCTGATTTAAAACATTATATGAGAAGCTTAAAAGTTTAATGAATGCAAAATTACATAATTTGGTCGTCATTTATTATAACGTCGTTAATTAGAATTCAAAACTTTTATTGTACTTATGAGGTTTTGACTTTTAACTGTCAGTGTGCACATCCGATCTATGTGTCATTAATTACCTGCATTTACTGCAGCAGACTGACCTCTACAAAATGTCAAAATAATATATACATGTTTATATATGACTTACTATTTTGAGGCACCCAGAGATAAGAGAGTCCGATTTCGTTGGCATCAATTTAAATCTCTCTCTGTTTTTACGAGCGACATTCAATATAAATCTTGCCGCGTGATAAACAATATCTCTGCGGCCGATTAGAATTATTTCTATTTCTTATAAGCCACAATTAAGAACTAGTAAGTGCTGTCAATATAAAAAAAAATGATTTAGGCGATTTGAATATAACATATGAATCTATAATCCAGAAATTTGTTTTTACATTTTGCAAATATGAATTCTTTCTAAAGTAGAATAACTCAGTCAGCGATATTTACAACCTTGTCTTGGTGAAATATCTCTGAGGCATCAGTGATGACAATACTTGTGTTTTTACAATGCCCAGTTGATATACTAGCAAATGTCATTTTCAGGGGTAAATAATAAGTAAATAAGTTGATTTGGAAGCTTAGCAATAAATACGAGTAAATAATAAATATAAAGCTCTTTAGTTCTACTGTCCATGCATGCATTCACCATACTAGTAGAAGAAATTGGGAGCAAGGGGTAGTAGTAGAGTGTATTTAAAGCTGTAGCAACTTATTTAGTGCCTGCACTATTGAAAGCTTTTTTTTAAGTTTTACTTCACCGATACAATATTGCTTCTGCTAAAGCCCAAGCAAGTTATGTGAGTTCAGTGATACTTATAATCTGTATACTCATGTAACCAGTCACTTAAATGTTCAAACAAGAGTTAAAACAAAATATATTAAAGCATTTTACAAAACTTCATTAGAATTGTTTATTTTATAACTGCCGCAAGTAGGGATCGGGCTTACCCATTTCCTACCTTGCCTGGATATATGGATTGATATGAATTTTCATGTTAAATTTTATGCCCCATTTTACGAGTATTTTACTTTTCGCTCAAGGCAAAGTAAACAAACAATACTGCGAGGACTCGAGCGTCATGTACATCTCCAAACCCACGAAATGTAAAAGCCCCCTTTACTTTTTCTGCTCATGTCCTTAAAAAAACTAATTGTTATAAGATGTTTCTTAAATCATCAGACCCCCTTTTAGTACGGTTGAAAGAGTCTTATTTTAAGCTGATGCTTAATGTCGAAATAAAACATTCTTGGGCATTTCATCTAGTCCTCCATGCTCGCATACTTCAGATGGAAAACTTTAATTTTAAAAGACTTGTTGTTTCAAAGTTTTGTTAAATATATTGTTTTGCTTCTGTTGGACTTCCTTAATTTATTTTGAAATATTAAATAATCAAAGCTTTTCTTACTTGCATATTAAAGGTTTTCCTTTTTGTACTCGTATACGTGCGTTGAAGTAAATTTTTGCCGCAAACCCATCTCATTTACACCTTTCCGATACCCTCCTCATGAACGCCACACTGATGGTTATGTCTTATACAACATTTATGGTTAAAGTTTCGCAGAAGGCTCAATAAAATAAATGTGGTAACAGAAATAAAAACCAAATTTGTAGATGTATTCCCATGTTATATTAAATTCAATAGCATGAAGAATATAAAAAGGACCCCTAATGTGCCATAAAAAATCAATATATTTAAAGTTTCCTGTTTGACTTTTTAGCTCCGGGTTCTATCCGTCTGTTTTGTTTTAGTGTATTTACCATTTGAGCTCGACTGTCAAAAACAACTGATGCTCTTTTAGTTTATGTATCGGCAGGGAAATGTTTGTATATAACTCTGTGCGTTTGTGTGTGTGTGTGTGCGTGTGTGTGTGTGGGTGTTTCATACGGGAGCATCATACAGCAGAAACGGGGGCAACAACCCTTTTTTATTTGTTTCGTTTTCCATATCTCTTGCAATATTGTAGCAACCAGAGAGATGCTGCCGGAGCACTTAACCCCACACACGAGTATTTGTTGAACTTTGGTTAAAGTCAAATTGATGAATTATAGTAAATTAATTTTCTGCAGAAACCGGAAATGACAGCAAAATAAACTGACTTATGCCAGTTTTACGCTGAATGCGCCACTCCACTAGCTATTACAAGCCACTTTGCAGTGCCTGCTTATCTCTACATTTGCATGAATTGGTATCATGCAGCCCTCTTCAGCATTACATATATGAAAGCATACATACATACATACATACATACATACATACGAATACACATGTTTATGTGTGTCAGAATGTTGTGACGATTAGAAAATAATTTATTTTTGCTTTATAAATTTAACCCGCCTGTTGGCTGATATTGCTCTACAAGTCTTTTATTTTAAAACTTGTTTGTGTGTTAAATGGAAATCTTTATAATTTATAATCAATCGATTATTTACGTGAATGCGTGTGGCATGGGTGAAAGCGTTGAAGGATAATATCGGTAAAATTTGTTTGCTGCATTTTTAAATTAAATTAAAATAAAAATAAAAGTCAGCCGACAAAACTTGTAATGCAATTTACATTTCGATCCCGCTTAAAGAAAAAAAAACTCGAATACCAATTTGTAATCATTTTCAATTTTTTTTTTAATAATTTTAAATAATTTTTTTAATATTTAAATTCATAAAACTAAAGTTTCGATAACTCCTCAAATAAAATAACAAAACTTTTGAATTTCTGCTCACAAATCATGCACCGGCCAGCTTCGAAACTTCACTTGATCTCATTGACTTCGCACAGTGGTCACCTCTATTATGGGCTATAAAGAAAGTCGCCATCAGATTCAACCATCTTGATCACTATAAAAATTTTTGAATAAAAATATATTTTTCTAAGCTGCATGAAAACTATCGAGCTGAGAATGGTGAACTGTGTTGACATTTCTATTCCGTACGATTCGTGAAGTAATTCTTAATCCATCAGAGCCTGCAGAACTCCTTCAAAGTATGGCACATTAGAGGACTTCATCCACAAAATTAGGGTATGTCAATTAGCAAACTTACCATATCACCTGAAACACTTACCAGTATCAGTTGATTTTTATTTAGTGATTAGCAAGCATAAACGGCATATGAATTGCATACCACTCTTTCGGTTGATGTTACGCCTCTGGATAAATGATTATAGCTCTGCGTTAACGCACAGTTTTATGCAGACCAACTTTGCTGTTTCAGAAAGCCACTCTTCAAGCCATTATTGATGGCGTATGCCTTAGATTTATTGTAAAAGTTAACAAAATTTTACTGATCAGCGGGAATTATATTTCAAAACTTAATCCCTCGATGTTATGGAACGGCAATAATTCTGTCTTGTGTTATCGCTGTCAGCTCTCATGCAGTAAAAACTTCCTCTATTACAAAATACACATACAAATCTATTAAGTCAAAGCTAAATCGGATCAGCTGTTAACCAGATATTGTCATATTATAGGAGACACGATTGAATTTAAAAACATTATTATTTCTCAATCAGTTATTTTACAAATCATAAATTCAATTGCATTTGCTGCACATTTTTTTTCTTTTCGAATGTAAATAAAAATTTAAATTTCCTCGTACGCATTCATTACTTACTGCTTTAACAGTTGACCTAATAGGTATCCTCTTGTTCGCTCTTAGCCCCCTCAATTGCTTGTCACAATTGTCATTATTTTTGTATTATTTAAAAAAAAAAACACACAAAAAAAATGCAAATTATAAAATGTTTGTAAGTTTGCAACATTTTGCACTAATTTCCACTAGAAATACAATTTAACTAACGAACCTAAAAATTTACACAAAAACTAATTTGATGTTGTTTTAGTTTTTGCTCTTTCTCGTATTTTCTAACTGTTTTGTATACATTTAGTTTCCCTTTGGCAATTTGACAAATGCTGACTCAACAAATTACACTCAAAGAAATTATTTAGTTGTAAAATGGTAATTTTTAATTTCCGCTTAAACTTATTGGAAAGTATAAAGTTTTTAGATTTTTTTTTTTATTTTTATTTCAAATTTTGAGAGGAGAAAATTATAAATATATTTTTTGAGGTTCCAAAAATGTAGGGTTCAGGTCTTATAGCAAACCAGGTCCAACAAAAAGAATGCTAATACATACAGAAAATTACTGTAGTAAATCTAAAAAATATTATATCACAGTTTTGAAATCCAAATTTAAAAAAGATGCCTGCCCAGATTATCTCAATTTTATCCCAGAAAAGAAAAAAATTGCAAGCATGACTCAACAGCAGTCAGTCTTAACTAAGTGATTCTATAAACCTGGTAATGGGTCGATAATGCCTCTAATAATTTCTCGGATTCGATAATTGTATTCTTTACAATTTTCATACGTTCTGTAATGAAAATCTTTGGAACCTCCCATTTCTCTAATTTTTATTTTACTTACAAGTATACAAGGGAATATGTCTGTGTACGTGTTTCAATTATTTTTAGGCAACAATAAAAAATAAAGAAATACATATAAACATAATAATAATAGTAACAGCCGATGGCCAGTGCTTCTATGCATTTTACAATAAAATTATCTCCCAGGAATAATAAAAAATATAATTTTTTTTCTTTTATATATATATTTATAAATTTTAATATATAATTTTATTTCTTGTTATTTCGCTATTTTTTTGTGCAGCATCATCCGGAAAAATCTTAATTCTTTTTTAATTATTATTAGTAATTAAATAATAATTAATAATAATTATTAATATGGAAGAAGTTATATAATATTGATTTAATAAAAAAAATATATATGTTATCCTTAATATCCGAAATATTCTTCCAGCTTGCTATAAAGTCTTTTGATAATTAAATGAATACCCCTCTTACTACCCTCTTCGAACTAAAACGGATTTTTAAGCCATTAAAAGAATCAATTTTTAATAAAGACAATCATCGTTTTATATTCTTTTTACAGAATTAAATTCTTTTGGAGTGAAGCAAAGTGTTTAGCCATAATAATTCCTCCGATACCAATTATTGATTGGCTGGGTCGAATCAATTCGTATCGTCAGACCTCCAAATCATTTCCTAATTTTTTTTCCATTTTGCAAAATACTTTTCAAAACTTGAGGACTGCATAACCAGCACTTGTGAGCTTTCAAATTATTTCCATACATTTTTGACGAACATTATTTTTTGAGTGTAGCTGTACACAAAACCTCGTGCTCAAAACTAAAACTAAAAACTTTGTATTGTTTATTCCTGCTTTTTTCCATCCTGAATGATAGTGGCGCTGATGCTTGTTGTGGATGATGAAAATGCTTTTGGCAGTTCTCCTTTTTCACTATTTGAACTTTCCGTATGTGTTGTTGCACTTTTTAGTCATTATACTGGTTCAACTAGTTGTAACAATTTTGGGCGACCTTTTTTCCTTTTTGCAATGTCGTTGCTTTATTTGAATGCTCGCTATAGTTTCAAGTGATTTAATTAAATGCATTTAAATGCAAACGTATTTAACTTCAACACATTAAAAACACAAGTTGAAAACAGCCAAAATAATGTGACGGCTGCGATAAAATGCATGTAGTGTGTGCATCCTGCAGCAATACGTGAACGTATAAGGGCGCTAAAATATGTCTAAATTTCAGTGGGTGTGTGAGTGTGGCGATTTTTGCTTAGTCAGCGCATCCTAATATGTTTTACGTTTGGAATTTTTTTTTATTTTATTTACACTTCATATTTTCAGTTATTCGTTAAAAAAAATCTTGTGTTCACTTTTAATTGGTGGCATTTGAACGGAAATTGTTACACTCATGCAAATATATTTGTCATTATTAAATATCATTTTGCTCATAACACAAACACCATTTACATATTGTGGGTGATGAAAAATTTAAATTATATTTTTCGCTTGCTTCAAAATAATTAAATGGTTTTTATTTCGAAAGGGGTTTTGACCAAAATAAGGAAATGGAGAGCTGCAATAAGTATCGTAACATGCTATAAAAAACATTTTGTTTGGTTCAGTCTTACAGCCGGCTGAGAAAGGTTCCTTTTAAATGCATAACATCAGATTATATTTCATTTCAATATTTAACCGGTTTAAGAAGAATTGGCAGAAAAATTTTCCATAAAAAATAATGTTACACGACAAAAGCATGAAGTTATAGAGGTCGCGACTTAAACTTGCACACCGTAGTTATTCCCTTAATCGCAATAAATTTTAATTGTAAATAAATCAAAATATGTCGAGAAAGTTGCTTGTGTGTAAATACGGTCATGCACATAAAGAGGTAAAGAGGGAGTACATTATATCTGCACAGTGGGACGAGTAGCTAACAACTCTCAGAACTCGCATTTTGTGACTATAATTTACAATATCTTTTTAAGTCATCAGCCAGATGCCGCATTTTTTCTTTTTAATTTATAATTCGTTAGATTTTGAATTGGGTTTAGATGAAGATTGTCTTGAAAATGGAACTTATCGGATAATGGGACAGTAACAGACATAAGTACAGTGTATGTTTGGATGTTAGTCAGTATCCACTTTAAATCAGATGTATAGATGAGAGGTCACATAGACTTTATTTTAGTTGATTCCGCAATTTATGCGAATACCTCTATCGAGATGCTGCAACGAAAATGAAAGTTATTCACTTTTCAATGCATAATATTGCAAATTGGAATTAAAAGGTGAAAAGATTAATGGACTGACACAGAATTTTAACAGCAGATGCTTGAATTCTTGCTTTACTCATTTTAGGTAGACACTTTTTCCTTTATTCCTCTAGCCGTTAATATTTAAGTAGGAGAATCATTTATTCTCCAACACAACTTAGTGTGACTGGTCGTAAATACTTTACTTACGGATATGTACGTTATAATCCCAGCATAACCTTACGTACTCTAAACTTTCGTATGCCGTATTTACCATGCCGTGCATGACTGGAGAAAATACTTTGAATGTGATTTTTAAGGCGATTATATCGAGCCATTATATCACAAATTTCATAAAGTGCAGCTCTCCCAGATCAGCCAGTTTCCAGCCAAATTAAATTGGTGTCAAAAATGAAAATGCTAATATGGGCAAGTTATACCCAAATAAGATATAAAAATGGATAAGGAGACTTGCATATATTATTTTTTAATCCGTGTTGAACGAATGAAGGTTACTGAAGCATATACTAGGTGTGATCAAGAAATAACCTTTCATCGGTGTCTTCACTATCGGAAAGAGGAAAAAGTCAGATGGGGGCAAGTCCATATATACAACATTACCGTTTTGTTTTTGGCCAAAAACTGACCCACAAGCATCGATTTGTGAGGTGATGCGTTTTCGTGGTGTAAAATCCATGATTGGTTATTCCACAATTCTGTGCGTTTCTGATGAATTACTTCGTCTAATTTCAAGATAGTATTCCGTATTGAGCGTACGACCTTGCGGCAAGAATTCATGATGCATCACGTCATTGCAATCGAAGAAAACAGTGAGCAAAACCTTCACTTTTGAATGAACTTGAGGTGCTATTTTCGGTGTGGGCTCTTCTGGACGCTTCCATTGGGATGATTTCCCTTTACTTTTAATGTCATAGCCCTGCATGCATGATTCGTCACCAGTTATGACCTTTTTGATCAAATTTGGATAGTCGTTGGCAACGGTCAACAGCCCCCATACATTTTATTTATCAAATAACAGAAAAAAAATGCCAAAATCGAACATACGTAACTTACAAAATTTGAAAATAACAATTATTTTTTTGATCAGACCTCGTATGTACTTTTTTAATCAGCAACATCCGCTCCGACTTTTCTAGTGTTATGTAGAACCATTAACATTTCCAGCCATGCCGTTGTTTCACTTAATTATGTTTAGTGATGTCCTGAGGGAAAGTGGTGTCCTGATGCTGAATTAGTACAAATCTCTGACAATAATTGCCAAAAAAAGTGAGAATACACATCATATAAAGTTCATCATATTGACGACTGCAGCATCAGCTTTTTTAATAAATTTATTGAGAAAACTATATATATTGAAAAAACAAGTTGCATATCTCTTGCTTTCTCTATTTGTATAAAAATAAATAAAGTTTGATTTATTTAAAAATTTTTCATAAATTTTATTCGCTTATCTTTAAAATTTCTATAAATTTTCAGGCCACTCACAGAAAAAATAAATTTATTGTTTCCTCTCATAAATTTGCAGCAGTCAGCAAAAATTTGGGTCAGCAAAAAATTCAAAGGTGTTCTGGCGTTAAACAAAAAGTATAAAAAAAAAATTTAAAAAAAACGAAAGAAAATACATTTGAGAAGTTTTAAAGTGATTTAAAAATTTTGTCGGAAGTCTAAAGACTTTAAAACCATTTCGCTTCTTGTGAGGAGCTTTAAAACTAAGTCAATATCTGCTAATGCCTCTACATAAAAGTCCATGTGTAATACAGTAGCAAATAATGATAAAACAGGAAAAAAAATTAACTAAATTGGATGAATTGCAAACTTGTAAACTGTTGCAGTCTTTGGTCGTATGCCAAGTTCAACGAACGAATATAATTTATGCAACTCATTAAACTTCCACTTATTTTTCGTGTAGAAGCAAAACAACAGCTGAACTCTGAAATATGCTGAGAAAATACACTCTCACGCATTAGAAAATCATACCAGGGAAGTCTTAAATTTGGTCCAATAAAACTTGTAATTATTTCCAAAAAATAAAAAAGAAAAAGAAAGAGGAGAAGAATAACAAGGAAGTCTAAAGAAGAAAGTATGTTGGATAGTTAATGGGAAAGAAATCCAGCAGGGTTTCCTTCAATTACTCATATTGAGGAAGGAATAGAAAATGAGATATGAAAATTAAACTTTGGAAAACACATGCTTTCAAAAATCTTTCAAAATCAAATTATTAATTTTTGATTTTCATCAGGTCTTATTAAGGTACATTCAATTACATATAATTAGCAAAATCAATGGACTTGACGATACGATTTTAGTAGTTAGCAAAGGCCAAAGAATTAACTGCTCAAAAGCAAAAGCTCCAGCAACACGAGGTACTCTGCAAAAAACTACTCTCCCTTCTCTACCATACTCTATTTCATCTTTATCTCATAATTCAGGCTGTGTAATAATTTTCAATATAAAACTTTTTATTAATTTAATAAAATGAGATAGTGAAGAGTATAATTATTAGTCAGTAAAACAAAAAATACACGTGACAAGCATTTTCCATAAATCATGCTCGTCTTCCATGCTCCTCCTCTGCCTTTTCTCGGTCTCTTAATTGCATCTCATTTTATCATGTTTACATGTTTAGTCTGAAAACTTAAGATGATCCTTGTTGGCAATCTGTAAGCACCGTCATATTACTTTTCATAATTGAAACTGTCGCTCTGCTTACAGCAATAATTTCTAAAAAGCAGGCAATAAAAAAGTTCTTCACATCAACTTAAATTCGAAAATGTATCTTTAAAATGTTGTCAAAGGCGCCCTTAGAACTCAAATAACTTGTATCAGTTCATAAAAATTAATTATGTATTTGGAAAATGAAAATCCTCTTAGAAACCATGCAACTGTCAATTTATATGAAACCGCATTAAAAGGAATGAACACTGAAGGAAACAAAAAACAATTAATTTGTCATGAATTTAATAAAGTCGGCTGTCGAAGCAACATATTAAACGACTAATTACAAATACCTATTAGGCAAACATCAATACATAAAATAACAGAACCCTCCCCCTTTCTAATACGAGAATTTTCTCACATACACACACTTTCACAGTCACATGCTGTAATAAAACACTCCGTAGTAAAAGGCTGCCAAAGTGCATTTACCTTTTGCGCACTTATAAAATAATATGTGGAAACACAACAATCTCTTACCCCGCCAACAGAGTGTTGGGTAAACGACAGAAATTTAGCATAGAAATACATATGGAAACAGATTAATAGAGATTTTTAATACACCATGGAAATCAAAGGAAGAAACTCTAACGAAACATTCAGCTGAAAAACTACACAGTTTCCCACCCACTCACATGCTAACACTTCAACTTACAAACAGGCACAATTACAATTTGCCAATTCCCAATGTGTAAACTGCCAAGTGTTATTTGAGACTCAATCTGTTTCCTACAGCAACAAACAATCTCAATACTCTTCAATTTCTTCTTTTTTTTCGTTCTCTTTCCTTCATTTCTGTATTTTTATTTCAAATACGTTGCATACGAGGAGTAAAGAAAACTGAAAAGCAGCAACAAAAAAATGCATTTTAATTTGTCTTTATAGACGCTTATACAATTTTTCTAACAGCTGTTAACTCTCATCGTTAGACTTGTTAGCAGCCTCAAAATACATCTACACAAAACACATTTATTCATGCATATACTCGTACACTACACATACACAATGTATATGTATGCGTGCGTCTGTGTATATACGTTCAAACATAGAGAAAAGGTTTTTCTTTTAATTTCGTTTTTTCATCTACGAAATAAAAACTTTAATATGACACAAAGCAAAGCTTAATAACTTGATTTTTACTTTACTTAATACGGCTCTTCGCTACAGGCTCACAGTGGTGGCTAATAGAAAAGAAAACTGCACAAATATTTCATTGGACTGGGTTTCCATTAGGCGATAAGTCTCATTTGTAAGAAGATTTATATAACACAATACAACTTAGGAATCCCTCACTTGTCCAAAATGCCTGCCATGGTGATTGGAAATCACAGAGTGAAGGGAAGCAAACGGATTTATTAAATGCCATAAAAAAGTTTGTACACCCACATCATTGTATACTTATTAAAAATCATTTTTAAGGCTCGTTTGTGGGAAAAGTTACGAGGGAAAAGTCTTTGAAAAGTCGCTGTCGGATTATAATAATATTTGCTGCATAATTTGAACTTTCAACTGAAACAGAAACAAGCAGCTTTTATTCTAAGATAAATATGTATGTCAGAAGCTGCAATAGGATCGCGTTTAAAAATTCGGAAAAACATCTGTATAAAACGTACTAGCTACAAGGAGTCGGAGGAAACATCAATAAAGGCCGAATCTTTAATGAAACAAATGCATCAACAGCTTGAGTTTTTTTATATTACAAAATAAATACTCAGTATGTTTGTGCGCAAGAGCAGCTAAGCCGACTATATCCTGTGGCCTTGATATTATTAGAAGCCATGCCTCACTATCCTATACAGTTGTACTATTCATTCAAACGAAACTTCAATCTGTTGTGATTATGTCATATATTAAAAAATTGCATACAAATGGTGTCGTATGTGCCACACTATCATGCAAATGTGATGCAAACAAGCAATTTTGAACACATGAAAATCGTATAACTTGTGAAAAAAAATTTGTCAAACAGATGAGTTTTTAGGACACAAGCTCTAATTCACAAATCGCACACTTGTGTAGGATAGTGAGTCATGCCATTGACTATTTTAAAACTTTTGTTTTGCATGAAAAGACCTTTTACACAGAAAAAATTATTTTATGAAATTCTCTAAAAGTTGATACCATCACATGATTCATTCATATAACAATCTACCGTGATTCTGCCCCATCCATAAATAATCGCATTAAATTTGCTTTGCAGGAGTTGGAAGTGCTCCTCTAATCACATAGAAACTACCATTTTATGAGTTTTCATTAAGTGTTGCAACTTAGTACGCCTTTCCAAAATTATCGGTCATACATATGCTTACCCCGCAGCCATCAAGTTTGATAAATCGTGGGATTGGGTTCTAACCAATTTCAATCTATGCAGTTAATTGCAATAAACCATTAGCCAGTGAGCCCAATATGCAAAACGCTTCAAAAATAAACAACCGTTAGGAAATTATCACTATGCCTCGAGACAAGTTTTTCATTACAGATTTCCTTCATAACTGATATTTTTCTTTAATTTATCTTTATTTACGATCAGTTTTCTAATGAAACATTAAGTGGATCTCTTAGAAATCACAATAAAAATTACAAATAAACTAACTTAAGTTGTTTCCACTGTGCTTACATAAGGAGAATCTAAAGGTATATAAAACCATGAAAGGTAATAGATCTTAAATTAATAATACAGCATTGTGTTTATTTTCAAAAAGGAAGATCTAGTACGTGATATCTTCTTAGCATTTTTTACTTCATCGCAACCATTTAAAAGGTCAATAGCAAGCAGATTGGATTGATTACTCACTCTTTGCAAATATCTATAGCGAAATTTAACCATTTCCTCTTTAATTTTAATTTCCTCTTTAATTTTAATTTACTCTTTAGCATTTTTCACAAACCATGGGGCATTTCTCACTGTTCCTTAGGTTTTAGATCGGCATCTTTGTAGAATTTCAATTCACGAATTACTGGTTGTTCCCCAAAAGTTAATCCACCCGTCGGAATTATTTCCATTATACTCTTATACAATAATATAGGGTGTCTGCTAGGAAAGTGTACTACTTTAGTTGTATATAATTTTTACTAAATAGAAGATAGTATATAATAAAGATAATATATTGATAAAGATGTCATTTAATGTCGCTAATTACGGAAGGAATACAAAATCAGATAAATGTTCGCCTCTAATGTTTTCAGCCGATCTTGCAGAACATTGTGGTCCATACTTGCGCCTATCAGAAATAAGGTCCAATTACTCTCCCCGACCAAATTTCAAACTCGACTCTCACTTCACTTTTTATAGTTGCAAAGGTGACTGACTGATGAGTAATTTAAAGGTTTTTCATTGCCCAGGACTGACTATTCTATTTATCAATGTATTCATTAAAACTGTGTATTGTCAATCCTTTTGATTTTTTCATTAAATCATAAGTAGTAACATCCTATTGACATATACACGACAACGTAAATGGTCTCTTAGAAGAAGCTCTTGTGTCAATTGGAAACAACTGCAAGTTTTTGTGTAAAATTATGGCCACAATTGTTCTTTGAAGACCAACGTCCTGTGCACGGCGCCGAATTGAGATCGATGGTTTGTTTTGAACACTTTCTTCAGCAGCATTCATATTATCAGCCGATATTGAAGTATATTGTGGTCCATGTCTGCGCCTATCAGCTAAAATCCTCTTTTTTCGAAATCATTCTCTACACGATAAAGAATGCTTCTTTACAGAATATTTTTATATCATAAGATTGCCACGTCTCTACTTCACGACTGCCAAATATGAACTCTTAAGACTAATGTTTACCGAAATGCCGGCAAAACAAAATATGCCTACCAGAGCGACAGCCTGTGTCATATCACAAGTTCAAAAAATACTCGCAGATATTACCAAGCTATTATATGTAATAATTTTCTTTAAAATATGTCTCTCCATTAACTCCCCCTTTAGTATTTAAAATTGTACGGCTTGCGTGAGACATGTATATGTGTGCCCCAAACCCCACAAAATCAAATTCAGATAAACCGTAAAATTTATTATCGTTGCTCATCATTTCATATAATTTAATAATTTCAAACTCTCGTGCCTTCAATAAATGCTTTGATTATCAGATTTAAGAATTAAATTTATTCCCTTTTACATGTAATTAAATGCTGATATTATCGACAGACATTCAACTTTTTCAATGCATTTCCGTTCATATTTCAGTTGGAAAGTTGAGCTGCTAATTAATTAATTCATTGCGACGGGACAACTATTATAATCCAACGGACTTTTTAAAGTGGAGTACCACATTTTGCCATTTATACGAAAAATTCTTAAACAGCATATTATTGAATTAAACTTTTAATAGGCTCAAGTAACTATTTAATCAAATTTTATAACGATTTTATCAGGGAAAATATTTTTTCGTTGCCGTCAGATCGTTTTAAATTGTTCTCTACGTTCGCCGAAGTTCATGAGCGAATCTCTCTAAATGTATTTGATTTATTTTCAAATTTGTGTTTACTTGTTCGACTCTCCGAAAGTATAGTAAAAAGATTTTGTGCGTTGAAAATCTGAATACTGAGAGAAATTGAAAATATAATGCATGAGAACTTTGAATTTTTACTTTTTCTGCTCCCTCTTATTAGGTTTATAAAAAAAGGAGCTCAAAACTTGCAACGGAAACGGAAACCCTTAATTATTGCACTGAATTCCCAAATGTAAATATTCAAAAAAATATTAAAAATTAATTGAAATTGATTATTTCGGGGCACAGCGAATTTGCGCATTTCACTGCGTGCTGATTTAGATTCTCAGGGACCCTTTACCCAAATACTTCTTACAACAACTGGGAAATTAGTCAACTGGCAGTTACAGTAAACTAGGAATTTCTTTTACATCAGAGCTGGAAGAAGAACAGAACAATCAATTTAAAAGCTTCCCCTTTCTTACCTTCAAGTAAAATTTTCAAACTTTTTTACGCAGTAAAAACTTTTTCTTTTTTATAGGTGAAACTGAAATTTGAGTATATAAAAAACAATTTATATAATTAAAATTAAAGAAGAAATTTCAAGTAAAAGCAGAATGTGGCGAGTATGGGCTCAACCGGAATCACCAGACTTCATAAAGTAGATAAAAAGTAAAGAAGTCGTGTAAAGCTATTAAACGATATAAAAACATGTGAAATAAAATATTCACTTAAATAAAAACCAATAAAAAAAATTCGTTCATCTTGTGAAAATTCCCAAAGTCGAAAGCAAAAATATTGCTCATATTCTGACAATAGTGGTCAGAACGATGGCTCTCGTCCTGGAAAAGGAAACCAAAATTTAAAAACTAATTTCTGTTTTATTCTTACACATTATAAAAATTATTATTACATGCTTGTTATTTATTAACAAGGTTCCCCAAATGTATGTGCACTTTGAAAGCCGAAACGATGAAAGAACTATATCTGTCTATGAAAGTATTGTGATGTGAAATTAAAGCACTGCTGGCACTGAGTCAAATAGGGAGATAATTCAGTCCAATACAATCAATATGAGGAATGTATGTTCTTAATAGGAATGTCTTTTCCTGTGCTTTTCGTTAGCTTTCAAAGGCCGTACCCTATCACTGCAAGTATCAACTAATTGTCACAGTGCTTTGATCATCTCTTTTCACTCACAAATCACTCATAATCGAAAGTCATGTTTGAAAAATCAAAAACAATTTAAAAAATTAAAAATTAAAAATTTTAAAAAATATAGTTTTCAATTTTAACATTTAAATAATTTTTATATTGATTAAAAGGAAAAAGAAAGAATGATTTAGAAAAATTCGTCTTAATATGCCGTTTTTACAATCCGAACCAGCGACTCGAGTAAAAAATTTGTATGTCAAGTCAGTCAATTTGCTTAGATTAGCTGGTAAGACTAAGGATAAACTGCTTGAGGACTTTGATTTCATTCTTTATAAGCCAGAAGCGAGCTTTCCAATGATTCCGATTGCAAAGTCACTGATATTATCTCGTAATAGCAAATCACGCGATCAATGCTTTATAAATCCTGAGTTTTCTATATGCCTTAAATATAGAAAAATTCAAGGAATTTATTAATTTGGAGCCAATATTATTGTATTGTGGAACCAGTGCACTGATTTAATATGCTGTGAGGTCCCCCAGCTGGCATGGTATATAATATGTCTCCCTGGAAAGTACCACACTCCAGCGGAAATGACCACAACTAGTATGCAGCCTCAAACGTCTTTGTCTGGCATAAAGAATGAATTTAATCTTAATAAATCAATATGAGAAGGTGTTATCGAGACCTGCCCATTGATATTCAATTTTATTAAATATTGGTCCTGTCATCAACTTTCCGCTTAAAAGAATTATATCTTGAATATGTAAATTGTGATATAACCGAATGGTTACATTAAAGCCTTATTCGATTAATTGAAGAATATTGACTATTCAAATTGATATTTTATTTAATTAATCGAAACCGCAGTCGCACCAGCTGTGGTTAATGGTCTTATCTTCTCTACTAGAAAGCAAAATACAGTATCCTTTTTCCTTTATGCTTTACTGTATTAATTAAGTTGCATGCAGTTTTTTCATTTTAAACAGTACTTGTATTCATTCATTTCATTTTTGCAGGGAAGGCATTAAACTTGGTCTTCCTCTTTGGTTGCGATTTCGCCACTCTGATTCATTTCTGCTCCGGAGAGACTCCTTCCGTTTTCGCCACTTTTTAGCAGAGCATTTGGCTGGTTGTCAGAGTGCCTCAAGAATGCCTACATGTATCATTTGTAAGACTCTTGTGCAAATGAAGCCGCTTACAATATATTCCTGTGACTGTGTTCGCCTTTGTGTTTGTATGTGTGCTTGTGCTCGTGTGCTTGTGCGCTTTTAGAAAGTTAATCTAAATGAAAGTAATTATGAATGTTTAAGTGAAGAAAAGTATTAACAAATGAGTACATTGGCATATTGAGTGGTCTTTTTATTCCTATTCTATTTCTGCAAAAATAAAATATAACATTTCTGTTTCTATGTGCAGTAAATCTGGTTGACGTTTTGCTTTCAGGCTGCTGTTCGAACACACTGAGAAAAAACTATTCACTATATAACGAAATGATTGCATGAAGTCTTCTCCGTTATTCATTTCTGAACAATGTAGGAACTATATTGATCTCGATTTACTACTCACTTGATTTATATATACGAATCATATATTATTGTGACTTTTTTTATACAAACATGTGTTGTATACGATTCTCATAATTTTTTTCAACTCTTTCATTTCTTATGCAGGGTGTTCGCCTAGAAGGTATACTACCTTGTTTGTTTGTAATTTTTCATTAAATCAAAGATAATCGATTTTATATTGATAAACTTTTTATTTAATATCGGCAATTATGGATGGAATGCAATATCAGGTAAATCTCTGAGTTTGTTAGTTTCACAAATGCGAACTCACACATTTCCTGCGGTATTTCGTTATTTTAATCACGAATATTTTATTTGAATTCCTCAACCCTTTCCGGTTTGTTTGCGCAAAAGTTGCTTGGCAAATATTTCCAGGCCAATCAACATCACATTTCAAGAAGTAAATTGTTGTCGGAAGAGGTCTAGGAGTAACTAAATTGTAATCGAGCTAGTATGTGATATGCTTTCGTCTTATTGAAACGATATCCTAATCAAGCCCAAAGCATGCAGTTTGGAGTTAATGATTTTTCAATGATATCACAATATCGCTTCTCATTCACAGTCTCCGTTACGAGTTGTTCAGTTTCACAGAAGTAGGGCCCACTTTTAATGGATGTAAAGTTGATTTACTGATGAATAATTTAAGGGTTCCCCATTGCCGAGATCCGACTATTCAGTATTAACGTATCCATGCAAATGAAGATGTGCCTTGTCATTCATTAGAGTTTTTTCATGAATATCGAGTTTGTCATAGACGAGTTGGTCTAGGTTTGCCACGTCTCTATTTGACGACTGCCAATATGACCTACTCAGTCTTATGATTACCGTAATGGGGGCAAAACAAGGTAGTATACTTTGGATATCTTGTATTTAAGATTATACTCGCATATCACTCTTAAATAATTTTTTTAAAAGAAAATTAATTTCTTCATGTTTTTTACTTTCAAGGCGATAAAATAATTTAATCATAAATTGCTTTACTTACGAGTAATTGTACTACAGAGAGTTTATTTTCCAAAATAAAAAAATTAGAAAATTACTTACGGTCTCTGAGTATGTGGAAAATCCGACTTCTTTTTTCTATCTATGGGGTTTTAGGAAGGAATATTTATGTGATCCGGGTAAAGAATACATGAGGCATCTTGAAAAGAGACCGAATACCTGTCGGTTTTTGCCTATCGCGAGTGAAAGCGTTCCGAACTATGCAATCATACAAAAAGACAGTAAATTAGAAATTTCTGATGAATGTCACCGTGAAAACCGACTACTATATCCACTTCTCCTCGTGCCATTATAGAGAGTTCATCAAAAGCCTTTGCTCGGAGTCATATCCATTTCGCTTTTGAAGTGTAATAAACTACCTGTCTTGTAATTATAAACTCAGTCTTCTTATGCAAGCGATTCATTTACCAAATAAATGAATGTATTAAATAAAAGTGATGGTGACAGGGCAAAGGCCTATCGAACACCTATACCACCAGAAGTATTTCACCGCTCCATTCATGTTTAATTCAAAGACGCGTTACAGAGCATGTGAGTCTACAGAGCATGGGAGTTTTTTAGAGGCAATTCATATCGTTGGTTTGCAGCCAACAACTATGAAAAACTAAAATTAAACAAAAAGAGAAAAAGGATAATTTTGAATAGCAATTACGAGTATATAAATGTAACAAACCAATGAATACACCAAATAATTCTAGAAAGCTTTCATCTGCTTATTCTTGCACTGCCCGCTAGAAAGTTTTCTCTGAGTGTAGAAAGTTACACAGTCAGAGTGAGTAGTAACAATAGTGTTTGTTAATTTAACATTTACAATTTACAGGCAAAATAACAAACTTAACAACATTTGCTAACAAAAAAGACTCACTAATACACACAAACTTGCGTCAATGGAATGATTATGAGTTTTAAGGAAGCTTCAAGTACAGTATTAAAAAGCTAATCAAGGGATTTATTGTTTCAGATTTAGGTTTTTTCTTTTTTTTATTGTTTCTCGTTTTTAAATGAAGTTTACTTTTATGGTTAAAGTGTAACAAAAGCTTAATTGGGTTGTGTGCATTTTAGAGGAGCACACAGTTTCCGAGCTTAAGTAAGAAGTTGCATCTCTAAAAGGGGGATCATGACTTATGAAATAACTAATGGATTTTTGTTTTACATTTAATCAAGTAAATGTTTTTAAATTTTTAATTTGTCCTTATTAAGTCAGAGTTGAATATATCCTCACAATAACTGATCAAGACAATAGTGACAATATCCGGGAGCAGAAGTTTCTTATTCTGCTTTAATATTAAATTGTAAAGGAAATAAAAAGGAGTAAAAAAAGGAATCCATAAGAGCTGCAAGCAAGAGAACGCAAGCTGAGTAATTTTTTCTGCTCTGGCTTTATTAACCGCTGGCATGTGGAAATGTGTTTATGTTATCCGCTGCCAGAACGAGTTCAGCGTTGGTTTTTCTCACATATTAATTTTACGCTGAGTTGAAAATCGCACTTAAGTTTCATAAAACGTGGCCCCAACGTGTTCTAACCACAGTTCTGAACTGAATCTGATCTTTACTACTGGGCTTAAAAGTATTTTCAAACACTTCCTGGTACGTATGGGGTGTTTCCGACATTTAGAACAACTCCATTCTGTTGGAAGCACAGTTCTGAAATGCTCTTTACTATTTGCCTTAAAAATATTTTCCACCATTCGCAGGTATTGAGTGCCTCCGATATTAAGTGCAACCCTATCCTGTTGGAATTACAGTTCCGATGTAATTTTTACTACTGACCTAACATATACATATATATTCATTCATTCGCTGGTATTAGGTGCACCTCACATTAACTGCAACTTATTATATACCCAATAATCAATAACTATATTAGAAGAAGGCAAACTAATTTGAAGGAAATGCAACTAAAAAGATTTAAAAGCAACATTAACATAAATAATACAAACCAAACTTAAAGTACAACTTTTCGCACAAAAAACGAATGCAAAAAAAGATAAAAGTTGCGGAGAAGAAAATTGTGTCAAGATTTAAAAATACTAGAATATTCGTATTCGCAATAATTATAATTTAGACACAAAATTATTACCAAGCTTCATGCTTCTGAGTTTATTTAAGAAAGCAAAATATAACTGATTGGTGTCCTGATTGGAGAAAAAAATAGAATACTTAAGTTGTTCAAATTCTTTGTGTGTTTTACAAAAACTCGTGTATTTCGTATGGCATTAATTGTTTGTTCGACATGTATGGAAATATTACTCATCAATAAACGAAGATATCCCGGATAGCACATATACGATCAATGACAGAAACTACATTGCAGTTATGATTCTAGGATTCTCTCAGCCTTAAAATTTTTTTCCATGTATAAAAAGCTCATCAGGATAATTTTACTTATAATAGTTTGCAAAAGCATGTTTTTATAACGGGAAAATTACGATTTTTTTAAGAACCGCAATTGGAAAAGTTAGCTATCCGAGAAGCCGGATTTCCAGTATCAACTCAATATAACATTGTTGCAAATGTGTTAGTAAAAATTTGGTTCATTTAATTTTTTTATTTTTTTTTTTTTGTTTCAATTTTGTAGATGAGTGTAATCGTACACTTTAAGAAAAGATAGTATTGAAACCATTTACACACTCGTATATCAAATTGAAGCAAATTCAGTAGAAAACATTTCTTTGTCAGTTATAATTCCATGCATTACGTATGCGATGGAGTGCATTCTCTCATTGTATGCAAATATTATTAATTACGATTACTTAAATATTTTATTTATTTCTCTATATTAAAATAAGACTAGAATAGCGTGATGCGAAACAGGAAGGATGTAAAAGATATGCAACTAGTGGGCCTTTCTTTTGGTAGTCTTAAGAAAAAGCGCAGCTGGGTCAGTTATTTTTATATCTGTTGCAATGAGAGTGAAATCACATGGCTGGTAGAGAAATTAAATTCTGGGATTTGCCAATTACTTTTTTTAAAAGTTTTCAAATATTATTGCGGTTTTAAGCCAATCCTAACAGCGCTTCACATCGTTTATATTTATTTCACATACTTATCACACTACAACTAAGCCATTTATCCTATTTATCTTTTCCTTTCCTAGAAATTAAACATTTTTAGTGTTAAATTGAATTCACACTAAATAATTCTTGTAAAAGTAAAAGCATTGCAAAAAGAAATTTAATAAAAATTATATACAAAAAAAAATTTTTTTTTAAATAAAATAATTCTGTGTTTACACTCTTTTCTAACATTTTTCGACAGTTTGCTCGGGTTTTGCTAACAGAACGTCTATATTTATTGCGTTTACTTAAAGTTTATTTTATTTCTTTTTTACTTTTCCATTTTGTCAGGCAGCAAGGCGATATTAATTATAGATTTGTTGATTTATGCTAAATTTAGAAGTACGCAGAGAAGAGAAACTTAAGTTTTAAAAAGATATTTATTCTCTGTGATGTTTTCCATCTTGCAGAAGTTTTCGACAGTCTTGGTTTGATGTTTGAAAATCTAGTAAAATATTTATGAATATTCCATCATTTTATAATTTCCTAATTAATACTTGGAAATATTTTCATGTTTGTCAAAGGAAAAGTGAATACAAATAACTCGATAACTCATTAATGATGCAAACTTTGGACCACAATGTGTCTTATCATCGAGAGCAAATATTCTGAAATTAAATATTTTTTTTATTTTTATAGTTAATATTCTTCATTTACTGCACTCAGGAATAGCACGAAATGTATGCATTGCATTTTGCTTGAATTAGGAAAAATAGCATATTGTTAGGCGCAGTAGCATTTGACTTAAATTTCCCTCATTACGAGAAAAATAAAAGACCTCTGCAAGAAAGTCATCCCTCAAATGGAATGTTCGACTACAAAGAAATGCTTTCTGCAATGCATACTGCTCTCATTGAGGAATGTGTCATTTGCAAATGAAGTGCAGCTTCAGTGAAACACTTCCTTGAGTTCATTATTGCACATTCAAATGAACTAATGAGAAAACAAAGAAATGCACTTTACATTATGATGATGCTGTACTGGTACAAATTAGTTTCTTCGCTCTCTCTTAAACGCAGATGAATAAAATGACAATAGCCTTTGAAGCAGCGGCCCTTATATGGGAGTTGTATTCATTCTTTGGTTAGAAGTATGTGGTAAATAAATCGTCTTGACTAATTTCTTTCAGTTCTCGAGAGCATCTGATTACCAAATATTTATGCATAGAGCTCAGAGTTTTGCAAGCATTGAATTTAACTCTATTAGCATGACCCCACTCAGATATTCCAGTCTCCAACATGGATATGCTGACATTGCATGCAATGAGCGTCATAGCTGAAAGAGGAGACAGGATTCTAGATTTACCACGGAAAGATATTCATTATTTAAAAAAAACTATAAAAAAGGTATGGATCCTTCTGCTAGATATTAATTTATGTTAAATTCGCTTCATAAAACTCTATATAGCAAGGCGATCCTTTAGAAAGCTCGATATAGATCGAGAGAAGTAATCACCGCCGATACCAGAAAGTGTATCGTTTATTTATTCATTTAATTAATTTATTTATTTTTTAAAAAATCGAAAACACCGTAAAAACGTTAAATCGCTTTTGTGCAAGCTTTCAATTCTGTTCGTTAGTTAATGAGCTACACTGTTTTAATAATCAGACACTGTAAACTCTACTAAGCAACGCCATCTTTTTACTTCAACTGATAGGAAGCAACCAAATTCTGGCAAGATTTACATCCGAATCACCAAAGATTTAAATTAAATATCGGATTAATTACATGATTAGAGCAAAATGTTCAATGTCTGAGCCTTCTTCCCAAAAGCAAGAGGTCTTTCTTTAGCCATTTTGCTTTTATCAAAATGCCATCGCCAGTGCTTAACTTTTTTGGTGGACTGAATTACATTTAACAAATATGAACACGAAGGATATTTTAAAAATTTGCCTCGTAATTAATAAACGCCAACTAATTATATTTTAATGCTTAACATCGAATTATATTTCGTTTACGAAACTAATCTTGTTAGAAATTTGTTTACCTCTTTTGCTGTGCTTAAGACTAAAACCCCTTAATTGCCCAAACAACATATATCATTCTTATCAATATTCAGTATTATTTAATTAAAAATATTTATCTAAAATACGAATGCTCAAAGCGAAGCAAACTGCAGACGATATTCCTTCACAAAAGAACAAAAAAGTTAGTGGTTGATTAATAAAAACCTTTAAATAAACATTTCAATAAAGAGGCTTTAATGTTTCACCTCTAACAAATACCCAAAGAACAACAGAGGACATTGAGGGCGAACCAACGAACAAACAAAAAACGAATGAATCAATGAATGAATGACAAAATGAGTGAAGAACCAGAAACACGTGTCCATAACGAATTTTCATTTCATTTCCAATGCCGTTTGTTTGCCATGTGTGTTGTCATTGTTCATTTGGCTTGTATGTAAGTGTATTAGTGAGTTTGTTTGTTTCGGGGATTTAACAATGTTTATGGCCAAGGACATGCAATCAACTCGTCTAATACATAAAATGCATTACATTAGACGAAGAAAAAAGTGAAAATCCCAAAGTCCAAAAAAAAAACCTTTCAGAAATTTCTAACAACTACACCAAAGGGAATTACATATTAGTAACGCAGTTCAGTTAGACCGTTAAAGCTTTTGTTTTATGCATGAACTTGTACAAATAGTGGCGACGCAGAACACAATGTCTGTTCCTGCCTTTCCCCGCACATTCATTATTCTTGTTATGTTTTTGCATTGCGGGCGTAAAATGTTTAAATTAACATTCAAATGAAAATAGTATGAAATATAAAAGTAATAATATAAGAGGAAAACTTTTTAATACTTACAGTTGTCTGAGCATTTCATACGCAGACAACTAACACACACACACATACACACCCACACACGTGAGTACACATAGCTTTAGACATGCAACAAACGGTCGCTAAAGAAACACGGAACACAAAGAACAGAATTGTAATTTTACTTAATCCGCTCAATTTGAAACGCACACTCGGAGGTTAACACGTTCTGTTTTTTTTTTTATTATTTTCGGTTGCATTATATTACACACACTCATGCAAAAGCACACACACAAATATCGATTTATACACACGCACACAGAGGAAAATAGAATGCATTAAATACTTTCAAGCATTTCACATATAACACGTCTATAGCTTTTTGTAAGAGGAGTTATGAGAAGCACAGTTCCATTATAATAATGACCACCAAAAACAACAACAAAATAATAATAAGAAAAGACGAAAGTGTAGAGGCAACATGTTATTGTTAAAATTCACATATTTTTTAATGGCACCAACTAGACAAAAATGGGTTTCAATAAACTGTAAAAGGTGTCTATTAAATTAAATCACCTCTAAATATGTTTTAGAGGGATATGCCACTACAAGATATATTTGTATCCTTTTATTCATTTTTAATTTCAATTTGAATTTTTTACCTTGTCTGCTTGTCTATTTTAAATATTATTCTTTATAATTTCTATAAAATTTATTTCCCACTACCAAAATTACTCAAATGTATTTCTACTTGTTATGCCCCTGTTATTACTGAGATCTGAGATGATGAAATGTTTCACATTGCTTTTGTAATTTCAAGGAAACCAAAATTCTCTTTATTCACTAGTTCTCATTATGCCGACAAAAAGCTTTTTTTTGGTTATCTTTCATTGTCCAAGGACTTTTTACAAACAAATAAAAATATATTTTTATATAAAATCCGTTTATTCAGAGTTATTTTTTCAAAAAATCTTAAACAAATATCCTTAAAAAACGATTCATTGCCAAATTAAAATTGAAGACATCTTTTAATGAAACGATATTACAAATTTTATACTAAAATTCAATAAAAACTTGTAATCTTTATTAGTGGAAATTTAATTTACAAAACTTCTGTTAGTAAATGAGTTAGTTATATTTATTTATTTATAGAGGCTTCTTTTTTTCATTACATAGAATTTTTTTTACAAATATTTTTTTTTTTTTTTTTTTTGAAAACTTAAAACTATTATGTGTTATTTTAATCACATTACTAGTTTCTGCCTATGCAACTTGCGTATCCAATCTAAGAATAATTATAAACTATAATTATAAATACATTAGTTAGTGTTTTAGGCAGTGCTTGTTCCCGACACTTATTTATACTAATAGAGTTGAATCTGTTATTTATAAACTTAATACTAAAACTTAAATTCTACACTAAAACTAAACCTTAAAATAAAATAGCTAATAAATCAAAAATTAATAATAAAAATAAAATAGCATAAAAAACTAAACAAAACTAAAAATTATTCAGCCCCTATGAATACCAGGAGTAATACGTGAGTAGAATTTAAGACCGGGTAACCATTCAATTGTTCCTGTTAAATTCCAATACTGGATCTGTATTGCGTGTTTGAGCAATTGAACTCTCTCTCGGTAGATAAGATATCCCTAATCACTTTACCCTCAAAATGAGGCAATTTATCCACAAACTTTCTCATTAAACCCAAAGCATAAAAAGAAATTGGATCCAATCATGCCTTTTCATACACATATCTATTCGAGAACCTTTTATTCAAATGCCTATAGTTCCTCTCTATGCATTTCCTTAAAAGATGCCTCTCAAAAATCTCCATCTTTTCCATCAGGGTTTTTGATATAGCAAACTGGTAGTAAATGAATTTAAAACCATTTTAAAAAATTTTTATAAAATTTTATTTACAAAATTATTATTTAATTACGAAAACAATTTCACGTATCCCGCACATATGCAACGGTTCTCAAAAATATCTTTTTAAAAAGTCAAATTTTATTAAAATTATTATTCAGCTATAATTTAACTCTGCCTTTTGTCTTGCAGCCCGAAATTTTGTCCGAACTCAATAAATATTTTGCAATTTTACAAATACAGACTACAAACTTTAAAACATGCTGTGTTAAAAATTCTAATATGGCGCAATTTAAAAATAAAAAAAATTATAAAACCTTTTTCTGGATCACAATTATTTATTAAATTCATTACATTAAATAATTATTAATTATTTATTTTATTTACTTAATCAATCTCATGTTGATAACAGAAATGCATAAATCAACTGCATATGGAAATTTGTCCAATACATACAAATTAACACATACATACTCGTAAACATGTATAAAAAAGTAAATCTACACACGCACGAGTATATACATATAATTACACATCTATGTATATACACATGTAAGCATATACTCCCATATATACATGCCGTCGTAGGCGAATGATTAATGATCAGTCTACTAAGCTGGAGTTCGTGCCTTCGATTCCTTCCTATAGCCTGGGCGTTTTCCTCCGGCCGAAAGATTTGCAGGTTAAGTACTAAAAAATTATTAATAATAAAATATTTCAATTATTAACGCTCATAAATAAATAACAATTATTTAATTTCTTCTAAAAACCTTATTCTTATATTTTTATATAAAAAAAACCTCTCATTAAAAAAATGTTATCAAAAATTTTAAAAAAATTTTGGATGACAATTTTTGCTGAATTAAATATAAAATAATAGATTTTTATTAACTGAAGAATTTTTATAGAACCCACTCCACTCCAATATAATTATTCGTGGAAATAATGGAAATAATCATAAAAACTGTGAAGCATTCATAATTTACATGAATTTATTATTTCATGTAAATCAGTCCTGAAGAAGCCGTCCCTTCGGACAACGAAATTTTAAATAAAGATTTTATAAATACAATAGGCTTTTGCTTGAAGAATTAAAGTAATTAAATTTAAAATAAAAACAAAAAAATAACTAATTTTGCAGACGCCTTTAAATATATTTACACGAAATATATTAACTAAATATTTTTAATTCAACACCATATTATCTGCGTCTGCCTTAGAATTTGTGCTCGCTGTTCTGTTGCAAATGTATTAATTATCCTTAACACGTTTACGGACACATTCATTTTCATAGTGATGCAAAACGACCTAAATGCTATAGCATTGAAATCGTAATATATAGTGTTCACCTTATTGGACATGAAAAATATTATCTATATACCGATACTATAATATTCATTTCTAAAATACGCTGCTCTGACTATTCTTATAATACATGTCGAATCAGATTTAGAATATTACTAGTTTCAAAAATAATTACCGTATATATTTTGAACCTATATACATATCTACACATTTGATATAATTTTTTTTTTTAGTCTCCAATTTATTCCAAATTGGGCAAAGAAATACTTTATCAGATGGTGCTTAAATGACTATTTGAAATTTATCTATATAAGAAATGACAGAGCTGTCCAACCTCTCTGACATTTTACGATAATATATTATGCAAAATTATCTGAAAAAATGTTTATTTATTTTATATCGTCATCTCCATCTCTGTAAATATTTATTAAACTTCACCGCTAATAGCTTAAAAACCGCCTTGTTATAAAATTTCCATACATTTTGTTTTTTAACAAGATACGATTTAATTTTCCAGAAAGCATCTTTTCAGCAAGCCAATTAATTAATAATTGTGCAACCAGTACTCTTATAATTCGCCTACATTTTGTGACATTTTTAATTACTCTTTTCCTTTTTATAAATAAATAAATTTGCCAACTTCGAATTCAGAAAACTCGAATCAATATTATTCCTTTCAAAAGTTGTTGAAATAAATTTCAGAAACCATTTCCAAGTTGGTGTCATTATTAATTATCAGCCAGGCAAAAAAAATGCGGTATGCATTTCTGTGTATGTGACCGTGTCTCTTTTTAAACATAGAAGGAGGATTGAACGAGAAAAAATAATTAAAAAATATGATAATTTTCTTTTTGGAAATGTTGGTTGCCTTTTGTATCACAATTATATACGAGGATGTGTGTGTTTGTAAGTATGTAAGTATTTCTTTGGTAAACGAAAACAAAATTAAACTTTATTCAAAAATTTAAATTCGTTTAAAATTTGTTTGAATTTATGGAAAACTGTTTTGCACTTTTTTTTAAAGGAGTTTTTAAAAAAGTCCTTGTTTTAACATCTGGAAGAGAAGTAAAATTATTGGCCGCAATTCAAAACAAAATAGTATATATTGAATTATTTCACAACTATTTTTTTTATAAAATTTTTCCTCATTATTTTCCTCTTAAGCAAACGACTATATAAAATACATTTTACAGGAAAAAAGCATTACTCACTTATTAAAAAAAAGGACTTTTTAAGTACTTTCGCCCAATTCTTACTCCAGTCGCGAGTTAACTTCCACAATGACTCATGTTTGGCCCTTTACAATTTTTAAATATAATTATTTTGCCATTTTTAGAATTTTTATGTCACATTTTCTTTAAATCCCGGCATAAATTATTGAATTGGCATCGTTTATATCCATCCACTCATCTATTTCTTAGTTCTCTTTATTTGCCTTTTCAACGTTTTCATTTTTCTTTTTCATTTATTTCATTTCCATTTCATTTAAATAAGCGGTTTAAGCAATCTGTGGTAATTAATTTTTTTAAAGCATAAACTTAGGCGTTCCCTTTTTTACAGTCCGTTTTTAATTTATGTGCATTATGTGAACGTGCTGTTTGCATTATTTTTTTCGAGTTGTTTCGCTCAATTAATAAAATCTAACCCTTCGTTAATGTTTAATTCTTTTTTATATTTCCAAAACGGTTATTTTTCAAATCCTTTGAGATGTTGTTGTAAAATGGACAACTGCGTTTGCATAATACTACATTTCACTCCTTTGTCCGTTTTGATTTATTGGATCTCAGAGAGTTATTAATATGACAGCTTTTATAATTGAAATCTGTATTGTGCTGTTATAATTACGAAGCAAAAGCACAGCAACCAAAATTAAATAAATGAATAAATATTTGTATATTAATTATGGCCAAAGGATTAGCCTAAAATGATTTGGTATGGTAAAAACTTATGAAAAGGTCAACAGTTGTGATTATATTTTTGATACATATTTTTAAATAGCATAATATAAATGTGTTTATATGCCAACAATGCCTGCAATTTATGTTTTTCTCTCAAGTACATCAAGACCGTAATATGTATGGAATACTGGCATAAGGAATCATAATACTTCTTTTTTGTAATATCATTATCCTTAAAGTTTAATACTACGCAAAAAGTGTGCACACAGTGTTGCAGTGGCTAATTTATAAGGCATATTTTGAGTCCGTTTGGGACTCAGAGAATGCTTGCAGAAAACAACAATTGAACATACAAATATAGTTGAAATATTTTGAGGTGAATTTTTTAGTAACTAAGCATGGAAACTTTACATACTAAAAGATATGTAAAAAGCGGTTTTCTGAAAGATTATATGTGCAGATTTTGTTTTCAGGAAGATAATATGACGAGTCATATTATGTGTGAATAGTCAGTTCTGGCCAGTACGAAAGTTTTACACGCGTCTAGTCAAAGTTTAGCTATGAGGTTGAGTTTGTAGAGCTGCAGCGGTGGCGAAAACGTAGAGAACTACCAATAAGCCCTTGTAGGCTTTGTAGAAACCCCAAGCCAGTCTCGTATCACGAGGACTCCTACACTTACCAACACAGTGTTGCTTGAAATTACACTAAAATTTAAAAGATGCTGAAAAATGGTCCATTATGTGGCGCTCTGTATCGATAATCCCCTCAAATGAAGTAGTGAAATTTATAAAAAATTAAAATCCTGTATAAATGCTTTGAACTCCCAAAAAAGGAATACTATATAATAAAACAGAATTCTAAATCATTCTATTGATTACATTTACTTTATAGATTTAAAAAATCCCTTTGAATGAATTGGCAGCTTTCGTTACAGTGCAAACAACCGCAAAGCTCAAAACAAGACATCATATATCATCCACTGGGAACAAAAATTAAATATCTAATCATATTAGACACTAAATTTAAGATTAAGCTTCGGAAGTCTTATGCTATAAATAAAGTAAATATTCTAATATAAACACTGTAGAATTTTACTCCGATAAATAGAGATACTGCTCATATCATTTACGTAGCGCCTATAATCATCCGCATATCCTTGCAGGTATAGAGTCATTAATGAATAAAGGCTTAGTCACATTGAATACGTCGTATGTATACTTTGTATTCTCGCAAGTCACATAAAGATGGCGTATATCAATTCAATTCTTTTTATGTATAAAATCAATAATTAAGAACCACAACTAACAACAAATTGAATAGAAATGTAGGAAAAGGCAAATGGCACTTGTCTAAAGTACTGAACGTACACAAAAAGTTAAAGGTTGCTCATCTTCCATGTGTGGGGTTTTCGAACACGTGTTGATGTCAAGTAGCTGATATGAATGTAAATAGTTTATTAGTTTAGAGGAGGTTTGAAAACGCATCCGATATTATGACCTGCTGCATGGATCCTGTAGGAAAGTGCTGACTTTTATAAAAACATTAAACTTCTGAAGAAAGAATGTTATGAAATTCATTATTATTTGCCACATTTCCACAATTCAGCGAATGTTATTGGTATTGTTTACCATGTGATTTAACATTTCGTTTGATGATAAAATTACAAAAAAAAAATTATTGATTTTGTGAACAAATTTTTTTTGATGTAGGACGACTTTTGCATGGATTATGGATCAGATACCATAATTAAAGTCTTTAAAAGTAAATCAAGAAAAGGATCACCTATAGGTTTTACTTTTGACATTTATTAACACGCTCCCTCACGTGTCGAGCCACAGTCCTGATTCGTTCAAATTGCCAGAACTTAAAACTACAGCAAGAAGTTTAATGGCTGCTTTTCATTTCCTATTAAGAAAAGTAAAGTATTTCTTATAGTGACAGGGCCACTGAATATTGCAAGAAGTGAAACATATGTTTACTATTACCTTCCCCTTGTTAAAGCAAGTGCAACAACCACCCATCAGCGTTGAGTAGTACTGCTCAACACTCTTGGCTATAATAATAATAACATGTAGAGTAATTGCGTGCTTTTGGATTTCAGTGGTTGGGAGTGCGTCTGTATACGCATGTGTGTGCCTTTTATTATAAGATGCAATTACAACAATTGTTATTTCATGTAAGTTTATCTTATTCATTTTCTGTTTTTCATGGTTTTCCATTTCATTTCAAAATTACAATTGATAAGCCGGAACACGTACAAAATGTGTATAGAAATCAACAAGCAGCATACGGTTCCATTATGACAATCGGTCAGGAATAACATGTTAGAAAATGCATTTAATGCCGATTTTTTTCACTTAAGTTCTCTCTTTCTCTTTCACCCGCTTTCTTTGTATATCGCACTTTTTTCAATAACATGTGGGGTATGTTTGTCTAACTAATGCGCACATCTGAGGTCTTGTTTGTATAATGAAAAAAATCTTCATTAGGGTGACTTTTTGCAATTTTGCATGCTTCTCTTAAATACATTTACCCCTCACCTCTTTCGTCAATTTAATTTTCCACAAGTGTCAAAGTGTAAAGTATGCTGTTCGGTAGTGTGTAGTTTTTCCAATTAATGAATTCGTTGCTGCGTTTTCATCTATAGAATTTGATTAAAAACGCTATTGAAGGACATTTGTGGTTTTTAGAATTGATGAGAATTTTATGCGATGTATTACGGCAATAATGGCATGAATTATAGCGCACGTGTTCACCATTTAATTGCAGTTGGTAAAATGTAATTTCATTAATATTTTGTTTTTAAGAAAAATAAAATTAATTGCCAAATTACTTTATGTGCAATTCCATAGAATTGCCTTAAGAATGCATTGAGAAAATAACAATGAAAATTAATAAATCATAAAAAGTAATAAAAATAAAAATGGTTACATTGCTTACAACAATATTTCATCAAGCTTTAAATATCTTTTATAAAAAATTAATTTCACATTATTTTCAGTACCCCACTTTATATCCCCTGCAATTACAAAAACTTAAAATTAAAAAAAATCCAAATTGGCAAAAGAAATAAAAAAAGCCAAAACTTTTTACAAATAGAAAGCAAAGTACTAATAAAAGGACGAATATAATCATGTCCGTGGTAAATAATGACTTCTTGCCGTTTCCCAATACTGTAGCAGTGAACACTTTTTCTGTTGATATGTATTCTTCTCTTCTACTTTATCGTGAACTGATTTTCCCATTTTCTTGCTTTAATATCTTCACTTGTATTCTCTGAATAACCGAATAGAACTGAATAAAAATATATTCTACAAGTTCTTCTCCATATTGAATATTTCCCCGATGAAAATTCCGGCATCAGTAAATAAAGTGCAAGAGACACCAACCTCAAGAGCATACAAAATAGCCGACCTATTGCTGGTAGTTCAGGCTTCAAAAAAGTTCCCTTGAACTCAAATACGAAAGAAGTCCTGCAGTATCCTCTCATGCACAACCACTAACTCCGCCGTCATCAGACACCACGATAAGAAGAAGGTCTAGTTAAACCAGTCTTTCTCCCTAAAACGTAGAAGAATTGGTGTCAGAGGAAATTTTTAAAATTTCTAAAATATCTGCGAAACAGTTGAAAATCCCTACTGTAAGTTAGCAGTACCGCTTTTTTTGCCAACCAATTATCAGCTGATAATTGCTTGTTGTCTACTTTAGTTTAACATTTCCTTATTTGTCTCTGATGAAGTCCACAGGAATTTAATATTAAGAAATTGTTAAAAGCAAATTTTATTGGTATTAACATTACATATATGATTTTGTTTATAATAATTAACATCTGGGTAGCTCTCACAAAAACACCCTATTGTTTTCGTAGTCCTATTAAGAAGAGAGACCAGTAATAGGATTCACTTTCAAAGCCAACATATGTTTCAATTGGGACTTTTTGTGTACTTCATCGAAGGGAATAGGCAACTCATCGTAAACAAAAATATTCATGAGAATAGATATCCGAATAGATATCGCCGGAGCCGGCTTTCATTTCCGAAAATGTTTTACAGAAGTTGACACGGTAAAGATCTTTCTTCTCGTTAATGCTCATTTTTTCCAATCTTGACTCTCTTTTTCACGCAAACCAATGATTTCGTTAGTAGGTTCACGGAAACAGATCGATGGCATGGCGAAATCGATACGGTTGATATAACAATTAGTTTCATTAATACTGTAGCTCACGATTTCACGTTTTCCCATTTTTTCTACATTATGAATGGAGGCTACACTGCCGATTTTTGAGTTATGGGGCAATTGGCTGGCGAATTTACGGCACAAGGCCAATTTAAGAACACGTAGAATCATAATGGGCGTCCTTAGCAAAAATATTTTCCAACAAACCCCACGTGATAATTTCTAAGCCACCGTTAGTACTTCTATCTTCTGGTTATAACCACAAGAGTCAAACTTGACAGAATAATAATTATTATAAGTACAGAAAATACTGAAAATCGGAATAAATCAGAAAACATTAAATCGAAAGCTTAAAAAGAGGAAATAAAATTACCGGCAATCTCTCTATTTCTCTGCCGGAAATCATACTAAATATTTTTTATCATTATCTTTAAAGATTCTCTTTGCAGACTGTCTGCTTTTAATTTTCAATCTTAAAGTCATAATAAAATCTCTTGTTATACGGCATAAAGTTAAACATATTAATATCCTTGAAGTTTGACGCCATAACGATAAGATAAAATGGTGAAAACTTCCGCTTTCATTTTATAAAGCCCAGACCTCAATTACACATTTTGGTTTCAATAATTAACATTGAAAACGAGACGCAACCAAATAATAGAAAAACAAAATGGAAGTCATAATTACACAACTAAGCAGTACATTAATCTCTAATGTCATAAAAATAATTTCCTAGTAATTTCGTAGTTCAAGCAAATAGGAGCACGTGTGTGCTTGCATATGAACAAACACATAAGGACTTCCATCTACTAAACTCCCGTCTAATTTAACGTCCATACAGAAGCAAATGGTGTTAACAAAACACATTGCACAGGCAGATGCATTAGCATGACAGCAGTGGCTCGCAACTGAAATAAAATATATATGTATTAAATATACGAGAGTTACAAAAAAAAAAAAAATTTGTTGGAAGCTTTAATATCACTGAAACATTTAAAGATTGAAATGTTTTATTTGCCAGCAATTTTATTCAGTGACGTTCATCTTCAAAGTTTTATTTCTTTTAAACTTTACTTGTTCTATGGAATTAGATCGATCTTCCGTCTTCGGCCTGCATTCTTTCGGAATTATAGTATAAAGGCAGCCAACTTTTTCAGGCGAGAAGAAAATCAGATTTTTTCCTATACCACCTCCACAATTTAATTAAATGGGAATCTTAACCATTATAATATATACTATTATACCATATTATACTTTCTAAATCCTTTTTTCAATATAATCCAATATAAAATCCTTTCAAAATAATTTATATTTGCTCATCTCCCAAAAATTTCAAATGTTCGTTCACAAATAAAGGATTTTTATAATAAATCGTACATTAAAATCGTCTTTAAAAAAATTTGATGCATGAACGCAAAAATCAGCTGTTTTTGGTTTTTATATTAAAGTCAGTTTTTAACTTTAGATATGAAATCGCTTATAGAATCAAACTAATTCAGTAATTCTGAACTGAGTTCTTTGCATTTCTAAATTCTCTTAAATAAAGTTAATAGTTATTTGGAAATATTGTATTTACGTAATAAAGTTCTTAAATATCTTTCAATAGCGCTGTACAAGTTACGTAAATTGTACGCTGTGCAAGTTACGCTTTTTTATAATTTTTGAGTAAATAGAAGATAGTGGACGTTATATTGATAAATATTTTATTTAATATCGTCAATTATGGATGGAGTACAATATGAGGTAAATCTCCGCCTCTGAATGTCGACAAAGAGAATTCCGTACCAGTCCAATCAGGTGATGGCGGATGACAATCAACTTGTTATAACTTGTAGAACGAGGTATAGCAGTAACTCCACTGCTTGTATGCGATGAGCCGCCGTGTTGTTGAAACCACATCCTAATCAATCCCAAAACATGCCCTTGTGGCGTCAATGAGCTTTCATTCACATGACAATATCGCTTCTCATTGACAGTTTCCGTTACATCATTTTCAGTTTGACACAAGTTGGGTCCACTTTTAATGGATGAGAAGGTAATTGACTGATGAATAATTTAAGCGTTTCCAGCATCGACCATTCGGTTTATTCAGTTATCTATTCAAATGAAACTGTTCTTTGTCACTCATTATGATTTTTTCACAAAAATCGGTGTTGTTTAGGGCGAGACATTACATCGCATTAGCATATGAAGCTGGGAAGAAGTTCTTATGTGAACTGAATCTTAAATGGAAGCAAATGCGAGTCCGTGTGCAAAATTGTGGCTAAGGTTGTTCTTTGAAGACCAAGGTTCTGTGCACGGTGCCGAATTGAGGTAGATATATTTTTTTGAACACTTTCTTGAGCAGTCGTAATGTTTTCAGCCGATCTTGTAGTAAATTGTTGAGCATGCTTTCGCTTATCAGATACAGCCACTCTCTCTCTGAGAAATCATTCACTACACAATAAATAGTGCGTCTTTTTGGCATGATATTTCTTTCTCATCATCACAGTAATCATCAATCTCATCATCATTGAAACACGTTGGCTTAGCGAGTATCTTTCCATAATAAATGTGTCACGACTCTGCTTCACGACTGCCAAATATGAACTTTCAAGACTTAAAATGGTAGCAACACAAAGTGGTGTACCTTCCCTGTAGACAACCTGTATTTGGATTTACTGCCTTCGTAATCTTAAAACAAACAAACTTAGCGTGTCTTAAGAAGTCGGCATTCTGCAAAAAAAAAATCTGGAAATTGGCAAATATTCACTACAAACTGCCAGCCCTGCCTGTATGCCTTGTCTCTTCTGAGCACAAAACTTAAATTATTTACAACTAATTTCGTTTAGTGACTCCAGCAGCAACATAAACTCGCAAATGTTGCAATGCTTCACGATAAGAAGGACAAGTGAGCAAACGGTTAGCGTAGCAGAAAGCTCAACACATAAAATAGATGGACAATAGAATGCTACAAACACTCTCACATACTTGAGCGGCTTATAAAAGGTAATATGCATTTAAACAGCTAAATATATTAACTTTACTTCATTTGAAAAAAGTTGTGTTTGTGTGGGAAGAAGAACTTTTACTGGCAAATAGTTGTGGCTGGTAGCGCATACTGTGTTTCTCATCAGTACTGAAACAACACACAATAAAGCTTAGCATAATAGCGCTTTGAAAGTATTAGATGGGTGAAAGTATTTATCTACATGCACACATACATACCAACTATGGATGGATATGGATGTGCTTCGCTATATCCCATATACATTTAGAGTTCAGAATAAACTCGTAGGGGGATAATTACTTTGAAAATTGTGATCAATCATACAACTTGATGGCCACAAATGGTGTTGGAAATTATAAAGGTAGTAATTATTGCTGTTGTTTCGTCAATGTTGTTTTTCCTATTTTTTATTTATTTTATTTCATTATTCATGCACTAGCAGTGGAAGCTAATTGTTACCGTGCAAGACATACTTTTAGATATTAAATTACACCAGTTGGATGAATGTAATTTGTAGCTCGAAGAGTTAAAGACTTTTTTTGTTCATTCAAACAATAAAAGCTAATCAGTTTAATGGACAAAATTAGTTATTAATGTTTGTTTTATAAGTCGAACATATAAAAAGTTTGGTCATAAATTTTTAATGACTCAACAGTGACACATTTTATGGCGAAAATAAATTGTATGTTGTGATTAAATACATCTGGTTTATCTTATAAAATATATAATTTTCCTTTTTAATTTATTAAAGCCTTCATAATTGAAATATATTTTATATGTGCAATAAAATTCTTTTAAATCAAGGAAAGCCTATTAGTTAATAATTCCTCTTAGGGCCGGATTTTGTAGCTGAGTGTTTCCGAACTGGCGGGAAGCGAGGTTTTCTGATTCACTCACGTTGATCCTTATGTGCGACGTATCAGGTGAAATATCGAATATTTTGTGGACACTAATGCTCTATTGCCTGCCAAAGTCAAATAGATACTACTCGATGCTTGACCATAATAAATTTTTCGAATAGTCTGATATGTTGAAAAGGCAGCTTGCAGAGGATCAAGCATCCACTTTCGTGAATCCACTTTCCGGCTGAAGGTTTTCTAATATTTATTTATTTCTAATATTTCTAATTTATTTGTGTGAAAGTAGTAATTTAAGAGACAGTTTCTGAAATGTTCAATATTTTAAAGCTTAAAATTTTTGACTAGTCACCATTAGAAAGAGTAAGAGGCTGACTTTTAATGTTATCCTGCTTTCTTCGGCAGAGTCACCTGCCTTTCGCACACAGTTTTGAGAATTTTTTAAAGATTTTGCACAGCATCTCTTTTTTTATCACAAATTGATAAAGTTATCCGAGTGTGGCTAGATTTTTCTGTTATATCAGTTGCCTCCGCAGGCGAATGGATAATGAACAGCCCACTAAACCGAAGTTCGCCATTTCGATCCTTGCCTAGACCAGGAGTACCTTAATTAACCACTGCAAATATATACCCGGCAGATGAGGCACATTATCCAAGATGAAAGTCTTGCAATTACACAAGGCGAAATGGGAAGTCTATAAAGCTCATTGAAAGTCTACAGTAGATAGCAATAGAGCGTTCGTTGCTCATACCTGCGCCAGTTGGAAATGCCAAATACTCTTCCTACCTCCATCAGTTATAACAAAAATTTACTGTCACCTTAATCAAGGCAACCAAATATTTAAAAAGAATCATTTTCTCATTCACATGAACATTAAATTGCTATGGCCAATTGTTAGGAAAAACCATGTATTTACGAGTCCTCCGTGGGGATGAGACTATTCCATTGTAAGTAGAGGTAATTTTATTCTTACTTTTATTTTTATAATTGGCTCAATAAATTGTTACATTCAGCATAACGGCAGTAATTGCCGGTATGCCATTTCGCTCCGATGTATGTTATTAGAAGATGAAAAAAGTAATTGGAGAAAATCAAAAGACGAAATTTAAGAATTCCTAGAAATCCTTTGTGTTTATCTCAAGTAAAGTAAGAGAGAAAGAAGAAAAATTGACGATGTGTATATAAATAAATTCCTTGTAGTTTTCAACAATATTTCAGGCTTAGCAGAGCAGCTTTAAAATACTTTTCAGATATGTTATCGCGAACTGATTACCATACAGAAAACTGAACGAGATTCTACGGTTGTGAAGGTTGGAGTATATCTATGCTTTTTTGCAGAAGGAAGTCATTATTAAGAAAGACATCAAATGAGCGTTAATGTAGCGGAATCTACTTTTAGTGGAGTATTGCAAGAAGTGTTAGGGATTCTTGGAATCCCACTTTGTCCGCTGGAGAATTTGTGTTGAGAAATATCGCTTCCCAAGCGTTGTAATGTATAAGGCGGAACAAGTGTATGCAGACTACATGCATTATCCACAATAAAATAATTAAATTCAATTTAAAAAAAAAATAAATAAATAATAAGAAAAGTAATTTTATGGTGCTCCTTCTTTTTACAAAAAGATTTCAAAATATTTTTTGTATGTAAAACCCACTGAAATAAAAATCAAAGGTACCAGAATTAGAAAGAGTAATATTTCGATTGCATAAATAATCAGGATAGGAGTGAAGAATCTTTCTTGTCTTAATTATTATTCGCAAGTAACTCCATCGTTGTCTTTCATTTTGCTGTCCATCATTATGATAACTTCCTTGTGCAAAAAAGGATAGATCTGCTGCCACCTTCAAGGGTGATACAATCATAATTTGTTATATCAATCATATATTCCGCTCCTCTGTGCTTTTTTTGTAATTAATATTTTTGTTAACGTCTGATGAATGTGTAGCGTACTTGTAGTCAGTGTTTAATGGGCGAAGTAAAACAGCGAGTAAAGTGGCTACTATACTTGATAGCTCGGCAATTTTGTTCTACACAACAGCTTGTTCACCACTTGCCTTCTCCACCACTATGTTTCTCTACTGTTTGCAGCATATGGTATTTCTTACGTAGGGATCATTCCCGGAGGTTTTGAATACAAATACACTTCTGTACGACAACAGCTGAGAGCAAAGCCGATGTGTGCGAGAAAACAGTTTCAAAGCATTTTGCGTGCTTGTTTTGATGGAATAAGAAGAATTTCAGCCCTGATTGGCGCTTTCACTGAGTTGCATAGCAATACACTTCTCGCATGAAAATAAGTGGCAATAAGTTCGTCTGACCTCAGCATCTACGCTCATTATGTATATATGTATATGTATATAAATATGTATATTCATTGCGCAGATTATTTCCAGTTTACCTACTAATCAAAAATGACCAAAAAAATTAGTGGCACTTAAATTAAAAGCGTGTTTTAAAATTTTATTTAATAACTTTTATGTAAGCTTTAAAGCTCCGAAGAGGTAAACGTTTTCTATTGAACTCACTTTGGATATAATTAAAAAATGATAACTAATTATTTCCTTTTCCTTCCTCCCAAAAAATAACAAATCGCTTTAAATGGGCTTAACAACAATTTATTTAATGAGTTCGTTTACGTTCGAGCTAAATAACTTTATACCGAACTTGTACATTTTATAGTAAATCTATTGATTAACCAATTCTCTTTCCGAAGCACAATGTACACAGCAAGTCGTACATGCGTTGGCCAAGCGCTTATATGCATTTGTGAGGAAAGGGAAAGTAAACAATAGATCAACCTTTGATTAAGCTCACATTACATTACATTAATTTAATCGCTTAATGTCGCATAACGTTCAAGCAGCACACATTCCAACATTCACGTATGGATTCCAGAATGAACAGTTATTGGCAGCCTGATGTTTTTATATGCTTAAACTTTTAGCCACATACGAATATTGTCATTAAATACAATCAATTCATTTATACAGTTTCAGTCCTTTATTTTATTATGCTCCTCTGTCCTCTTTCTGTAATTATTGTTGTTGTTAATGTCTGGTGAAATGTATGGCTGTATCAAGGTTACTTAACACATACACACATTCCACTTACTTGTGTGCTTCTGTGCTTGTGTGCTTGTGTGACAGGTTGGGTTAAACCAACTGAAACATACATTTTGGCGATACTCTCCCATACATACTGCTCATAACATGAGCAAAGGGAGAAATGCGTCTCAGGGTAAAAGCTAATGGTGCGAAATTGTAGTTGTATGTGCTGCCACCAACACAATTATGAAAGCGAATACCCGTATGCATATATACTCTAATATACTCGTATGCATGTGTAGGAGAATACGCAAAAAGGCTTTCAAATAATAAAGTCTGGTTTATTTCATAATAAATAATAAACTTTATGCATCAGGAAGTGTTCTTACGCTAATGTTCAATAACGCTAATGTTTATATGTGCAACTTCTGAGTTTAGGTTTCGATATAGCATTTGAGACAAAATGGCATCCGAGCGGATCGGGCACCCTCGTCAATTGACTGCTGTCCTATTGGCGTAAATGTTTCGTTGTCACTGTCACTGGCTGTCTTAAAAGTGACAATTTTAACCGTTTCTCGCTTTAAAAATATTTAATTTACACCAGAGATAGCAAACTGTGTAAAGGATACCATTGTAAATATGCAGGACTTTCTTAAGAGAAGATCTAGAATATTTTTATTAACGTGAGAATCAATTGCATCAAGAGAAAGTTTATATTTGGCGTTCTATAAAATTATAATTATCCAAATAGAGTATTTGAGAAGTTATTTCTAATGTTCTCGCCTAATTGTAAATATTCGCTATCACAGTATTCATTTAGGCGAATGATAATATCTCTAATGATTTCCCGGTTCGTGGAATTTGTGACAATTTTGTATTCGTAGCAGTGAAAGTTGGCATATGATTTTAAGTTTGAAATGGCGTCACAGGGAAAAGCTTACAAGAGTTAAATCAAAATGTAAATGGAGGGCTATAATCACTTTTGCTGGCATTGCATTGTAAAGAGGGTTCTCATGTTTTTAATTCCGATTCTTTCCAGCTCATTGCCACTACAGTTAAGATTAGCTTTTTCCAAACACTAAATGTGTTCGAGGGTGTAACTGGCAATCTGCGATTTAAATTATCGCGCCAGAAGTGTTTTACGTTAACGCAAAATGTAGTTTAAGGATTATTACGTGCTTGCAAATTACGCAATTACACTAATCAATCACCTTTTATATATTCGCCCACATTTACGATTTTGTGCTGATGACCAATTTTGCAATGAGAGAATATTTGGGAAGAATGCCTGTGGCAATAACTTAGAATAATGAAGAATTTTCTATAAAATTCTCGTATAAACTTTCCTTGAGGGAAATGCTTGATAGCGATTGACTTCGGCTATAGATGTGGGGTATACTGTGAAAAAATCGCACCTCTCAGACTTGATGCGTCCACATAAGCTAAACAAATGTAGACCTAATTTGAGACAACTTTTCGAAGGTAGTATGGCTGTTCCAAATACTCCTTTTTTCAATGCATTTGATGGAAAGCAACAGGATGCGATCTTAATTGTGTCTTAAGCAATTAAGTCCAACTATAGTTTCCGTTCTTTACCTGAACTTTTTTGGTTTATACTCGTACACTAGTAACATGATTTTCTTATTATCAAAACTAACTATAAGTTCCTTTTACTGCCTTATCCTTTTAATTTTAAATAATCCCTTTTTTAAATAATTCAGCTGATTTCCAGCAATTACAAACAAAAATAAATGTTTATGACTTCAAATGAATTGCGAAACTTTCATTACGTAATGATTGTTATCAAGTTTATCCTTTTAATTTTTATTTTTACTCTATTATACACCTAAAAGCTTTTCAAATATTGCTTCTACCAACAAAGAGCTTAAGGTATTAAGCTTACAAAGGCTACACAGCGTAAAACGAAGTGAATAAAAGAACCTGCAAAGTAAAAGGTATCGAATTTCGATAAAGTGTTTTTTTTATTAGGAAATGTGTTTTTAATCCTGACAGGTAATAAGAAGGATGTGTATTCTCCTTCTAAAGCAATTTTTTGCTGAGGCTTATAAATGTGCCGGCTGAAAGTTTGAGTTTTACTTGGCAGTTACTTCGTCATTATTTTTCAATTATGACATTGATTAATTGGAGTTACTGAAGGGATAATTAAAAATGTTGTGAATTTAACAGAAGAAGGATAATTGCAGTTTAGTAATGAGTTTTTCAATAAGATAATTTTTTCTTAGCTGGAGCATATTAAATTAATATGACAGCCATGGAAATTCTTATTGTCGACATAAATAATGCAACATCGTTTTAGTACAACAATAAAAAGTTGCAATTGAAGGTATAGTTTTCACTTTTCGGAGGCGGCGAATATTTTTGCGAGAAATTTGCGCTTTACAACTAGAAGGTATCGTATGATGAGAAAGATTTTACCTTTGAAAGCAATTATTCACAGCTTCATAGATACGGCAGCGTAGATATCAGCAATAAACTCCTAAATTTAACCTTCTGAAAATTCAAGACCGTTGCTTGGAAGCGCCATTAATTCAAAGATTTGGTCGCTTAAGAAAAAATTGACTTAAAACAATTTCAAATTTAAAACGCGTGAATGGTTTTCAATTTTATTTATCGAACATTCTGTTCAGGAATAAAAGTAAAAATTAACAAGTTTTAAGAAGGGTTGACTTCAAAAGTCAAAAGGCCGCTTTAGTTATACCTATTTGTAAAAATAACAGGATTCAGGATAAAGGATTGTTAAGATGATGGTGCGACAGCCAAACAAAATTTAAAGAATTTATATTTTATTTATAATTTATATAAAATAATTTATATTTTCTTAGGAAAAATATTATAAAAAAAAGCGAAAAATCTATAATTTATAATATACCTGTGCAAATACTTATTTATGTATGTGTGTACATATTTGCGCATATAAATATGTACTCGCATGTAAAAATGAATTTATTCACACACCCATTAATGGGTGGAGCTGCATTTTTAGAGGTGTTTTTGGTGATTCTAGAGAGGTTTTAGTGTTTTTTACACCCATACTAGCGATTATTTTGATGTGGCAATATAGTATTTTCAATAATGACGGAATGATTCACGTTGAAAGCGTAATGACACCGCTTAAGATAACGATTGATATCGTAAACCAGACTGCTACTTTATAGTGTGACATGATAATTTTATTGCAATCCTTTTTTCCGTCTAAGACCACTCACGCATTACATTGTAACGAACTTATGAGTGAGGAATAGTGATGGTGAAGACCGAGTAGATTTTGGCAGTTCCTCTTGGTGTCCAACTAGACGTCTAAGTTGCTTTTTGCCAACTATTCTTACTTGGCCGGGGTGGAATATTTCTGCAGAAGAAGTGAAGTAGAGACCATGTGCTTAAATTTATATTGTTGGAGTTATAAATGGTGGACATTCCTTCACTGCCTAAAAGTCCTGAAAACACTTAACACCTAAAATAGTTATCCATACACGCCATTTGCAGTTGACGCACTTATCGACTAGTTCGAGCAACCCAAATATGCTAAAACCGTTAAGTAGTTAATTTAGATTTATTAAACGTTCAAATATAATAATTCTTATAACTGTTTTATAGCACGAATGAGCATGTAACAACTCCAATGAAAAAATGTTATGAATTGGACTGCCTGCCAGCATACATTTCCTTAAAATTATTTCTCCTTTAAGTCCTTCACTATAATATTTGATTTGTATAACTTTTTCGTCATTCTCTTTAATAATATTTCACTCATAAATTAAAACGAAATAACAGCAGCTCACTTTAAATTTCTTTTAGTTTGATAAAAAAAATTTAATTTCCTTTATGTCTTACATTTCAGCGTTGAGACTAGTTTCATAAATAAATATTTGCATTTTATTAAATATAACAATAGAGAAGAAACTAACACTAGCAGCTGAAAGAAATACAAAACTAAATAATAAAAAAAAAAACAAAAATCAGCATTTTGCATAAATTTGAAGTAACCTTTATGGCTTCTTAACTTGCAACGTAAGAGTCTGGCACGATACTCGTAGCAGGAGGAAAAAATATATATAAATTACTCAAGCTAACTTTGTAAAAACTGAGCAGAAAGAAAAAAATGATTTGCATATATGCAAATCATGGCAAGTTTTATAAAATACACAACATGCAACACTTTTCCTTTTTTTCTGTCGCTTTCACTTTGATTCGCCATTCCTTGCCTTCACTTACGTTCTACTCTTTCACATTTGCGTTCTTTTTTAAAAGACGTCCATAAAAAATAAGAGCGGTTTTTCTGAAAGAAATGCGGTTAAATCAAAATCATTATATTTGTTCTAACAAATAAAATCCTGCAGTATTTTTGTTGTTTCTTTAAATTTTAGGAATTAGCAACGGCATGAAAACACAAAAACCGCCAATAAATTACAGCTCAATTGTTGGATAAGCTTTCTTTTTTTTGGTTCCAGCTTTAAGGTTTCAACTGAAAAACCCACATATGGCATAAAAATTAGCAATAAATATCAATTGGAGTGCATGTTTAAAAGTAAGTTAACGGCTGGTCGTAAACAGCTGCCAGTGAAAGCTTTGAAAGCGAATCACTTTATTTAAGTGCTGGCTCCATAGCGATAAAGCTTTTGTAGTACGTCTAGTGATACAAACTGTAGTTAAAAAAATAACAGTCGCTTTTAGGTAAGTCGATGCCAAGAGGCGGAAGTGTGGCATAGTCCTCCCTCCTTAATTGGAATATCGGAAAGATAGTTTATTGAAGTAATACAGCAGCCTGAACGGCATGTTGGGATCGCTGCTGTTGTTGAGCTGGTGCCTGTTGCTGCATTACTTGATCCCAACTTCCATAATTTTTATGGTGTGATAGATTTGGTTGGGATTTGATTTAAAAAGTGCCACTTTTACGAAAATTCCTTTATACGCTTTTTATACTTTAAGCAGAACTCTCTGAAATGTCTTAAAAACATTTCAAAAGTGTAGCACTCTGAAATCCTTGAAAGCTTTTTCTTGAAACTAGTGAACTGGTATTGCAGAGTCATTTAATTTTCGCAGATAACCATATTAATGCAACAAATCGTAAGACTTAAAATTGAATTGATCTTGAATAAATTCAAAACAAATTCTCGAGAGCTCTTCTTTTGATCCTGATAGTTCGTATTCCTTTTGGCTTTACTTTTCTTCGTAGAAATTCAATTAATTAGAAATGTATATAAAGGCAAACGTTACATATCTGAAATAAAAGGAATTGTGAAGCCCGAAATTCTTCAAATCCGACTTTTACTTCTTTTTGTCAAGTTTTTTGTCAAGTTTTTAGCAATACTTGCGATTTTTCTGACCCGGACTATAATGGGTCGTTTTGAGAAGATTCGCCACTACGTGACCATGCCTGTTCACAGTGTTATAAGGATGTTGGAATCGCATTCCAGATGTTAGAATCGCATTTGGAATTTACATTTCAGAAGAGAGGCGTTGCTTCAGAAGATATTCTAGATTATTAAAATGTATTGAATTGCAGATATTTTGGATACAGTTCAAATCTGCAAGGATATGTGAAATGTTATGCAAACATCTGTTTTAAAGATAGCACGAAGGGGACACTTTCTAGAAGTTCATATATATTCATATCAGCAAATTCTATTATTTATTATTTGAAACCATTTCCATTTCATGCAAATGTTATACTCGTAAAGGATATTGCAAAAGTAAAACGTTTTTATACTCTTTTTATATACTCGTTGCTATTTTTTCGGATTATTCGCTTCTTCCAACTGATGACTCAATTGTTTTACCTGTTTCTACTACTCATGCCGAGTGGGTGTGAAGAGGGCATCCAACCAAATCTTTCACAGTCCGGAAATGTATGTTATTGTATGTTATTTTGTCAAATATATTATATTAAAAAGTCTCCTGATGTGCTTTCATAGTAGTTAAGTTTGGCTTAAAAGAGAAGAGTAAAAGAGTAAAAAAGCCTTTTCACAAATATATTTTATGTTGCTCCTCTCGGTACGACACAGACTAAATTTTTAGTGAACCGATATTCGTCTAGTCCTTTAAAGCAGAGTACAAGTAATCTACGCCTATTTGTTATTTATTTTTATCGGAACCATTTTGGAACATTGCAGCCGATTAATTTATTTTGTATAGAGAGCTAAGCTGAGTTTTTCTAATTTCCGAACTGGATATTGAATATAAGGAGATGAAAAAACTAATGGCGAAAATTCTCCACGTACGAATGATTTGAAAATAGTAGTCATTCTCGAAGTGTATTTTCTTTCTATTACAGTCCCCAGAACAAACGGTTTCCTCTGCTACTTGCATTCGAAATGTATCCTCAGAAATAACTCGAAAACTTACAATACAACTTTGCGTTTTTATAAAATTTATCTATTACCATTAATCATAAATTTAAAATTGAAATGCTTATATAAATATATAATTTTTTTTATTTTAATTCTATATTTTTCAATTTTTAGTTTTACAACTACCTTCTTTGTAATTTGAGCTCGCCAAAGGTAGTCGAAATATTGGACTATACGAAGGTGGAGGAAAAGTTTTCGGAAAAATAACTTATTTTGGATATTTTTTCATTACGATATTCTAAAGCAGTGATATGATTTTTATAGTGTGATTTCTCAAGTCCCTCGAAATACTCATTAACATCACCGATGACTTCCCCGTTGCTCTTAAAGTTTCTACCACCAAGAACGTTGTAAAAGTTCGGATCAGATAATAACCGCTGGGAGCAAAGGTTGGTGAATATAGCGGTTGGAGCTTTAATGCATTGATTCTAGTCATCGCAATGACCGGAGAATGGACAGGTGTATTGCCATAGTGAAGGAAGATATTTTTCCTCTCCACCAGGTTCTTCAAAAGTTGCAAAAGCTCTGCCTAGTTTTGCCCATTTATGGTTTTACGCTTCTCCAGATAATCAGTGAATAATGAAATAATGAAAGAAATCAGTTGCTGAAATTGAAAAGAAAATAATTACGATTAATTTTGAAATTATGGAAAAAATTATGATAATAATTAATAATTATAAATGTTTTCCTCACAAAAACCCAAAAACACTTTATTAGGCGCGTTTTTCCTTGAGAAAGTGTTAATTCTATCCTTCGAAAGCTCAAGCTCCAATCTCACTTCTTTGGAACTTCCGTTTTGCAGCCAACTATTTTTAAATCACCGTCTTCTCTTGTTTATCTGTCTTAATTGAATAGAAAACCTTGTTCCAGATAAACACTGCGTTATGTAGGGTGTCACTTATCCGCACTTTCTATCTTTAGCAAAAAAAAAATCCAATTTCATGTTCAGTTGCCCTTCTACTTTGGTTCATTGTGGTTATTGCTTTAGGTGGACTAGCTTAATTGCATTTCATTTCAATTTTAAGGACTTTCTCCTTTCCTTTTCTTTATAGTTTTTCCACTTACTTGAAGATTTCACAAGTTTTATTATTTTGGCGTGTACAAATTCAAATTTTTTAAGTCAATTTTTACCTGGTATTCTTCTTTTAACTTTCTTTATAGATTTTTCTTCAGTTTTCATCTTAATTGTATTTTTTTATTTTTCTACCAACTATTATATTTTATTTCTCTGTTAAAATTTTATACATTTTCTTTTCTTCTGAAAATAAAATTACCAACAAAAACGAAAGCAAGCAATTTTCAGGTACTCTAATTTATAGTGAAATTGAAGAAATTTTGTCGGAAATAATAAATTAAATTTGCTCTCTTAGGGGAAAATCAAAGGACGAAATATGCTGGTATTTATGCGCTTAGGAATCTAAATATGCAGTAATGACAGACATTTGAAATATTATGCTTTCACAGCTAAAGATAATAAAGTGTTTTTTAGATTTATAGACAAAGTTTTGTTTATTTGATATTTTTGTCAGCTTTCTAGGAGCCAGGACACTTACACAAAAATCAATTTCAATGTACATTTGAGTGAAAAGTTTTATTGAATGTTTTATTGAATATTAGACAAAAAATTAATATGCTATTGAAAACAATAAGAATTCAAAAATGTATGATATATTACATTTTTATTCCATTAATGATTGCGTCTTCTATTGAATATAATTTTGTGATATTAATGCTATTTAAATATTAATAAATGCTACAGCCTAAATGTAGGCAATAAAATGTTAAATATTATTATTTTATCTTTACAGATTATATAGAGTTTTTTCCATTTTTGTGGAAATGGATTTTCTGTCTCATTTTCTTCCTTCATTAGCTTAGTGCCCCAATGCAGAGGTGGTTTGCCCGGACTACCTAGTAAAAGTAGGTTTTTTGCTCTACAGAACTATACTGCTGCTGTAAATATTATGTATTTATTACCTCACTTTCAATTAGCAGATCTGCGTTAGAGCATGAAACATAAGTAATGCTTTCGAAATGACACAGTTATGCCAGCAAATGTAAAAAATATCCGCCATAAGGATTGTAAGTTCCTCCGTAGGTGAATGCCTAATGCACAGCCTACTAAACCGGATATCGCGTATTCGATTCCTGCCTAAATCCTGGGTCTTTTCCGGTGGCCAAGGCAGAAAGCTTTGCGGGTTGAGTTTGTTAAAAAAAAAGGTTATTTGTTACTTTTCCAAAAGATTTCAAAATATTTTTCAAACTTAGATTTTTGGAAACGATTTTCAGAGCAGCAACAAATCTCGATTGTGATTTTAAAACCGCAAGTGATATAAAATTATAAGATATTAAAATCTTTTTAGGTGAGTGCGGTATCAAAATTGTTTATCACTGACAGGAGCGTAGGCAACTAGGCAAAGAGGATATGCTTTATGGTAAAATTTCTTTCTGGAATGGTTTTCACTATCTCATACACATTAAATTGGCTTGGGATGTTGATTCGCTATCAGCAGATTCACTTTTTAGCTTTCCAAGAAATCACACAAATTACTGTTTCTAACTATTTATATAGAATATGAAATCTCGGCAATGCCTTCTTTTTTGCTTCCGTAATGCACTTTGCCAAAGCAGGAGTCATCCCGTGAGAGTCGTTCGATAAAAAAGAGTCCGCATTAATCGAAAAGAATGTAAATATGTTTTAGTTGATTCTTTAAGTCATGATAAACCTACATACATCCATGCATAGCTTCATACCTATCGATGGATTAATATAACAAAGATTAAGGATTAAGTTTACTTTCCGTAACTTTTACACTTTATCTTCCAAGCGTAATCCTCTTAAAGCTATACGAAATGCAAATGTATTTGATAGAAAAGGATCTATAATAAGTTTTCGTTAAAATAATTATTAAATTATATTTCTATTTTAGAAAATATTTTACTTTTACAAACCTACTTTCTAAAAAATTAAAAATGAGATACAGCGTTTTTATATTAAACCAACGATACATGCAAGCAAACATACATATTCTCTTATATCTTTTATATGCGCAATTTCAGACTATTTGCTTCGACTGTTGTCCTCTGAATACATCAAATACGACTATTTCTCTTTTTCACATTCAATGTCCATCGTCGTCAGCTTTATTGCAGTTATTTGTTATCACCATCTCCAAATCATTATCCTTGACTTTAAGCGCCGTAAAAAGTCAACATCATCATACTTGTGCAACATATTTAGAAGCTTAAAAAAAGATTAATAATAACAAAAAATTGGAAGCCTATTATGTTGTTACAAAATAAATACACACTCTGGTATTAAATGTCGAATTTAGTACGACTACACCATTTCTTACAAGAAATTAGATGTGATATTGTTGAATAACTCGTAAATAAATAATTAATAAAAGTGAAAAATATTTCAATTAACAGCAATAATTGAATTAATTAAAATAAATTAAGCACTTCAGATTTAATTTTATTTAAAAAAGATGAAGAACATTAATATTCGGAAAATAGTCTACAAAATAGTCTCATTACTGAATATGATTTTCTTCGCAAATTGATCATCCAGTGTTTCCATTTCATATCAACATTCTGACAATTGACGTCGTCTTGAATGGTCAAGAGGCTTTAACTTTTAGGAGTCAACTGCACTTTGTAAGTGTGCAAATGTAATTGTTTTTCATAATAGTCATCAATTGCTCGCGTGAGAGGTGCAATATTTGGGCACAAGGACGAGTTAAGGCAGACGGATCTCCAGCTACACTATCATGAACAGCAGCTGTACGAGCATACACTAGTGCTTTCACATCTCCTATATTGCTGGGTTGTTCAAATATCTGCAGGAATTGTCCGATTGTACACAAATTTGGACTATGAAATTTCCCACAAAAAATCGCGAAATGCACGATAGGCATTTCGATTTGAACGCCCATTTCCATAATATCCCTGAATAAGTTGAACGCGTAGCCCGTTTGCCTATCTCTCCAATGTGCAAATTGGGTTAGTCTGAAATATCAAATGAAATGCAGAAAAATTTACTTTTAGCCATGGTTGCCATTCAATCGCGGCCCTTAAAATTTACCCGCCCTTTATAGGAGTGTTTAATCCAAATTCTCTGCTTTAGCAGCGCTTTTTATATTTTATGGTAGGAATAGTGTAACATTTTTCTTTCAAGATCCGTCAGCAAACTTTGATTTATATTTATGTTAACAGAAAGCAACTATTGCTTTTCTAACGACAGATTCCACTTTATGTGTGTTTATTATTTTCTCTACCCTTTTCTTATTCCCTCTTTTATTTTGATTACTAACGACACACTGACTCATTCACAAATGCACCCAGATAGTCGGGCCATTCTAAATATTCAAACATCAGGGTCACTTTGTTTAATGACCGTGTTAAGGTCATCATCATGAGTGCTTTTATTTCGCTTACATTATTCATATATGGCTTTTGTACAAGGTTCCATTCTATGCCTTAAAAGAGTGAACAACAAAAAGGAAAAATATAAAATACTTTCATAAGAAGTTTAACAGATATTATAAATGAGACAGTTCGAAGATTATGGAAAGCATAATGAATGCCAACTTGAAGCTCTTATTTAAAAGTACTCCAAAATGCTTTCCAGTTGCTGATGTGGAAGAAACAGAAAGTTGACTACATACCAACTTCGACCACAAACTTAAATTGGAAAGTTTACATTTCCGCTTCAAAGCAAATTAATTTTCATAAGCTTGCAAGTCGTAAAATATTTTAAGTTTTACAAAAAAGAAATATAAAGAAACATTTTAAAATTTATTATTTAGTTTTTATTTACTTGCGCAATTTATAAACAAAATTTAAATATCTTTTATTTTAATATGCAGCTGCAAAAATTTTAATTAAATAACATAATGTTATTTTCAATATACAGTATAATCTCGATATTTCGGGCACCTGAAAATCCAGACAACGCGATAAACCGGACGATAAAAGGACGATTGTTGTCTTTCGCTTTTGCAATAAAAATTAATTGTGGTAAAAGTTTTTGGTCAGATATTTTATCAAGTTCAGAAAATCTCGTAGATGTTCTTAAAATTTTTACATTAAAAAACGTGGCCTTTTTGATTCGCAATGCTTGGGATAAAGTTGGGACAAATATTCTTAAGATGTTCCTTATGAAGACGAATGGAGTATAGATGATGAAGTTCCTCTAGCAAGACTGACATGCAGCGATTCTGTCGAAGTAATTGATTTACTTGCTGATTTATAATTCTACTGAGGTATATGATTGTCCGAATGACGAAGTTGAAAGCAATGATGATGAGACTGAAAAAGATGATGAGGTTGAATTATTCACTGTATGAAATATACGAATAGCAGGAACTTCCTACTCGCAAACAAAAACGCACCGAGATGCTGCTTACAAAAAGCAAAACGATACTAAACTTCGACAGATGAAAATATCAAACTATTTGTGCAACAATTAATTTAATAATGTTACAAAAATTAATTATTTTTACTCATACGTAAATTAAATTTATTTCAAAATTAATTTACTAAAATAGAAATAAATTATATATATATATATATATATATATATATATATATATCTATATATTTTATCAAGTTATATATATATATATATATATATCTATATATCTACAAAAGACTACTAAAATTGTTTTCTTGTTTCAGAAATTCGGACCTTTTGATATTTCGACACTGGGGTTTCATATGTCCCCACTATCGAGATTATACTGTATTAACAATACAAGTATTTATTTCATATGGTTTATATTTTTTTTAATTTTCACATTTTCTACATTCATAATAACTTTAAAAAATGCAACACAATCTGCAGAGTATACTCGTATACGATAAACAATTTTGTACTATTTTTCTTTTGTATCGGAATGCTGGTTTGAAAACAATTTTTTTTTATTAATTTTTTCTAATTTTTCTATAATTGAAAACGTGTAAAATGATGGCGAATTTAAACGACTTTGAAATCTATATTGATTCTAATACTTTATTTTGAATTTTCAAAATTTTCTCAGTGCTACTGCTGGTTGCTGCTGATACAAGTTGTTATGCAGCCTAAAATTTCACCAAAAAAATAAAATTGTTCAATAAAATGCAATTATTTACTTTACCTACATGATTTTTACAACAATTATAACCTCATGTAAAACAAAACTACCTTCTATGTGCTTCTCATATTGTCAGTATTGCATAGCGTAACGGGCTCTCTAAGTAAATACATACATATTCGTAACAGATAGTCATATTCACAACCGAACATTGATGCAAAATTTAAAGAGAACTGCAATAACTCAGCAATTTTCAAACTACATATTTGATTTTTATGCACACAGCAGTGGCAACATTTTTTATTATTATCTTTCGCCAGAGAACTTTAGGCAGCAATAATTATCTTGTCTACTGTTGGCAAACCTCAGCTGATAAATTATTGCATGACTAGACTTGATTAACCTGATCACCTGAAATCTTTATCATTAGGACTTCGGCAGGCAATACGAACTTTGTTTTTCGCAGTCAGAGATCTCTCAAGCCTAACACAACTTTAATATGAACTGCTTATACATAATTTTCCCCCATTTGCAAAAAGTTTGCCTCTTTTTGTAAAAAGTGTTTGTTTGGCAACACTTTTGTTAAAATATTAATAAATATAAAATAAATCAAATCGGAAAATAAAATATTGTAAGCAAAATAGAAAATGAAGCCTTTTTGCTTAAGGCAATTAATAATACAAAGAAGAACTAAAGGGTTGGAAAAAAAAGAAAAACAGCATTTAAATATTAATATATATAAATATTTCCCATATTTAACCAATTCAACTCGCCTATGATTGGGTGCCTCCGTAGGCGAATGAATAATGCACAGGCTGCCAAACTGGAGGTCGCGGGTTCGGATTCTGACGAGGCACAGGGTGTTTTCAAGTCGAAAGCTTTGCAGGTAGAAACAAATATATATATATATATATATAATTTCGAGATTGCCGGTATATTCCACGAGAAGAGTGAACGAAAATACGGAAATTGTTTTTATTTTACCGGCGCTGCTTTTAAACGTTTTTCAAATGTGTATACTTACAATAACTCTTCCAAAACTATATAATATTTTATGAAATACTTCTATATACTACTTATATACATATAAAACTTTTATTTTAATTTAAGTTTCTCTTTCTTTGTTAATTAGAAAGTTTTTTTTCATTTGCAAAAGAACTACATTTCTTGTTTTGTTTTCTAGTTTAGTAATTGCATTACAATACAACTTTACATTTTTAATGCTTTCTTGTTTTCATTAAAAGAGTGTTTGTAGTTGTAGTTGTATTTTATTGGGTAGTACTACAGCTGTTTACAACAACAAAAAACCCACCAAAGGCATTGGGAGCGAGGCGTATGATTAATATAAAAATGGTACTGCCTTGTACATCGCTCATACGCCCCGAGTGCTATTTTCCCACCATTTGGAGACGGTATACTATGCTTTTTGTTTTCTCTTTATTATGTGTGAATCCATAAACACGATGTTTATCTTATTAATCATGTGCTAGTTTTTTTGTTATCCTTACGGAATTTTGAATAAATTCTAATTTTTAAAATATAGTTTGATTTTCTATTTACGTGTTTTAAAAATTTGATCATAACATTCTTTCAACATATTTCAAAATCTTTTGATAAAAATTTTATCAAAATTCGTATCTAACTTGCACTATTGATAAACTTTTTATATTAAAAATGTTTACTTTCATCAGTTGTTTTGCATATTTTGTGAAACACTTTATTAATAACTATGGACGATGGCGCAATCATCATAGCAAAAACTTTTTAATATTAGAGGAAAAACTAGCTGTAAAAAAAAGAAGAAAACAAAAGGAACATTTTATTTAAGGTAATGATGTGTCTGTCCTAGCTCAAAAGGAATGATCCTGGCTTATACAAAAACTTTGTGCGAATATCACCAGACGATTATGATTATTTGCTTAATCTCGTCACCCCATCAATAGAAAAGCCAATAAAAGTACGCGGGAATCTATATTCCACGGACCATGTCTGGCAATTACTTTGAGATTTTTAGCTACTGGGGGTAAATTTTGATATATAATTTAAGCGGGGCCCTATCTGCGGTTAACAATTCCTTGCGGGGCCTTAACATAGCTGATATGTAAAAGTATTGATCAAAGGAATGAGCATGCTGGCAAATTTTTTATTTTGTCAAAATTGCCAGATAGGATTTTGATGCTTATTTACACGGCATCAATGAAATCCTCAAAAGTTTTCTGCAATAAATTTTGAAGAAATTGTGCTGTTTATACTGGTGTAAAGCACATTGTGTAAACGTAGCTTAAGTGTGAGCAATTTGACAAGAAATCGAAACATTCTATTCTTTTCTTTTCAAAATTTTTTTATACAAAATTAATGTGCTCCTTCAGCTTTGCCACGCTGTTTGGTTTCCCTTATATAGAAAATCTGTTCTTGGTTTTATTTTTTTTAAATACTACATCAAAGTATATAATACGATTAAAGAATATTTAGCATATAATAGTAAAAAATTATTTAGAACATAAAGTATTGTTATTTAAATTAATCATGAAGTATTTTTTTTTTTTTTTTGCTTACTGGGAATTTTTTTTTGTAAATACCCCGCAAGATTCACTTTGGATTGCCTTTGCCGGCTTTAATCTCTAGCCTTTGTTTATACTAGTGAAAGAATCTACATAAAAATGATTTCTTCGCAATTTTATTTATATTTTAACCAATTTTATTAAATAGCTGGTTCAATAGCTTTCGAAGGACAAGTAATTATATGACACTCTGTTCGGGATGAAATACACACAGCAAAATGTGCCAATATTTATTGAAAGAAAATTATTTTTTACGTACAACATTTTTCCTACATTGGTTAGAAACGCACCCCAATATTTTAGCCCGTAATATCCTAATCGATAGGGGATATACGCGTTTAAGTAGGAGGGACCTGGTTGCCATTAGCCAAAGCTAAAAAAGTAAAAGGATACAAAAAAAACACATCTTTTTTGTCTAGCAATGGCTGGACATAATACATATTAATTTTTTTATATTAAGATTTGAATAATTATTGTGATTTCAATATTATGAAGATACAGTAAATAAATCATGTTAAAAAAAAAAAAATAAAAAATTTCCGTAAGCCAGCTTTGAACTTTATTAGCTTCCCAGTATATTTTTGGATCCGTTTTATTTAATCTTAAATTTTAATTTATTTAATTAATTCGATAAATGATACTTTTAAAATTTAATTGATTCGAGTATTTTATTTTAATGTAAAATAATAATCTTATTATAATCGAATAGAAAAAGAAGTTATTGATTCATAAGTCTTGAATGGAATAGAATAATTAAAAACCTTAAAAAAGTAAAAGGTGAAACCAAACTTCTGTTCTATTTTTAAACTTTTGTGTGTGTATTAGCAGAAATTGTATCATGTGTTACTCTAAACGGACCAGCATTTAGTTAGCAAAAGCGTTCGTTATGCTTCCACCCCTGTGAATTTCCATGCATGGTGACTGTAGGTAAATGCATACACATGTGTGTATATGTTATTTGTTTAGATAGGATTTAGCTTTTTATACTTACACTCCCATGCATATATGATTTGTTTTTTCTTTAACAAGGATATTTTTAAATTTCCTATTGTTATAAATAAGTACTTTTGATTTGTAATTTTTGATTTCCATTTTGCATGGATAATGAAATTAATAAGAACGTATAAGATTGTAGCCCAGTGTATCTAAAAAGTTGCATGTTGATATTGTGGAATTGCCAAAACAATTTAAATTAATTAAAAGTTCTGTAATGGCTAAAAAGTTTAAATTTGTAATTTAAAAATATAAACATGAAAGGTAATGTCTTTTGGTCACGCTATAACTTTAAAACGGTTGTAATGACATTAATTTAATTTAATTGTTTTTGCAGATTTTTAATAAATTGTAATAAAAGATGGGAAAAGTTTTACGAAAATTCTTTTACAAGTTTTACCCATCGGGAGCCGTATTGGGCTTGTTTCTTAAAGTTAAGAAATACGAATAGAAATTTTAAGGCTTCATTGCCAATCTATGTCGCTCTACTCTAGAGGAAATACTTTACAGTTACTTGCCTTTGAAAGGTTTGAAAGTTTCAGACAACTTTACGATTATGTCCTATTCTTGTTACTAATACTAATGGTTTTTAGCTGAAGTCTTCTGTAGGCCCCTCTAGATATTGATTAAGGAAAAATTTTTCGAAATTCGTATAATAAGAGGCAGCCAGAAGAAGAGTTTTAAATGAGTGTGTTGCATTTTCCAAAGTGTAAGTGATCAAGTCCTTGGCAATTGGTATTGCTAATTGGCCACCTTGTAAAATATATTTTCAAGGTGGCTCACTATGACAAGTATTCTGCTTTGAAACTTTAACATGTTGAACTTTAACGTGTTTTGCGTTTTTTTCGCCATATGTGACATATAGAGACACCAACAAAAATTCATTTCAACTTTGAGAACTAAAATATAACCTTTTAAATTAATTATGTATTGATCAAGTCGAATCGTGGCAAATAAGTCAATTTATCGATGTCAATGAAAGTTGGAAATTTAACAAATTTGGTATTAAATTGGTGCACTGTTTGTTAAATGCACTGTGAAAAATGGCATTGCATTTCATATTAATATGATTTTTAAGCAACTGCACATTTTTAAAACAAAACACGAAATATTTTCTTGTATACTTTAAAAACACACCTTTTTATATAGAAGGCTCTTAAACTCAAATGTGTGCTAAACTTTACTCATTTTATTTTTAAAATTTCTATAAAAACAACATTCACATCCCATTTCGTTTCTACAAGATTTATTTTTAATGTTTTAAACACATTTCCTGCTTCCTTTAGACTAAAAGAAAATTAAATTATATACTCATGACCCAGAAACTCAAAGCTTTTCATAACAAATTGCCAATGACGATTGTTAATTCTTAGTAAAAATTATGAGGAAAATATACACATGCATAATTCTCCTTCGCTTAACATTTAAAGTTGCCACAATTTAATGGTTGGTCATACAACGAGTGTACAAACTTGCCACAGAGTCATTAATTAGATTTTTGCCAGTTACACATGAAATATGTATTTCATAGCAAGGAAAGCGCAGCAACGTCATGACCAACTACACTCGTCACGTATGCAGGCATGCATGAATGCATGGAAAACAGCACGTTTTGTTAATAAAAAAGGAATTAAATGTTTGTTTTTTATCCTGGGCTATGGGCTATGGGCCATTTTGTCGCTAAAACGTTTTTCTTTTTTTGCTTTCCTTTTTTATATCTTTTTTTTTTCTTTGCTCGAAACAAAAGCAACAAATTTGTTGGATTTAGCGCGATATTTTTTTACTGCTTGGAAAAAACTAACAATGCAGCACACATCACATCACCTAGAAAGAATAGAGTGAGAGAGAGAAAGTGGAAAAATAGTCGTTTGCTGGCAATACCAACTACAAAATCTATTAAATTTATTGTTATTACTAGAGTATCTTAACCATTTTCTATGTTCAACACTCGAACCATTGTTTCATTTGTTCTGGCTACAAATTATGTTACCAACATGCACATAAATGCTACCAGAAAAGGAACCTCATGGAACTCTAACAAATTTGTAACAAAGTATTAAAATGCTCATGGCTGTGCGAATGTCTTTTTATGAAAGTCTAGTGAGAATGTATTGAATGTTGTACAAGTATGTGGAAGGTTGAGTTTAACATTTTCTATCCCATAAATTTCCAGATTTTCTTAACAATTTAAATGTACTATGGGACCAAAATAGTTTTTAAGTGTTTCAAGCACCATTTAGCAACCATATATAATACTTTAAAGAAAATATTATAATCAACATGTTGGTTCTATGATGGATCTAAACGCAACCCATATTGCATTTTAGTAAATTTTTTCAGAGCATCCTGTAGGCCGAGCTCCTCCTTAGTGATTATATTAAATCGGCATCAGAAGGCAACCTCTGAGATGGTTTCACGACTACTCCCCTCGTTCTCTCTTGTACACTGTTCGATTACTTCAAAATATAGGCTGCGTTCCAAAACGTTACTTTTTAATGAAGAGAAAACATTGCTTGCGCAGCGTCAATCATTTTATTAAAAAAATTTTTCAATTTATTAGAAACTTCCAATGGATACTCTATAGAAAATTCGGTGTCCTTAACGCAGCGACTTCCTTTGATTTCCCTCAAAATTTTTCTTCATAAAACGGAACTCAGATTCATTGCGCAGTCTTGTAGAAAGAAGCAGTTATTTTTGGCTGATGTGTCCTTTTCCTTGTTCTTTTCTTTTTCGTTATTTTCAACCTCCATAAATTCACATGTTAATATTGCATTAACTGTAAAACTGATGCCGTTAATAATAAATGACGGCGGCATTTTGAAATGATATTTTTTACTGCAGCGTTATGGAACATTATACTCTTTTCTACTATATAGCAATTGACGTCTTGCAACTCAGCCATACTTTGAATCACTGGCCTTTACAGAACAGTATATACCACCTACAGGAAGTATAAAGAGCAAGGAATCAAGTACTTTTGAATACTGTTTTTTGAATACTAGATAAAAATAATTTATTTTGCTCCAATTAAAAAAAAAATTATCATTTTAATAATTAAAAATTAATATTTAAAGTGATTCTAATTTTTTACAATAAAGCCTCGGTTAGACGACCGTTTTACTACTATTTAGTATCGCACCATACTGTATTGCTTTAATACAGTGTGTCAATAAATAATGAATACAAATACAAACAGCTGTACGCAACGATGATGGTAACAAAAAGCTGTATTTCACACAGATATGAGAGCAACAATTTTTTTTATGTTTAAAAACAGATAAAGAAATGAAAACGTTTTAGTAAATTATGTTATTAAAAGTTTTTTAAAATGTTGAGAATTTTTATAATATATATCCTTGTAGGTACGAGTATATATGTACAGGGTGAGATGAAAAAACTGCAACAACTGCATTTCTTTTTAAATTTTATTGAATGGAAGGAAAATGGTCGGAGAGCGACCATCGGCTGTTATGGCGGCCCACACCATCACCATGGACGGCGCTTGAGTTCTGGTGGCCAACCGAAGGTGCACATTCTCAGCTGACCTCTTTGGCAAGTAAACACGATCATTTCGTTTGTTTATAAACTGCTGGACAACGAATGTTTTCTCATCGGAGAAAACCAAATTCGGCAGTTCACCACTTGCGGCCAAGCGAGGCAACCCTTTGGCTCTTTTGAGTCTATTTTCTTTCTGCCGCGGTGTAAGTTCTTGCACTTTTTGGAATTTCAATGGCTTTACCCCGAGCTCATTTTTAAATATTTGCCGAATGAAATATTGCGATATGTTCAGCTCACGAGCCATTTTTCGGCCACTGCGATGCGGATTTCGATCAAGTCGCTTCTTTACTTTTCGAACCATTTCGGCTGATGTTGCTGTTTTCTTCCGTCCACTTCCTTGACATCGGGCTACACTACCAGTATCACGATAACGAGCGATGGTACGAGACACAAAAGATTTATTCACATTTAAATGCTGGAGTGCTCTAACGTAGCCACTTGTGGTTTTCCAGCAAAATATAAAGAAATCACACTGTCACGCTTGAATTCCATCACGAATAACTTTTTTTCTGGAAATTCTCACTAAATGCTTTTGTACGCTTGTAAAAAATATAATGAACTGTCACTGGAATAATTTTCACAGCTGTCGGGCGAATGGTTTAGATATGACAACAGTCTGAAGTTGGTTGCAATTTTTTTTATCTCACCCTGTATACGCTTACACATATTTTTAAAATATTTTTATTTATATTTTTTTAGTTTCATATTTTTATTTATTTTAAAATATTTATTAAATTGTATTTCACTCAGTATATGAAAAGGCTGTATGAAAAAAAATCGCATCAAAATGGTTTTGCTGGTACCATTCCCATATAAATGCAACTCTGATCGGATGGAAATGATCATTTTATGAAGATTTAAATAATGTTTTGTTTATTACTTGCACGCATTTTTAGAGACACATTATCACATATTTCTAGCAGGTATGTTAGATTTGTTAAATCGTATGATTGTGTTGGATAATGAATCATTGATTGTGCTCACTAACCTTTAAGAAAGTAGCAAATTTTTAATTTAATAGCAAAGAGAGTTTTAAGTTCGGTAAGTTTTTCACATGATTCTTAATGAAATAGCATCGTACGGTTTAGTATTTTCACATTTATTTTCCATCACTTTTTACTTTTAAATTCGAGTTGAAATACAGTCAAAGCAAATGCATTTTAATTGATTGTTCAATTATATTGTGTTGATTTTAATTTACCTTCTCATACAATTACTTAGTTGGGGATGCCAAAAAACTGCAGCTGTTATAAAAAGATTTGTGTAAACGTAATCTGATGATGTATAGTGATATGTAGTAAAATTATATGATATTTGTACTATATAAAAATTGTGCACTTTAAGGATATGAAATGGACGAAGATAATGAAGCTTTTTCAACAATCAGTTGAAAAAGCCAATTTTTCTTTTCCGCCAATTAGTGCACTCACTTAATGCTAAATAATTTAGTTATTTACTTAATTATTTTAATTAATATTACAATTATATGAATGTACTAGAATAATTTATTATGTTCTATTATATTGGTTAAAGGTAATAGCAAATATGCTACTAATTACTCTACTCGCATAATAATTTCAAAAGTATGGAAGTCTCCACAAAAATCTCCACATCAAGCCATTGTGCCAGCGAAGTTTTCCAAAATGTATGGAAAATCTTTAAGCTTATAAAATGTTTCAATAAAACGAAAATTTTAATTGTGTTCATGTACATTCATCTTTTCAATTCTGACAAATCCTTATAATAAGTGTGTCACAATGGATTCTTCTCGTCTCCATATGGGTGAAATAATCCTTATGTTTTTGGCAATGATTCTTTATGCTGCCTTTTTCTTCCTTTATTAGACTTTTTTTCTCTGCAGTTTTCCAATAAATAAAGCTCATACAGAACAATATTTTGTCAGTAGTTTTAGTTCTGTTCTTTCTTCTTCTTCTTCTTTTTTCTCTTGCCTTTCAGACTACTCGTACTATAGATTGTATTGTTGGCAAAAATTAATTGCAATTTTCATTTGTGACATATTTATTTCAGAAGCATTTTGTATGAAAAATAAAAAAAGGAAAAAGTGAAAGGAAAGCAAAGTTATAAATTCTCTTACATTTCGTAAGCATGCTTGTACGGTAGCCGATTTTCATTTGCTGTGTTGGTATAAGAATATTTTACGATAAGTTTCAAAATTGAAATTTAAATTGCTTGTTTAAGCAAAAAACGCTTTACAAGAAGATTTAGTAGGATTTAAGAATAATTTTCTCAAGGATTATGGACAGTATGTGTTTTATTAAGGGATATCCTTTAAACAGTTTGAAAGTTTGCTACGCTAAATCGCATAATAAAATCTTCATAAATTAAAACGAATAAAGCAAGTAAACACAAATTGCTTGCATATCGAGCAATAAGTACGTGTTAATTTGAACAACTAATTTTAAATAAATACCAGCTTATCTAGTGCATGACTGATAAATGCATACGTTATATACTTTCGCATACTGGATAACATGTATTCAAGCTCATGCAGGTGAAAAATTAAAATCAGTGATCTGTTTACAGGAATATTATAATTGGATACTGGGATATTAAAGGAATATATTACAACAATGACATAAAAATATTTTCATTTCATTTTTCATAACATTATTGCTTTGAAAAGTGCCATCATAATCGCCAGTGTTAATGTTAATATCGCTCCAACGCGTTCATTTTCATATCACAACTTTAGCATGCATGCATGTGTTCATGTTTATAAAGCCGTCAGTCAATGCAGTAAAAGGAACAAAACATTAACCCTTCCGTTTACTTTTAAAGTCCTTTATGCAGAACTTATTAATATTTAAAAAAAAAACATCCTTTTAGCTGAATGTGGCAACTAAAAGGCCAAGAGGAGCTCTTATTCCAGTGAAATATAAATAAAAAAACAGTTTAAAAAATGAAAAAAAATCCACTTTAATATACTACAAAGCTGCTATAAAATTTTGGACGAACTGCAGCGGGTAACCAATGGCCTCAGCAGCCACTGCTTCTACCCACATCAAAATTGTATTTATAAAAATTCTAATATTAAGTAAATAAATAAAATAAATTTTGTATTTTAAATTTCACATTTCTAAAAAACTTCCCACGACATCGATATAATCTCTCTATCCAAAAAAACCATATCATTCAAACTTGGCCTTCAGAAATCACATCCGAATTAAATTCTATTAAATTAAAAATATTCTTTTCTTCTAAGCCCATCATGAGATTTTTAATATAAATTTTTAACAAATTTGTAAGTAACCTTCATTTGAATAATTTTTAACAACTGATATCCTGCATACAATTCGAATTGTAGGTATCTTTGAAAAATATTAAAGAATTGCGAATAAATTAAAAGACTTCAAGAACTAAAAATTCTCTAAAAACGAAATACTCCAAAAAAAAAAAAAACGAAATGAGATATTTTGAAAGAAAAGTCATTCATGCACAAGTTTCTACAACATTTATGTTTACTGAGCAATGTCTGACGTTTAGTTAAAATCTGAGCCCTGGTTACATTATGAAATAGTCCACATGATTGCATTTCATCTAATGATAAAACCAGCTTTATTATGCCGATTTACAAGCGATTCAATGAGAATTACAGGAGCAATTACAGGACATTAAAAAATGTTTATAAAACAAAACAACACACAAATTGACAGTAAAAATATTTCTTAAGGCCATGATTCACTGTACACACAATCGTATGATCAGTCAAATATATCCTCTGCATTAAAAATACATCTGTATACCAGATTTTTTTGACAAGTCGTACAATATGCAAATGTTTTTGAAAATTTGCATAGAATGATCATTTTTATATTGTCAAAAATGTTTTCCATCATATTTGTATGATAGTGGGGCATCTACAATGCCCTTTTCATCCAATTTTTTAAAAAAGGATGGACTCACATAAGATTTTCGTGAGAATGAATCGTACGACTGTGTAGAACAATGGGTCATGCTTTACAAAATGAGTTTTCTTTAAAGAAAGTGAAAAGATCACACATCTGGAAGAGAACAGCAATAAATTAGCAACGGAAACCGAAATTAGTGCAAAGAGCATGGAAACCAGTGTATATTCTTTGAGCCCCCTTACTTCTCAACAACGTTCGGTAGCAGACTAAAAATCACGTCCAACATAGGGCTTTACAAAATTACTCGTATAAATCGCCTGTCAAGGAAACAATGAAAATATGGAAACGCAAAATCTTAACATCAATTCAAATATATAAGTTTGAGTTACGAGTCCGTTTGCAAATTATCTAAAACCGTCATATTATTTATTATGGCTTGAGCTTGTCTGTCAGCCTGCATATGCAACTACAATTAGCATTTGGAACAGGAGTAGTTCATCAAACACTCCATTAAAAATTATAAAAGAGGATAATAAAATATTGTTTCAATTTGTGGGGCGTTTAATTTGAAAAAAAATAATGTAGAGGAATGTAGAAATACACAACTGCTTCACGAAGTGAGACACATAAGCTGAGGCAGATGATACGACCATAAACCTCATTAGAGGCGGCTCTAACTCTTGTTATTTAAGCCTCAGCGGCATCATCCGTAATAGCTTTGTAGCTTGATAAACGATGAAAGCATGCTGGCTTATGATAACACCATTTCCCAAGTTACGTCAAACATGGGTTAAGTTTATTACACTACGAGTATAAACTGAACGCGTTATTTTGTTCATTCTGTTTTGACACTTATGCCAACGTCATCAACATAAAACGGGAACAGCATCAATTGAACTAACAGCATACTGGCTACAATACCACACAACATCAGTTTAATAAAACTTGCCGTAGAAAATTTATCGTGCATCCTACACACACTCGCCGCCCTTTTAATGACATTTAGTATTAAAAGCCATCATAAATGGAATGCATCAGGCATGTAATAATGTCAGTGAGCCCCTCATGCAACCAACAACCAGCAAGAGGGCAAGCACACACACAGGCAGTGCAACCAGTTTTTATTACGTCTGTATACAAGTAGCGTTGCTGCAGCATCGCTGGGATATAAATATGAAAATTATGTAAAGAGAAAAATCAAATAGGATCATAAGCTTTCAAATATTTTCCTCTTTGTCTGTGCCTCAAACTGTTGTGTTTTGCTTTACTTCGACAGGGTTTTGCAGTAAATGAATGAATGGGGATACTTTGAGGCGTGCTCGTTATATGCAATAACATTACAGGCACATGTAACAAATTTACATCTGGGTTTTTAATGCAAATAATATGTTGACGCCGACAAGGCCATCCATCCATGAAATATTTCTGTGCGTATGCCGCACAGGAGTACATGCAATGAAGTCGCTTGGTTGCCTTTAACTGGCATATAATATTCGCTGAAATGCTCTTGTAATGTTTGCTAAATTATTGCTTTTCCATCTCTGATATATCAGGATAAGGATATGACTGGTTTTCATTTACAAAAAAAAAAAAAATACTTATTTTTCGCACTGTTAACTTATTTCTCTTTTTACGTAGATTGTAAATGAATAGCAAAGCCTGTTAAACTTTTTATATTTCAGTGACATCAAAAAAATTATATATGATGCACGAGTAGTTGGTGTCAACTCTCTCTCCGTTTGATAGTATTTTGATGCATGTGTGGTATATTTTACACAGCAGCATATGCGGAATTTTATTAAATTGCATTGGAAATAAAAATAAAAATCATTTATTAAACTATAAAAATCAATTGTATGGTGAATGACCACTGATTGTCAATAGATTTGTGGTAAAATGTTATTTTTTGTTTATGGAAAAATATGAAAAAAAAAAGTAAATTTAAATTGTTTATGATGCCGTATTTCTCAATAAGTATTTTTTAAAGTTAATTATTTAATATCTTTGATTTTTCAATGTTATATTTTATCATATTTTTAAAGAAAAAAACATCTTTTATTACATTTTGATTTAGTATGGGAAAAAATATGAAAAGCTTAAGAAATGAGTCCTGTTGGCCGAAGGAGTGAAGTAAACCATACTAAACTTGTGTATTCTCATTATTGAAAAAAGCTTTCTTGTATTTTAAGCAGAAACGGTAATATGTAACATATGATTTAATTCATGTTTCCTAATCTGCTGAATACGTTTTCATACAGAACTTTACTACGAACTCAACTTCGCTCCTAAGCAGTCAGTTAAAACGGGCCGATTCAATATACAGGGGATATTATAGAATGATGGAGGTACTTTTTATCATTCGTGTGTTAATGAATGAATGAATGAATAATCATGCAGCCATCTATCCAGCCAGGTGGTGGGGAAACATCTTGCCAGCCACCCAGTTGGAGAAGTATCTTGCCTTCCATACAGCAAACTAACTGGGGAAGCATCTTGCTGGACAGCCATGCAGCTATCTGGCGAAGCATCTTGCCGGCCAGCAGGCTAACCATTTGAATAAGCATCTTGCCAGACAGTTGTGCTAACGTTTACGTGAATACCTGCTGAAGAGCTTAACTTCACGGTGCACTTAGCACTGAGTAAATTAATGCATTTACTAAGCCCCCTGTGCAAGCACAGGTGGCAATTCTTGATAGGAAGATTCAGTCCCAACCAAGCGCCTTGTTAGAGCGTTCGGCACTGTCCAAGCCTTACTAGTAGGCACTTCGCAGGATAGACTCTCCCGCCAGCTTCGGGGTAATCAACATCATGCCTATTCTATCCCTGTAATTCAAAAGTAAGTCAAGAATTACAAGATGGACGCCCTCAGAAGGGGAGAACCATCTGCTGCCTACTAGCGTCTGTTGAATAGCAACAGCACCTAGATAACTAATCGCAAGCAACTTTTGGTATCAAGCACAGCCACTACGTGATCTCCGAAGAGGCCTCACCAAAAACCGGTCACAACTTCATTCAATGTTGTAAGCCGGAGCGAACTTGGTCTATGGACAAAGTCACTAAAGCCGCACAATTTTATCCACGAACATAATCAATTAACTCCGTGGAGTGTGAACTAAGTCCGTCCTCGATAAAAGTTCGGTTCAGGTATTGTGCAAACCCAAAATCACTCTCTGACCTACGCAAATGAATTCCATTGTTATATACCGGTTCCCATAGCACCAGTATATAGCAACTGGTCGTGCTTTCAGAGAGAACCCCCAAAAGAACTCTCCTACAATATTCGACCCTGAATCGATCAGGTTATGCTAGACCTATCCCAGACAGACAAGCAAGCTTGCCTTTGCCTTTTAATTACTTGCAAGCGCATCCGTTACCATGTTATTTCATGGATTGGGCAGCCACCTGCAAGTTTTACCGGTAGCTGCCAAAGGCCTGAGGTCTGGAAACGCAGGTTACCGTCTCCCCAGAGTGCACAACACCAAAGTGTCATTTCACTCAGATGCGTCCCGTACTACCCTGGGGGCAATCTTGCCAGACATGTAGCCAACTTGGGAAGCATCTTGCCGGCCAGCCAGCTGGTGATGCATCTTGCGAGGCAGCCAACAGAGAAAGCATATTGCCAGCCAGCTAGCCAAGCATCTTAGGAAGTATCTTGCATCTTGCCAGACGCCATCCTGCCAGACAGTAAGCTACGCAGCCAACTGGGGATGCATCTTGCTGGCCAGCACCACCGCATTGGAAAATGGTTTTAATTTGTGATAGTTCACTAATGGCAGAAAAGTCAAAAAATTGCATGGAACTCGGATTTTCGGCAGGCATAAAATTAATGATGCCCGCCAGCAGAAAAGTGAATATGAAATAAAATGACGCCTCCAAACTTAAAAATTTTTTCGTTTTTAATTTTATTATTTTGGTTCTGAATTCCATATTCAACATACACTACCTTTCTTTCACTAATTATAAAAAATTAAAGAGTTTTTACCAATTCAAACCAAATCAAGTTTTGCCAATGTACAGTGGTGAAAATACAAAAAAAAGTAGTCAAAACTAGTTGAATTCTTCTTGTCAAGAAGCAGTAAAAATATTTCGTCAGGAAATGGCAAATGAAGTGAAAGATGGTTTATTAAACAAGATATTCCATAGGACGAAAATGGCATGATGCCGCTGTCAAGAACAAGGTAAATCCAAACTCGTTCATTTAAAATGTTGACAAAAACGAAATCTTCTCATACAAATTCTCTTAAAGTCAGCCAAAGAAGTAAATAAAAACTTCACTTTACATCCAGCAACTTGCTAGCAACTGCCGTGTTAAAAAATCAATAAATTAAGAGCATAAAAACGTTTGATTGGAATCGAAGTTCTTGAGTATCATAATTTCTTTGAACATCCCAAACACTCCTGTGCAACCAGAGACTCCTTTGTGTGCCTGTGAAGCATTACTTTTAGAGGACATCTATTACGAAATGTTTCATCAAACTAATTTGATTTACATGCTGGTGGCAGTATTGCCGAAGTAGATTTATTTTATGCTGTTTGTTCATTTTAATTATTCGCGCACGAATTTCGGATTTCCGAATATCCTGTTGACGCCTTTCAACTCTTTCAAGTTTATGTTATTAAAAATGTTAAGTGCATTTTAAAATAAATGAACAAACATGTCATGCAATTTCTTTTTTATGTTTATTTTTCTACCCAAAATTCGGAATGAAAGGTTTAATTTACAAAATGACAAGTTGACAAAAGTAACGAAGTGTTCAGTAAAATTATTTCTTTGGCGCGAAGAGTGCTTGTATTCAATTTTAAATAATTTAAATACGGCCGTTTTTTCGATACAAGACAGGAAAAAATAAAATAATATATAAGCGAAGTCTTACAAAGCAAATTAAATGAAAAGTTGTTTTTTAAAACAGGACATTCCATCAGACAAAAATGTCATGATGCCGCTGACAATGACAACGGTGATGTGCGTGAATAAAGATATATTTTAAGGAGACTACTAAAGATGAGTGTGTGAATGTGCATGCAGCTACTTTAACAAATGCTGCCTTACTGCTCTGCTTTTTCATTTTCTTTTACATTTTTTTCTAGATATCCTGAAATACATAATGAAAAATTCGTTTTATTTTGACAAGTATTGACAATGACACTGACACGTGTCAATTTCCATTTTTTTTTCCAAGTATTTGTATATTTTTAGCTGTAGTATTGCGTTAAGGCAATAACAGTGCATGTGAAAGAATTGTGTATGTACTCGTATATGAGAAATGGGAAGATTATGCTTTCATGTGTCAAAATCTTCACACCCCAACCCCGTACTTGCGCGGCCTTATTATACCGCATGTGGAGATGTACACTAAAAAAAATTGCTGAAGAGCGACAATTTCTTATTTTTTATTGTTACGTTTTGTTGGCTAGACTGGTTTGTAAGTTCGTCAACTATAAATGACAGTCCTAAACGCTTTAACAATGCCCCGTTCGCTGATCAGTCTTCTCCACTGCAATTATCCTTTTTTTATTGCGATACAATATATTGCACTGAGTGCAGGCTATATAGAAAAAACAAAACTAGGTTTCTTATTGCTGGCTTGGCCCTTTACAATCCTGGAGAATTTTTTTAATTTGGCTAATCAGTCTTAGTAGATTCCTTCCTTGGAAGTGTCTTTATTCAAGTTATTCGTTTGGTGTTCTTTTTTTGGCCTGTTGGTAGCAGTGATCGTCCACCGTAATTGGTCATAAGTAGCTCATCAGTTTTGCTAGTATCTACTGTCTGTCCCTTAGGAAACTTTTAAAATTTCTGTGAGTGCATAACATTTTCATATTGCCTTACAACTGGCAGATGATGCTTAAGGTCCTCATCCTCATCCTCATCTGCCGTCATCGTCACCGTCATCGACATCAACCGACATCCTTATGATGACGTTATATTGTTGATGAGATCAAGGATTATAATTATGTCTGGAATTTAAGCTGCATTGAAAATGTATCGTATAAATTCAATTTTCCATTTGTATTTTCATTTGGTCCTCAGTCATACGATACTACACCCAAAAATACCAATCCCAGACCATTACCAGCAAACCAATAGAAAATAGAAAGCTTATGCACGCAATATTATGTGCTGCTCGTTTTATTGTTAACAATTTATTGTATTTCATTTCTCATGTTACAAGCAATGTTAAGCCAGTATGCGTGTATATCGTCTTGTTTATTTCCTCATGTCAAGTGTATCAGATTAGTTTTGTAAGCCCATCATCTTATGTTTTCTTATAATTCAATACAGTGGAAACATTTTGTGCTTCAACAGGGTGGCACAATTCTAACCGGGAAGGTGGCATTATTCATTAAAGCTTCGGCAGTGCGTGTTTCGTTATTGCTTTGCTTGTAAGGGTGTTTAGCATTAAAATTACCTTAATTATTAGAAAGTTTATGCTTGAATGGTTGAATTATTGTTACTAAAATATAATCTACTTCTGTTTTGAAACAGTAATTGAATCTGTCAATACTTTTGATAATCTTAGGCGGCATTCAAAATACATGTACTCGTATTTTGCTTTTAAAATAAATGAGAAATTTTCTTTCCTTGTGGTTAATTTAGTTTATATGCTTCAATTTTATTTGAGGGAAACTTCAGGCCTATCAGCCAGCTGGCAGCAAATCAAAGACTTTGAAGAGAAATTCGCAAATAACAATTTCAGTGAATGCATTTCAAGTTTGCCTTTAATTTCTAATTTTTGTCTAACAAAAATTTTTTTTTGTTTTTTTCGAGCAATTGTTGAATACTTGTGTACTGAGTTTAAGGAAACATAAAATACAAAAAAAAAAAAAAATTCAAACGATTACTTTAGGGACCAGCCAGTTCCTATGCGTCTTTAAGCACATTTTAAGGGAAATTTTAAGCAAATTACAAATTTAAATTGTTTTAAAAAGTTTGTGGTTGAAAAGCTTGCTTTTATCCTCAACTCCATTTTTGGAGTAATTAGACTTGGTTAGAGGAAATAAAAAAATCTTAAAAAACTGTATAAGGTTTTATAGCAAAGCTCTGTGCTCCAATTGCTTTGAACACTGTAAATGCAAATGCCAGAGAACCTGGGTTCGATGCCCACTTCTGGCAATAGTAAAATATTTGAAATAATTGACTTAATTGTTTTTAAAGTGTTTAAGTGAAGAAGTCATACTCAATGGACATTTGACAGCTTTTCTCGTCAATAGGCCTGCTGTACTAGTATTCCATAAGCGATCTAATATAATAAATAAAATGGCTAGCAAAATTAGCCTGACAGAGCGAAGGATTCTTCTCACGACTTGTCTTATTTTCCAATACCAATTTCTGCTCATTACTATAGAATGCATTGTACTATCGCACACTGACAGATTTTTTCCTGAAGTATTTATTTATATTTTCTTTGTGTAATAAATCAATAAAAGTTGTTTGCCGTTACAATATAAAAATTAGTAACGAAAAATGTTAAAATTTACGTTGAAAATGCGAAGCCCCTTTTTTTCTTTTATTAAAAATAAAACAATAAAAATATATTATTTTTTCATAAATATTTTCCACTAAAATCCAAAAATCCATATTTAATAGAATACTAATTGTTTATTTAAACATGCTATGAAATTAATTGTTGTCGGGTATCAGCTGGTATATCTACTCTGGTCATTGCTCTGCATGCTTTCCTAGAACCACTGGAAACTTAAACAATTTTCAATTTTTGTTTTATTTTTTTTTTTTTGTTTTGTGTTTTAAATTATATTAACCTGCAAAGGTTTCGGCTTGAGCGCATTATTCATTCGCCTACGAAATGAAAAAAAAATAAAAAAAATGGAAATTCCAATATTTCAATCTACGAGCATTTTTAAGTAGCAACACTAATTTTGAAATTTTAACATAAAATAATGATAATTTTGTCTACGGTTCCCATAAATAATATGTAGAAACAATATTATTGTTCAACATGTTTCCCTTGGCAGATTATGAAAACTTCGTGCCAACAAGGACTTCACTACCTTTCCGCTACAGGAGTGAGACTATAAAAATTCAAGTATAACTCCGACTGAAAATCAAATTGTGCTTCAACTAAATGAATTTATTGCTTAATCTTTATTTTATATTGAACACACACTTTTATAATTATTATTATTTAAAGGCAACTTTCCAAAAAAGTCCTTCGAAATAAATCCTTTCAATTTATTTTCAAATGAATAATTAATATTTTTCAGTGAAATTATTCTTGGGAATTTTAGCTTGTTCAAATAAATTAAAATGTTTTCAATTTCGTTTAATAAAATTAAGTAAAATTAGCAAAATGAGCATATCCAGTGAGTCCGATAATTGCGATACTTTAAAAAGCTCTCTTCCAGTAATAACACTGCAGTTGGTATAAGCAGACTTATTGCTTTCAGACGAATCCCTCTTGAGAATCACTTTGATTAAAAAATTTTTATTTATAGACTGCAGTCACTAATAAGTCTATTACACATCTTCATGGATAAAATTCATATTCATTTGAGCGCTATTTTTATCTTTATCCTTCACTTATTTTGAACATTTCCTTTCAATGCAAAACGTCTTGGAGTATATTTTGCAATTTTCTTACACCTTTAAATTCTTTAACCAGATTGTACGCATTCCAACTCACATATATAAAAAGATATTTGAATCCTCGTTATTTTTTTAAGAGCAAAATTTCCTTTCTTTCTTATTTTTCATAACTGATATAAAAATCATATCCTTTTGTTATATTTAATTTCCTTTTCTTTATGAATAAATTTTAAAAACAAGTTATTAAGCAAGAAAGGAGTTAACATAGCAGACAATAAGTAAGTCTGGAATATTAAACAACATGTGTTGGGAATTAAAAGAAAATGCCACAAAGCTTGGCATTAGTATGAAATGGGGTAGCTGCTCTTACTCGTGCAAGCTGTGCTTTTGGAAAAGGCAGAAAATGCCTTTTGTGGAAAAAAATGTGGAAACGGAAAGTAAAAATTATTTTAAGATTTATGTAAAGTTAAATGTTAGTAAATGTCTGAGGTTAAGATAAATCCTTGCTAATGAAGTGAAATTACAATGCATTTAAAAAAGAGTGATGTGTTTGAGGATGTTGTTTAATAATGAAATTATTTGTGTGAGCTTTAATTCAATTTGTTCTGTTCTTTTGTTTGCAAATCATGAATTCATATCAGCAGCATGTGCTTGTTATGGTTAAAATTGTTTTAAAATTTTTTTTTTAGGTCTTCTTGTTTTTTGGGGCTTTTGATGGCATTCATCTTTAGTTTCATTAAGCACAGCAGTCATGTCTCTTTCTTTGTATAGAAACTCATACAAAAGTATGGCCACGCCTTTTATATTTAACGAATGCAATTCTATGGAATAAAATGGAAAACAGCAGTTTGACCTCTTCAAACAGTATGCCTATTTGGAAAATAAATTGCGTTATAACAAATTCTATTACCGTCGAACTGAAATCGCAAGTTTTACAAAAATTATGTGCAGTAATCAAAAATGCTGTGAAATGTACCTTTACAACGGATATCACGAAAGAAGGGAAACTTTCTCTACTGCAGTAATGGTGTCTTCAGGCAGCCTCTGACGAGTTCCTATTTTTTTTACGGGATCTGAATTCGTTTCTTAAGGTCATGTTTCACTATCGTAGAAAGTCCTACGATTGGTTAAATATGTCATCTCTGCTGAAAAATTAGAATAGTGAGTACAAAAAATGTCAGGCAAGCAAATTTTTATAAAAATATTTAAAAAATCAATAAAGAAAAAATTGTTTGCCTCATTTTTGTTTGATAGTGTGGCACAAGTAACGCTATTTTGATACGACTTTTAAAATAGTATGTAATCACACAAGATTTTCGTGTGAATGATTTATAGAATTTACCAGACACCATGAATGTCGGTTCATTATTAGCATGACCAATCTGGGCTGCCTTCAATGAAATTCCGTAAAATATTTACAAGTTTCTAGATTCGGTCGCTATAACTAATTATATATTATTATGTACATTCTGTTCCGAACATGCCATTTCGATTCTAAATTTCATAACAACAAGCTTCACATTCATATGCAAAATGGGCTTTGTTAGAAGAGGGGATTGCCTCGATGTGATCTCTACCTGGATTATGATTCAAATAACAATTTTGTTTTATTCAATTAATTTTTCTTAATGACTATTTGAATTACTAAATATATATATATATATATATATAATTTATTGCACAATTATAAATTACTTAATTACTTTTTCTTACTTTTAGTTTAAAACCCACAATTCTTGCGGCTGTAAAGCTTCAGCTAGCACGCTTAAAGATAAAAAATAATTAGAGAATAATTTATAAAATAAAAGATAAAGTGTTTTATAAAAAGTAGAAAAAGAACCTTCTACGTAAATACAGAATTATAAAAACGGTAAATGAATAAAGATTCAGATAATAGAGTTATACAAGTGAATTACACAAGCACACCAATAAAATCAGCCGTCTTTATTTGAGTCAGCAACAGGATTCTAAGAGATTTCTCATTTATTTTCTTTATTTTATTTATTAAAGAAACATTCACGAGCATTTTTTATTTATTAAATGTCGACGTCGTTAAATTCATTAAATAAAATGAATAAGACTTTTAAATTTTCTTGTATTAAATTTATTTACATATTTTACGTTACCAATGAAGGAAAGTAAATGTTAAAGAAGTAGTGTGCACGACTTTGTCAGTTAAACTTTTAAAAAAAGATTAAGTCAAGAGACATTAAAGCAAATGAGAAAAATTCAAGAAACTTTTTTACTGTTACCAGTAGTAGGGATCGAACCCACGCTCTCGGAGAAGTGCGCTTAACAATTAAAATGTAGAACTCTAAATTAAATATTTATTTTCTGAGATCTGTTAAAGCGTTTACACAGATAGTGATTGAGAAGATGAGCTAATTTTTTTTTACACTTCCTCTGGGGTCGAAAATTAGCGGTATTTTTTTTTTTTTTGGTGTCATGAATTATTTACTTCACGTCTGAAATTCTGCCACAGAAGAAACGAGGAAGACGTATGTGCTCAGATGCTTTCATTTATTTCCTGGTAAGCGTTAAATGCTCATTGACTATGCCTTCTTCACTCAAATTCATGTAATTTCTTGCTTTGCTCTCTCCCATTAGGGATCGAACTCACTACTTTAGCTATTCATAATTGACGAAATTACTGGGTGTTTCATTCAAATCCCTTGCAATTTAAAAAACTTCTTATTGCCAAATTGTGAAGCCGTTCATTTTTGTAAAATATTTCTTTGAGAAACTATTCAATTGGTTTTTAAAATTTGTTATTTTAATTAAAAATTAAGTATAAAAGAAATAATTCAAAGTATAAATTTGAAATTTTTGAAAAATTTAATTAACGTCAAATTTTTGAGAATTTTTTTTTAAATATTTTGTAGGAAAAAAAACTTTACTTGGAAGTTTCTCTTTTTGAGAAAGATTAATGAGAATTTTTTTTTTATTTTTCGGTTTTGGGGGGTACAGATGAATTCCACGTTGTGGCGATATCTAATGACGCAATCTGGAATGGCTTTAGTCAAATCCCGTTTAGTGGATTACTGATTTCCTTTAATAAGAGATTAATTCAGAAATTAAAAAAATCTTTAATTTTGGAAATGCTCCATAAATAAAGTGCACTCCGATAGAAACCTGGAAGTATTTTTTTAATAAAAATATATAAAAAAAATTCAATATAACTTGAAATGTAAGATCTTTACTAAGTAACACCCTTTCCATTATACCAGAAATCTCTTCGCGCAATAATTTTTCATTGGGAAACTAAAGTTACTATATGTTAACAATAATATTAAATTATTTGTATTTAGTGAGCAAACAGTTCGTCTTTGGCGCACTTACTCGCTCCAGACATTTTTCTAGTACAGATTCCAAATTAGAAAATCTTACAAAAATTACATGCCCGGTGTACGAGTATAAAACATTTATGAAATTCCATAAAGACCTGCTACAGCGATGTGACTGCAGGGCATTTATCAGCTAAAATGTTTGATGATTGTTTACTGACAGTGGCAAAAAACCAATAAAACGTAGAGATGACTTTGCAAAAAGGCGATTCAAGTAAACAAAACAAACATTAATTCATTTTAAAAATACTGCTTACCAAACCATCACTAGCTGTGACAATAAAGAGATGGTTTTCCGCTTTATCTAAAAATGCGAAGGGAGTTTAATAAAAATCAACACTTATAATAACGATGATTTAGATCAAGGCAGGACATGAAGTTGGCTGCAAGGGTAACTTTTTGTGGATGGTTAAAAGTTAAGGGTTGATTTTACGTGGATGTCGCTTGCAAAAATAATAATAATTTTGTGGTTTAAAATGAAATGTTTATTTTGATTTAAAGTATTTTTTGAAGCATGAGATGAAATTGGGCATTTACAGTGAGACTGGAAAGAGGAATTTTGTAGATGTTGCAAATTAAATAGAATTTGTTAAGTATAGTCTACACAATTTTACATAAAAACAATAAAAAAATTATTATATTTTGCCCATAATACCCTTGTATGGCACACAGATGTTTTTATTTAGATAAATAACAAAGAAATTCTATCAATGATTTAATTTTTTTTTTCATAATGAATTTTTCCAAACTATGAAACTTGTTAACCAAATTTAAATAAATACTTGAAAATTAAATTATTATAAATAAAAAAAAAAATGAAACCGATTATCTAAAAAGGAGCTGCAGTTGTTGGTGCAACTATTATTTTTGATGTTTGCAAGTTGTCAGTTAAAAAAAATTTAAAAAGTAAATGTTAATAAGTGTTTTTGACGTTGAAACAAGCTTTTAATTGAAGCCACATGTCTGTAAAAACACTATTGTAAATATTTTTTTTTTGTTATTATTTATTAAAACGTTAAATTAATTATGTATATTCAAATCTTTTTCAGAAGTTGCATTATTGGGCCCGAATATGATGTTAAAGTTTGTACAATTGGTACTGTGATAAATCGTTCCGCTTACACTAGTGACTATTGCCAGCTAGAGGGATCGTCTGGGCGTCAGTCGCAGCCAATGCCCATACGATGGATGGCTTGGGAAAGCGTGTTACTGGTAAGTCATCAGTATCAGATGTAAGACTGCTATAAAAATATTTGGGTCGTGGAAAAGGAAGAGTGTGTTATAAACATAACATTATCTATTTCAATTAAATTGATTATTTTAATTAGTCAATAATTCCTCATCTATTGAAATTCGTGATCAATTAAAAAGTTTCATCGATTCCATGATTTGGGTTCTTTTATTTCAATAAAATAAGAAAGAACTATTTCCCTTTCCTTTGTTCAATGCAGAGGGAAATTGGTATTGTTTAATGCTGTTGGTGACTTATAAATATTTCAAAATAGCTTAACGATGGCATTTGCTACTATAACTGCAAATCGCATCATGATCTCTGTTTATATACAACCGGGTACATTAATGAAATTTCGAGAATCTTCCGGTGGTGGGACGTAATTCAAAACAAAAATGCTGCGAAAAATAATTTACAGCTGGCAATGCCACATTATTAAAATGTTCTAAGAAGCCATAGAATATTTACAATGGAAATAACAACAACAAGAAGCAGTACAGATATAAAGTAAAATAAAATTTCTAAAGAACAATGGCAAATTAATGAGAACATCATAGTTATGGGATTACTACAACAACAACAATTTTCTAGTTCAACTAGGAAATACAGAAGTATCGTTTCCACTATTTTAATCACATTTAAAATTAAACATTTTCTAGACTTTCTTTATCAACAATCTTTAGTAGCAATTATCATACAACCATTAAAGACAACCATTAAAAATTAAGTCCATAATGCCTATATATTTTATAGCATCCCGATCGGTGTTGAGGGTGTATGGCAATTGTTAGCAAATCGACTTTTTCCTCGCATGGACTTTTATTTTAATTTATTTAAGAAACAAAAGTTCTGTCTTAATTATTTCTGTATCAATATGTCTTACGAAAATCTTGCTTACGATATTTCTTAGCGACAAGGTGATCTGGAGTTACTTGTTTTGCTGCAGTTATGCAGCTGTAGTATTTAATGTGTTTAAAAGATAAAAGTGATAGATTGAATCAATTAAAAAAACACATTAAATATTCCGATAAAATACTCAAAATATAAATTCTTTATTTTCTTATCAAAGAAATATTATCCTAAGGAAATATTTAAAAAAGACGCTGCACTAGTTTATAACAGAAACAGTGGGACTTTGAAAAAAAAAATGTATCCAGTTTTAATACTACTCAAGCAAACTGTGAGGATTTGAAATGGCAAAAACCCTATTCTTATTAAAGTAATCATTTATTTAAAGAATTTTTATATTTTTGCCTGTTTTAATATTTAGTGTTATTAAAAGCTTTTCATTTTTGTTTTAACCCCTTTTTTTGAAATGGCCTAAGCAAGCAATTCGTATTTGTGTGTTCATATCAGAGTTTATTTTGCTCTTAATCCTTTTTCCGCAGCAACCATAAATATTCATTTATACACTAATTTTCCACTTGGTACTCGTTCGTTTGTAAATAACTGCTGCAATGAGTACGAGTAGTGTTATATTTTGTTAGCATTACAAGGATTTTGTTTCCCCCAAATTCAACATTAGTTTGGAAAAAAATAGAAATGGATTTTAAAAGGATTTAAACAAAAAATGAAAACATAATGGATAAAAAATTATTTTTAATATAAATTTGACCGTTTTAAATAAATATTTAAAGCACCAAATTATACGACGGGTTGATATGTTTCAAACTTGCTCGTCTCAGACTTCCTATGCAAAAGCTAAACTAACAAGAGAGATGACTTAATACAAATTTTAAAGGGGCATTGAAAAGGTACAGCAATCCAATATTACTGTTTCGATTCTATACAATAAATACGATACGTCGCAGCGATTCACACCGGTATTTGTATTTCAGACAAAACAGCTTTTATATTTAATTTCAAAGCAGACTTGATAAATGTAACAGGTTTCAAAAATACTTTCATATATTAGAAAATGGAGGAGGTACACAACTCCGAACACGCTTGACTCGGTAGCTACTGTGGCAGCTTTATATTTTTTTAACATGTTTTGAAAACACAGCTTGGGTCTCTGGAACCTACATGCATTTGTGGATTTACTATCTAACATACCGAGGGACGATTTTATTTTGGAGCTTGTGCAATATCTCTATATTGTATGCCGAAGCGATAGACCTTAACCCAATTCAAAAGGCTCATGTAGACTTTAAAATTGTTCTTAAGCGAATTTCTCCATCATGATCTTAATAGCGTTTTAACATATTTTCGATATGTGTGTAAAGCTTGAAAAACCTTTATAAACGGATATGAGTTCTTCTATAGGTTCCCCTGGCCATTTCGTATTTTTACAAAATGATGTAACCTTTTCATATATATTTTCCAAAATATAATGAAATCGCAAGGCTTACGAATATAAATCGTTAATAAACAAAGAAGGCTTTGAAATTGACAAAATTAATATTTAAAAATTACCAACATTACTAGTTCAGTTGGGGCCACTATTCAAATATTAGGAGATGCCCACGGTCATCACAATCGCCCTACTATCCAAGAAATGAGGAAGACAAAGCTTGTGCGGCATTATACGATGGGTTTATGATAACTAATTTTAGCCTGCTTTTTAAAAATACAAACTGGATATTTAGTTTCACAAGGAAGCCACACAGTACCACGATTGGGCAGCTTCGAGAACGCGTAATTTCATATTTCGGCGTCATCAATTACAAAGTAAGATCGTGTGATACGTGTTCTGTGGCCATATTTTAAAAGCAATATTCGGCGACATACGACCGAAATATCGCCCAAAATGTAAGTAAAATGTAGACGTAAATCCAATCCAGAGGCGGTTATTTGAATGATATTGTAATCGGAGCACAAAGACGATCAACTGGTAATTGGCGATCAGTAGCCACGGACAAATATGAAAATTGAACCCCCGCCCATGTATGTGGATCACATTGACTGTCTGCTGAACCTGCATAAGAAATTTTTTCATTTTAATTGACAATACTAACAATAAGGTGACTCCGTTGTAGGTTAGTCATGCGACTACTATTTTAAAGCCTGTGAAAAATATTTTACCTCAACTGGCTGTGCTGCTTCTTAGTTTTAAGTATTAAAGATTACCTTTATCGAAAATAATGGTTTCACTTCATTTTTGCCAGCAAATTGTACTAAACATTTCGCATAATTTCAAATTTTCCTTCCAATTAAAAATTAAATATTATAAATATTTATTTTTACAACAGCTTATTAAATAATGTTTGCGATTCATAAAAGCAATTCCCTGACATATGTTTTTATATGGAGTATGAATATTTTTAATTCAAATGCAATAAATTTACTGCCGGCAGCATATTTGAATTTCCACTGTGCTCAAACCGACGATTTGTATTTCTATATTATTTAACTTAAATTTACTTGATTTTTAAGCTTTACAAATCTTCTTCCCCTGGGATCAGACAGCATGAAGACTGCGGGAGATTCATGACAGCATTTTTCCCTTCAAAAGAGAGATTATCTTTTTCAGCTTCGTTGCCCGATTCTAAATATTTCATACGCAGGGGCAGGTAGTGGAATTTAACTTTCTTTTCAAACAAAAATATGGGTAACCCTATATTTACATTTTCAATGAGTATACATCCACTAGCGTTTAGTCTGGAGCTACGCTTTGTCAAAAGCATGTTTTCATTAAATTTACTACACCCGATACCTGCAACAATAGAACGATCCGGCAGCAAAAGAAAATGTAGTGAATGAAACAGAACTACGAGTATTTCTAAAAAAAATATTATTCGCTAGTATTAATTTCTTTATATAAAAACTTTAAGTTTTTCTTATTTTTAAAATTTTTTTTTTTTTGTTTTATCTTTATTTTCATGTTTTTGTTCCTCTTTTTTAATATCTCGCATTTTTTCGACAGTTGTAACGTAATAACGTAATCTTCTTGAGCATTTTTCATCATGAGTTGTAGACAAAGTTTTTCCTCACACATCAAAACAACTGCGAAGTATTTTGTTTCACAATTATTCGTTTCGAGAGGGGATACATTACCGGATGTAGTTGTATGCAACTTTTTCCCCACCTTTATTTTTACATTGCAAACACACATATTACAGTAGTTGTGCTTGCTATGGCTCATGGAAAAAGTACGTTTGGTCACACAGCAAAAATTCAATTACTGGAAGTGGTATTTCGTATCACGTAAAGGATTTTCTGGATCTGAATTTTTTTTTCTTTGTGTGTGTGTTCGATTTACTATTTTTGCTTTATATAATAACAATAAAATATGAAATATTGTTTAGTAGCTGAATTAAAGACCGGTTTTAAAAATAATATTATGACGTCTCTGATAATTATCTTAAACTTGGCGAAAGCAGACATGTTCCTGAGGTTTCTGAGGTTTCTGAGGTTCCTGAGATTAATATGATTTGCAAGTTGATAGATATTATATTGGCGTAAGAACATGTGTGGCGGTGCCGACATCTGGTCACTATTAATTACCGCATATCTAAAAAATCAAAAATATTCCTTTTTCGCTCAAGGATAGCGAGAGTACGAAATAAAATACCCACATGCAGAAAAAACTAAATAGAAATATAATATTTGCTCTATTATTTCTGCCAAATATTTATCAAGATACATAACAAACCTCAAACTTACTCTTTAATTTACAAAAGTTAACCGCATAATTTTTACCATATCATTACTAATTATCATACATATACTCGTACGTACACACACATATACAAAGAAATGTTTCATATCAACGCATGTATATTTCATAGTGTCCTTTTCAAATATTCCATTAAAAGGACCACTTTGTCATTTATTTTAACCATACTCATTACGAAAGGGAAAAGGAACAGATGTTTTGCAGTTGCCACTTCCTCAAAAACCATACGAAAACTTTTTCCCCCATATAAATTTCATTCTTCGTAACACAAATACGTAGCCACACTTTCGTAAAGTAAATATAAATAGAAATATAAATATGAAACCTTTGTGTGCATTCATACAAGGAAAGTATTTATGCAGTGCACAGTAGTGTTCTAACTGCTCGCTCTACAACCTCGAGCATACTCTCGTTTTATTAAAAGAAAAAAGCATTTCCCCCCTCTTGCCGAAATGCTAAAGAATCATGCGTGTGTTAAAATGTTTATTTGTACACTTAATCATATTTGTACAGGTTTAAAGTTATTTATTGTACAAAAATGCATGAAATTTCAACTTTGATGGAATAACAAAAACAAACAGGCCATTGAAAACTCCAGCCCTCACCGGCCAAATAGCAGTAAAAATTTCTAACATGTTAAACTAACGAAAAACAAAAACGTGGTATAAAAAAATCGTTCATTCATTTCATTTTGTTTAAGTTTGGGATTTATGCTCATGGTCTTTAGGGAAAGAATAACTGGCGCGCTGCTTGTATGATGTTCGTTTTTCTAACAACGGTGGGGTGGTGAATTGTGCTGCCAAAACTATTTCGCCCGCTGTTACTAAATAATTTGGAAGAAATGCAAACATAATTGTATCTCCTGTATCCCTCCACTCGATTTCAGTTTAGTTTTAAACTACTTATAAAAACTCGGCGGATAAATAAGTTTGCATTATTAAAACTTAACTTTAACTGAAAAGTGAGCGATACGCTAGGTTAGGTTACCAGGGGAGGAAAGACTCCACGCCACTTGGACTCACAACCGAAATGGTGTCGTTGTAGTGGCTGTGTAAAGAAAAGAGCTGGAGTAGAGGAGAGAAATGTAGATAAAAAAGATTTAGAGACACAGAGTGGTTGTTGTAGAAAAATCAAAGCAGCTACTGGGAGATTTATACTATATATCTGATTCTTCGTAGAGCCTATCAGATGATTTTTTCGGTAATAGATGAAGCTGTTTATTTGTTGATGTGATCCATGGCGCAGAGGACATGACTGGCATCTTCCTCCTTGCATTTCGTGCAATAATCATTTTTCGAAGATCCATTTCAAGAGTACCAGGCAATGTCAAAGAGTATTTTTATTTTCTCTTTATTCTCGCATTACCTACAAAGATCCGTCATGACATTCTCTCATTTTGTAGGGCTTCACTGTTATAAAACAGTCACTTGATAATATTACTGAGGTTTTTCTATTCATTGCAATTACTTACCGAAACGTGGAAGGTTTTGCAGTTATTCCTTCCATACGGGAGTGATTCGTTCTGCTTATAATACAATTGTTTAGTACTCTAAAATAAATATGAGTTAATCGTGATCAGTGAGCAATTCAACGGAATATCTGCGGTCATTAATTTTGTTTGACAGTATGTTGGCTGATCCCATTTAAGGTTATCTGAATTTCAATGTAGATTCAAAATTGCTGCCATATTGGCCGAGAAAACAATACATGGAGGTCTGAATGTTAAGCTATCATTGTTTCCCATAAAGAAAACTCCTTGACACCACAATAAGAGACCACAATTAGAGAAATCGATTTTAGTGTCCTCAGTCAGGGAAAAATGTTTCCCTTCTAAGTATACTTTCTCAGAACCACATTTCGCTGCTAAGATTAATGTAGACCCATGAGTTTACCCATTATTTTCAACACAAATGCTGACTCATTGATCGGTATAAAATTCGTTAAGCTGTAGTGTGTTGCTTGTCTTTGGCGTCTTTCATACTTTTAATATATAAACTCCTAGAGATATTTCGTAGCATTCCCGAAGTAATATTGCCATCATCTACAACTGATAAACTCTGTAACTGGAAGATTTCTGTATGGTCTTTATTTGATAATCTAGTGCATTTGCATATCAATGAAAGATTTCTGTTTGACATGAAAAAGGCAGTTGGTATCAAACTCTTTCACTATCCTCGTTCCTAATGTCCTCATTATTCGAAGAGGAATTTGGCCGGCACAGTGACCTCTGATTGTGACTAAGATGTAGTTACCCCAGCTTTTAGTCTATGTTATAATATTCTCGACATAAAGTAGACTGGCTTACTGAGCCATACGGTCATAGCCAGGAGGAAGTCTTATCCACATACCACACCATAGTAGTTATTACCTTATGCCGGCCGGAGGTTTGGGTTTAGTTTCACCCAAAACGACACCGCTCCACCTATTTTTACAAACAATGAACAGTAGCAGATCTACTAGGTGGGCATCTGCCATCATTATGGCATGCTGCTTCTTAGCAAAAAAAAATTAGGACTTCCCTTATGCACTTCCGTTTCCGTTTTTGCGATTTTTTTCTATTCAATTCATTTTCTGTCTTCGAAAGAGTTTAAAGAAATCTGCCACTTGAAAAATTTAGCAGTGGCACATAATACTGATAAAAACATTGAAGAATTTGTTGTTTCTCTCTTCATTAGATTATTTTATATGTTATGCCAGAATGGATTGGCATACGACTATTAAAAACCTCTTTGTCGTTCTTCTTTGCAAGTGGCAACACATCGCTTTCGTTATACAAACTTTAAAATTAAAAACCCAAAATAATTGAAATGAAGAAAGACTAAAAATTTATTTACGCAAATTAGTCAGAGTAAACAATCTTTGTTGTTCAGCATTGGCTACGGAGAAGGTCTCATAAATCCTACGTAATGCGAAAATAATTAATTTCAAAACATTTGAATTTCAATTACAAGTAACAGGGCACTATTTTACCATAAAACACTCTACCCAGAATTTGGTTTCATTTTAACACAAAACGAAATAATTTTCTATAATTCAATATGCCGATTAGACGATGTCATAATTTCTATAAATCGCACTTGCCGTGCTTTCACGTTCTTTCAAACTTAATAAATTTTTAATATTTTTTACAATTTTGAGTTGAAAGAGCTTTTCGACTTGCCTTCATAAATTCTGCCAAAAAAAATACTCGTATATGGCATGCCTTTTGTATTTTATGATAATACGAGCAACACACTTTCACACGCACATACCATTTTGGAAAGTGCTCGCATGCATATGCATGGGTGAGGAAGTGTAAGTGTATTTGTCTTTTTTCCGGTTGAACTTGTGCCCGTGAGCTTTAATAACGTTTTGCTCTGCTGGGTTTTGTTGTTCTTGTTTTATGTTTTTTTGATTTGCTTGTTTTGTGTTATTTGTTGTTGTTTCAGCTCTTATTATTATTTTTATTTTCTTTCCATCTTTACTGGTACAGCCAAGTCTTATTTTACCGCCTCTTGTTTCAAGCGGTAGTTTACAAAAACAAAAAAAAAGGTAATCACAGTAAACAAGGCAAACATAATGTTGTTTACACACACATGTTTCTGTCTCTCTCTATGTATTACAATATTCTACAGTGCACAGTGGGATTTTTGGTAAACCAAATGCTAATGAATATTTAATTTCTAAATAATGAATTAATTATTTATTGACCTGGATTCAGAGTTCAGAGTGCTAACCATTACACCATGGAACCTCAACAATAATGAATTAAATTTAACTGAAATTTGAATGTTATTAAAATATGAAGCAGACTTTCAGGTGTTGTTCGAGTGTGCCTTATTTATAAAAATAAATTTCATTAAAAATGAATCCTTCAAAAATTTAATTCGTTAATAATGATTTGTACGAGTGTTTTCCGAAAATAATATAAATTATATTAAGTTTTCAACCTATGGTTTCAGTAGCCAGTGCTTCTACTTATGTCAGAACTATTTTTATATAATTGTAGTAATAAGTAAGTAAATAAATATAAAATATAGAGATTTTTTAAAGTTTTCATAGCAAACATTGTCTTAAATTAATAACAAATGATAATTCTAGTTTTCTATAAATCTCTCTAAAATGAAAAATAGTCGTCTTGGAGTACCAACTTTATTACTGTTTTTGTGGTTTTCTTAGATAGAGGATGCCCCATATTTTATACTTCCATAAGAATTCTGGTGTGTGTGTGTGTGAGCACCAACTTAAGGATCGGTTTGCCTGTATGGCTCTATTGTTTCGTTTCCGTTCGCGTTAACAGCCAAATAAAGCTCAAGTATGTAAACGTGTGCGTTTTACTTGTTATCGTGTAGTTAATTAATTTATTTAGTGTGTTTTTTTCATTCTCTACGCTTTTGGGAATTTATCCTTCTTTAATATTTTCAGACATATGTGGTTCTATGAGCATGTGTAAGCATGCCATATATTTTATATAAATGGCCATTATTTCATTTGTGCTTTTTTTCATCTCAACAATAGTAATCACATGATTAAATATACAAGAAAAAAATTGTTCAAGGATAATGTTTGATTACAAAGAGAGAAAGGAATTCAGCTGTAAAAGTACACTGTGAGTCACTTAAATAAAGAATTTGTTTTCAGCAATTTTTAGCGAATAAATCATAAAAATTAAATGTTAGAAAATTGTGTTAATGATTTGTATTTAATATTTTTATCTAATTATTTATTTTTTTAAATATATATATTTTATTTTAAGCTTAGATAGAAGTAATTTTGGACTAAATCCTTGCTCAGCACAATCTTGATTTTAATGGTTTAAACAAAATCTTTAGTAACAGTTAATTAGCTCTAACCATCGCTTGCATTTGTAGAATCGAAATAACATTCAAGGATTTGTAAAACATAACGTACTACGCCACCTTCCGATAGAATTGTTAATTATTCATTACGCGGTCATCGGATTTAATACGATAAACTGACTGCAACTCCATATGAAATATGAAAGGATACGCTTTATATTAAAAATATGAAAGGATATCCTTTCATATTTTTGCTATAGATTTCAATAACGTTGAAGAAACCACATACAAATGTGTTTAATATTTGAAACTATTATAATTTATAAAATTATAATTTTTTTTCTTTTGGAAAAGAAAAATCTTATGAAATTTGTGTTACGTGCTTAAGCTATTAACTTCAGACGCTCCTAGTCTTAAATTATTTTCATTCACCAGCAAAGTGTGAACCTCGCAAGGCAACAGCATATTATTTTAGTTTTATTTAGCATCTGTTATTTTGTTTAGTATTTTCCTATCAAGATATAATATTCTTGTTGGAAGACTATTTTTAAGAGCATTAAGGAGTATAGAGGGAAATTATATTATATAAATGTGAATTAAAGAAAGAGTTGGCCTTTGGTTGTACCTTCGCATTACTTTTTAACTGATATGTTGACAAAAGTAGGAGAAGTCAGATTCCGAGAAATCCTCCAAGCCTTTTAGTTATTCGCTTTGTTCGCTCTACAGTTCCTCATTGTTCCCTCTTCCTTCTTTAGTTTTCATTTAAGGTGACAAATATCATACAATGTAAAAGGCTGTATGAAAAAGAATACTTTTAAGTGGATTATTTTCTTCTTGTTACGACTTTGCTTTAAGTCAACTTCCCAGTTATCTGCAGCTGGCAGTTGGCTGAATCTGCAGTTCTTCTAAGAGTTATTTGGATTAAGCTTCCCTGCAGGTGTGATTTAGTAGACATTTTAACATTCTGCTAAATATACTTTTTGAAGATTCATTACCACCGTAAGCGAATGAATACTGCACAGCCTAGTAAAACGGAAGTCGCGTGTTCGATTTCTGCCTAGACGATGACTGTTTTCCAACGGACAAGCCGAAAGCTTTGCACGTTAAACTGACCTAAAACTTCATTAAATTTTATTTTGTATAAATTATGTTAAGTCAAGTAAGCTTAGCAGGGAATTTAGTAATCAAATTTGTTACTTCCTGCTACAGTTTTTCATTGAAATTCCAGAGTTACTACTTGATTCAAGAGCTTAAAGCAGTTTCACTAAAATTTCTTTTTCGACAATGAATGAAAAATTGTTTTTTTAATTGCATAATACATAAAGAAAATATATATTAAAGGTACAAACTTTTCAGATCCTCCAATATGTGGTTCGAAATGCATTCTTGCCCCAATTTGATAAATTTTAATTCTTTATTTTTGTGCAGACAAAATTTAATTTCGTTTTAATTTAAATAAAATATCCTAAAATGTTCATATTATTTCTTTTGTTTTCAGGGAAAATTTAGCTCCAAATCAGATGTATGGTCTTTTGCCGTAACGCTCTGGGAGATTTTAACATTTGCCCGCGAGCAGCCGTATGAGCATTTAAGTGATGCTAAAGTTATTGAAAATGTGAGACACATCTACCAGGATGATAATCAATATGTAAGTGTAATTTAAAAATATTGCTGTATTGACTTCAATTTCTCTGATCAAGAAATATAAAAGTAAAATATGCATCCAGCTTTTTTCCTATACATACAAATTTATAATGCTTTTTTACGTCGGCAGTAGCGGAAATTACAGCTGATACATAAAAATGATTTACGCAATGCAATGAAAAATTCCGACTTTCAAAATTGCGTAAAATAATTAATAATGTCTGTACAGGCCCAAGATCGAAATTTATTGATTTAAATTAGTTTTAATTGAAGCTTCAGGAGTCTTCAATGGAGTTAAAGCGAATGACTCGCTATCAACGAATTTTCAGGTTGTTTGGAAAAAAATGTGCATTTTAAGGACACAATATCATATTTGAAGAATCGTACGATTGATGCAGAGACTTAGTTTTCGAATTATACGTATATGAAGAGGCATAGCAAAAATACCATGTAGAAAAAAATTTTGAGGCCGAGCAAAAGGTGGCCCTGATGTGCAAAAAACCTTTAGTAGGACGCTTCTACCGGAAATATCACCGTTGAGAAAATTGTTACGAAGCTTAAAGCTTTTTAGTATAATAAGTTGGGAAATAAGCCTAGCCGGCAGATGTGCCAACGGATATGGTAATTGTAATTCCCTACGGCACTCTTAACTCAATTAACTGATTAACGCAATGCGTTTCCTACTACACCCTGCGCAAGCAGAAGTTTTAATTTTTATTTAGAAGCTACAGTTTTGAAAGCACCTTGCTAAGGCGTTCGAGTCTGTAGACCTCTTGTTATTGAAACTTGTGCAAGAAAGGATCACTTATTCCTCCAGAAATAAGCTTTCAAGTCAAATTCCTGGTTCTGCCCAGGTTCTTCTCTAGCAAGCGAAGAGCCATCTCACTGCATCCATAATGTCCATTGAATGGCAACAGCAACTAGAATACTGGTTACTTCGTCATATCGGATCGATGACTAGTCTGAAAACGCTCAAGCGGAATCTCCCAAGAAACCTTTAGCACCAACCCCAACCATTACACGCATTCCCAACAGGATGGCTTAACAACAAGCGGTCAGTGTTGGTATGGACAACATTTCCTCTAAAAATCTACTGTGGGGCTGCCTGTACCCCTGGTGACAGTATATAGCAACTGGATGTGCTTTCGAAGAGCACTCCGAGGAGAACTCTCCTATATTTTGAAACCTGATCAAAAAGGTTATGTTAGACTTTTCCCAGACTAACAAGCAGAGCTTGGGTTTACCTTTACATTCTTGTAAGCACATCCCTTAGCATGGTATTTTATGAATTGGGTCGTGACATACAAGTTTTAACCCTATTCCACTAGAGACGCAGAATACCGTTTTATAACTTTTTGCCTGAACTAAATTCTTTTAGAAAATAAATTTCATTATGAAGTTGATCTTAAGAGTTATTGGAGCATTTGAATGCCTGGTGCAGATATTTGAACGTACAATTAAACTAGAAGAATTTGAGTGATACTTGTAAAAAAAGAATACTTAAAAGTAAAAAGTAAATGAGAAGTGGAAAAAAATTTCTAGTTAAACTTGATTTACCTGCTTAATGGTTTGAGCAATTGAAGAAAATTACTCCGCTTTAGTTGTTGATGGGATTTTAATGGTCTTATAAATTAAAAGTGATTCTCTGGTGCGGTCTTTAACTTGGTGGTGTTGTTGGACCATATTTTTTAAAAACGAAGCAGGACTTAACGTTAACCTAACTGGAGTTCGATATGGGTCAAAGCTGAATTATTATTTTTTGCCAAAAATCCATGACAATGTCTTAATAACATGTTCTTTAAAGAAGATGGTGCCACTTCACATACAGCCCGCGATACAATGGATCTTTTGCGTTGAAAATTTGGCGATTCATTAATTTGACGTTTTGGACCAGTTAGTTGAGAGCCAAGAGCCAAGATTTGCATTACATTTTATGGTGCTTTGTAAAGTCATTAGTTCTGGCGATCAATCCACAAATAATAGACACATTTAAATGGAAGATTGGCTGTTTTATGGGAAAAAGTACTACAAAATTGGAAGGAGAATATGCAGTATATTAAGGGCAATCATGGCGGACGTTTGAATGAAATTATCTTCAAAGCATATAGTCAAACTAGTAGTTTCAGTTTTCCAAAGAAAAAAGTATTACCATGGTAGTCGACCAAAATGGTACATATTTGGTTCATAAAAGTTCATTGTAAATATAAAAAAAACAATAAGTTGAAGTTCGATTTGGAATACCAAAAGACTTTTCGTCTACCCTATATGGTTATTGTATTATTTAAATTAAAATGTTTTGGCACTTGGAGAAAAGTCCGATATATACATATGGTTCTTTCCTTGAATTATAAATGATTATTCTGAAAAAATCCTGGTAATTTCAATAAATTTCCAATCTCCGAAATATATTTTTTATTTTTTTCATATAGTTTGCATAAAGTATAACAAGTAACGAGTGTAAAGAGGAAACCCTTTCCAATTTTACGATCCGTATCGATCAAATACGAATATAAGAGCAGTCAGTCTTCACATTTCTAAATATTAATAAATGACATTTTCAATTCATTTCGTTTCAGGAACTTTTGCCCATACCCAACAATTGTCCCCGTGAAATTTTTGATCTAATGTGCGAATGTTGGCAACGCAATGAATCAAATCGCCCAAATTTTAGAGAAATACATCTGTTTTTGCAGAGAAAAAATTTAGGATTTAAGCCAACCTTAATGACTTACTAATTGAGACGAATTTATAATTCAGAAACACTTGCAAAAATATCACTCAAAATAAACCAAAATATCAATTATGAATTGAATTTTTTTTTTTTTTTTTTTGTATTTAAATGAAAAAATATACATGCATAGGATAATGTAAGAGTATAGTTTTTAAAATTTTTAAAATTAAGCTTTTAGTGACTAGAAAATTAGGCTAAAACATGAAACAAAGAAATTTCAATCCTAAAAATTTAATTCTAAAATGGCAAAGTATATTGTTATAATATTGTATTTTTACTAACAGAACCGGTTTATGGGTTCCATGTGGCACCTCTTGTGTTACGAAATCACATTTAACAAATTACACTAAATACGAGTATAAGCTTAAAAGAGAAAACATACAAAGTGTAAACGATGGCTTAATCTTTTGTTCTCATTCTAAATTTGTAAATAAAAGCTCCAATTTGTTTTGCAGGATGTAATGAAAGCTAAATTATAAATGTATTCCTTTCTAAGTGTGTCATAAATTAAGTACCTCCAAAACTATATCCTACTAATTGACCTGTCATTTCACTCAATTAAATTTACACATAAAGAAACAAAGCGAAAAAATAGAGCATGCATACATATACATACATACATACTTACGTAAGTACATAACCTACCAAATATATCCTTAAACATTATTAACCTCATATTGAAATCCTTCAACAAATTGCAATGAAGAACTCATTTATTTTTTAGGTTTTATCGGAATATTCATACATCTAGTCATAAAATACTAAAACTGAATCTCTTTAACTAACCTGCATGTGCACGTTTTAGACAATAAATGTTTTTTAAGATTAAAATAATTAATAATTTAATTAATGATTAATCATTTCCCAAGCGAGTTTTTCTTTTACAAATTTTACGCTTTCAGTCTTTATTTTCAATTTTTGTATGAGAGAAAAAATTTACTATTTTTTTTTGCACTTATTGAATTGCAACAGCAGTAGATGTTCAACTGGTTGCGTGGTACACGCATAAGCAATTATAGATGGATTGCAAGCTTCGACGGGAAAGCACAAATGCAAGCAATATAGATATATTTGCTAAGCGTTTTCTCCTGATTACAATGTCGGTAATTTCTGGAAAATCTTTCAAACCACCTCCACTTTTATTTTAGATTTTTAAAAATCTATTTTCAAGAGGAAACTTTTGAAATTTGCTCATGTTTTCCCAAAAAGCATATGCATAGAAGCTTTTCCACAAAGTAAATTTCAAGTTGTTCTATATCAAAAGCCTTTTGCCGAGTTTTTTTTTTGCATTTTTATAAATTTTATAACATTTATAGTATATAAATTATAATAAAATCTTTTTGAATTAATAAAAGCTTCTTTAAGTTTTAATAAATTTCTTGACTTTATATTTCAGCATAATAACTTTTCTTTTCTAATGAAATTGTACTTACAGACAGATTCAATTTCTATATTATTATTCGCAAGTAAGTGCGTTAAAGGAAGCATGAGAAATTGTTCACACCACACCCCTTTAACGAAAATGAAGAATTATTTCTAAACCTGTGAGGGGGAAAAATTTTTCAAATGCTTATAAACCACCTAAAGGAGGCGGTGAAAGCAGAAAATAAACTTTCAATATCATGTTTGGATTTTTCTGAGACCAGCACTGCCTGTGACTCAGTTGAGGGAATGGAATGGAATGCGGTTAGTAAATTTCGAAGTAGGAAAATCTTGAACTGTTTCTAGTAATCATTTTATTTATTACTTTACTGCGGTAATGCTTTGCTGACAAACTTTCTTTAATCTAGAACCAGCGTTACAGTACATACTAAAAATTCATAAAAGTAAGCTTTCTTTAACACGATCGGCTGTACAATGGCCAATTGGTGTTGACGTACTTACTTGTTTAACCGTAAATTGTTAAATATTCGCACTTGACCTCTTCTGACCTGAAATGGTCTTTAAATAAATATTGTGGAACGATTTCTTATTAAGCCTGGCACAGACTTTGGCCTGAATTTCGCATTGCAATAAAAAGCAGAGGTAAGAAACACTTCAGGTGGTTTCTGTTTTCCTGTAGAACTAACCAATATTAAATCGATCGCTTAAGCCCGAAGTTATTTAATTTTTATTACCGTCAAACAAATAAACAAACTATACCGGTCCACATTTAACTGCCAAGTGCAGACCGATGCAGACCGATGCAGACCGATGCAGACCGATGCAGACCGATGCAGACCGATGCAGACCGATGCAGACCGATGCAGACCGATGCAGACCGATAACGAGTTAATGATAAATAATTTCGGAAAAAAGATCGAACTGGACATAATAAAAGCTTTTGCCATATTTTAGTGAACATTGTTAGTGACTGCTTGCTCCGGCTATTCCTATTCAGTTACCAAAGTTGGTGTACACACTTGAAATGAATGTCAAGTTTTACGCTAAAAATTTAATAACTTTAATCCCATATAATTAGAAGCAACCTTTTTAGCATCTACTGTTTAGTTTAACTTAAATATTACGTCAATTAATTCTTAACTTACCAAGACATTTTAAAGCTAACTTATTCCCTGGTGCCTTTTTGCTGAAAAGTGATTACATATATTCTTAATTTCCAATTTACAAATTCTAAAATTCATTTCAAATCACATAAACGTGTATTAAAATTATCTTTAAGTTTCATCTTTAGCTGTTCTGTATATTAAAGCTTTATTATCAAAGGTTTCGCTAAGCAAAAAATAAGTAAAGTACATTAAACATTAACATTCACATTTATTATAATTTTGCTAAAATTACATTTACGAAACTCAAGTCTAATATACATACAAACATAAAAATAAAAAAAAAAATAATTAATTGAAATATTGAAGTTTCTATAACGATGAAGAAATGTGAGACAATTAATTAATTAATTAATTGATTAAAATGTTTTTACAAAAAAAAAAAATTATAATAACAATAATTCAAACAATTTGAATATTTTATAAGAATGATAATTAAAAAAATATGTTTAAAAATTTAAATTACAAAAACAAACATTTTTTTGTATAATAACGTGGTGTTTTTCTTGCGCTGCATGATTACTTAAAAGGATAATATAATTCACTTTGATCCGAGTCGTCCTCTTATCACCACTTTCCCAATTTAGTCGCCTTTTACGGCAAGCAGGGATATACTGATCTAGTATTCCGGGCCCGCTATCACACGGGGCCTTATCACTGAATTCAGATCTTTTTTAATCTACAAGTTAATTTGAAAGTTGTTTGGATAAGGAAACCTACCTATTATCCTTATTTATTCGCTTTTTTTTAAAAAAATGTTTAATATTTCTTAGTACTGAGAAATGTATTGCAGAATTAAAGTTTATTTCGCAGAGGTACACTTGTAGTGTGCAATAAAAGCTGTGGAAAATATTCTTCTGGAATATATTATTCTTTTAATTTTTGTTCGCAGCACTGCAAATAACATTGGCCATTCGATCCAGCAATAATAAATAATAAATCTGGCTGCATGCTTAAAAATTGGTGGCTTAAAAATTGGCTTCCAATAGTATATATACACTTAACAAAATGCCATAAAAGTTAATCCTGAGGCGTTACATCGCTCGAAGGTGGGTTAAGTGAACAGCAACGCTTCTGTAAATAAACAAATTGATTCTTAAGTCAATTTCTTGTATTTCAGTTTCTGCTGTATTGTCTTCCACTACATCGACGAGCTCCCCGATTTCGGATATACAATTTTGAACATCCAGACTGGTGTTCCTTTGCTTACCTACTGCCAGCCTTATTTTTCATAGCGCCAGTTTACACTGTTCGAGCGGCTTCTCTTCGGAGCATCGCATCTTTAAAATGAACTCTAGACGAGGCGAGCTTGATACAGATGCGTTCTAGTTTCGCGAAGCATCGGCTTCTTTTGAAATCGCCTTGGGAAATCCAAGAATTTTTCTTGTTTCGGTTTCTAGTCAGTTGGTGTTTGGTCGAGGGTGAATCCCAGTGGAACACTTTGTCTTCGATCTACACTGGAATACGTTGTAAGCATCTCTCATTGATGTGTTGCGAAGAGTTTCTGCTCCTTTATTATTCTCTTTGTTTTTTATATTATCATATTATATATGGATCCCATCTTGAATGCGTTGTCGATGTCGGTGATGCAGTTGCCGAATTTATTACCTCGAGGGTCCCTATGCCTGCAGGGATGTCCTGGCGAGAGTTAGCACAAGTACTTGTGAGAGCAAGTGTTCAGAGCCAGGTCGCTCATTAATAAGGATTTCTTTTCAACTGAATAGCTGAGCTGCATAGCTCAGGTATAGCCTCTGGGAACCTGCAACATTAACCTCAAGGAAATTTCAAGGCGATGTCACTCTCGCTTACTCAGGTAGCAGAATGCCGCAGTTGCCATCCCAAATGCAAAATATATTTTTTGTAATCGTAATCCACTTTGTTGGGAATCGTCCTCTTATCTCCACTTTCCCAATTTAGTCGCTTCTTACGAGAAGCTAAAGTATACTGAAGTCAAATGTGAATACAATGTCGATACCGCTAGTTATCAAGCGGCTTGAAAAACACCCTTTAAAATACATAATCGTTGATAAAAAGCAGGTATTAAATGAGTAAAAAGATAATTGAAACGAAATTTTACAACTAAAACAGTGCGCACCATAGTGATAAGGTCAATTACATATTTTCAATATCACTCACAAAGAAAATCTTATTGTATATTGATGTTATCGGAAGCAAAAAGTAACCTGTTGCTCAAGAAAGGAAAATATTATTTGCAACCGGAAACAATACTAAATAAAGTTGTTGTTGATTTAATGCGCACCTCAAGGGACAATGAATAAACAAAATATTAATTGGAATTTAAATAAATTGCAATAGTTTTTAATGCAACAAAAGTTTAACAATGAGCAAATAAATGACATCTACCTATTTAGGTCAGTTTCTAACACACACACATACACACACACACGTATTAATTTCAATTGACAAATATAAAATTTATTATATTTAAAATAAAAAGTAAAAAACAAGGAAAAACTTAAATAAATATTCAGCACTAACATTTACTTTCATTCGTTTTTGTCATAAATATGCATTTATTTAAATGAGCACACACACACATGCAATGATAGTGATGATGATGATGAAGATAATGATAATGATTAAATCTACCGTTTCACTTACAACGAACATTAATTAATTTATTTATTCTTAATAAAAATGATTTTTTTCAAGTTTTAATTTAGCATATACTATATTTGGTAATTCATTGTATAATTAGTAAAAATGTGTTTTTTATATTTTAATTGTAAAATAAGCCAAAATACATGACGTTGTTAATTGATAATTATCATCAGCAGAAATGATATTATTAAATACTGGAATACTAGTTTCAAAGGAAGTGGATTTAAATGAAAGTTAGTTAAGAGAAGTGAAAAAAGCTTAATCATGAAAAAAGCATAAAAAATGTTTAATGAATAAAGTTTAAATGAATTGTATTTATTTTATTTTAGGAAATAATTAATATTTATGTTCTAATTACATCAAACAATCATATACTATAATTACATATTAGCGCCCACATTAAAAAATTGTGTACTGCAATTCACGGTCTTGCAATAAGTAATTTTTATTTTATCTTTTCCTTAATAAAGAAGCTTGAAACATTGTTTATTTAATTTATATTCCTTTTGTAATTAATTTATAGCCTTTTCTTTGCTACAAAAAAGAAACAACATTACCCGCAGGGATGGCAATTTTATGTTCTTTTCTCAAAAAAATGTTGCCCTCTGAAAGGGTTGCGTGTTCTTTTCTAAAAAATGTTGCCCTTTCGCAGGGCAAAAGGCATTGCACTTTTTCGCCTGAACAAATCAACAGGGCAGAAATTACCCTGTAAAACAGATGGCTTTTATTCGTAGACAGCGTTGCCAGACAATGTTCAGAAAAAGTCTTTTGAGTTGAAAGAGGCAGAAAATTAGATTTTAATTATTATTTTCAAATCAAGAATCGTATAAAACAAACAAAAGACAACAATACGCCACGTCTGCTTAATTATATGATACATATATTAAAAAAAAATTTTAGTTTCTCAAGCAGATGAATTAGCAATCTGGCAACTAAACATTTTTGTTTACACATTTCATAAAATATATATAAATGTTTCTTTTATCAGCTGTTTTGTAATTTGTGTTGTTTTCTCGGAATTTTCACAGGGCGGGCAAAACATTTTAAAAATCCACCTTTTCACAGCGCAAAATTTTTATTATAGAAAAGAAAACGCCATTAGATTTCTCAGCACTGTCATAGAGCTGCCATTCGGTTTTCTTCACTTCTTCTCAGCCAAAATATTCTTTAAAATGAAAAATAACCGGCGGAAAATAAAAAAGAAGAATCACTATTAAATTAAATTAATCCGAAATACTTACCCTAATCCAGTTCTTTGATACTCCCCTCTAAACCAACTCCAGCCATTGTTTCTTTTGACGTATCGTTGTGCTTTCCTGTGGGTTTCTTGGAAAAGGTGGAGAATTATTTGGAGAAACCCAGATTTGCTGTTATACATATTTAAAGTTCCGTTAAAGACAAGTGGAATTATATCATCGATTTAGAACTTTTTAGGGTGACATTCAAATGATTTTTAGTTTACTAATTGAAACTACGTATCCTGTTTTACATGCTATCGCCACTAAACAGCATTTTTAATCAATATAGATCGGTCAAAGCGGATTTGGTGGCACATATTCCATTAAATATTTATTTTACTTTAACTGCTTCAGAGCATTAAAAATTATAGCTGAAATATTAAAAAAAATTGCTTCGAATGAGAAAAATTTATTTTTACCCTATTATAAGTCCACGACTCTTTTCACATTCCAGATTTAGTTAAGTGGGAAATTTTTTTTTGCTTTTTTCTATAAATTTTCGTAAGCAAACCTAACCTCAAATCGACAAATGTAAAAGTATAATTACACGTTCGCCTACAAAGGAATGGCTGTCAGTTTTAATTATTTAAAAAGTGGCTACTCGCAATTGAACGGCAAGGCCGTGGCATGAGCCCGATTTATTCATTATGTCGAAAACATCGATAAAATATTTTTTATTTTTATTTTTTTGTATTATTATTTATTTTTATACATTGATATTTCAATTGCACTGAAATCCCAAAAATTAAATTTGACTTAAAAATAATTTATTTATATTATTTTTATTTTTATTCCAAAATCTTGTTGAACGTTATCAATATTTTCATATACAAATTAAACTCCAAAATAAAAGATAAATAATGTCAAGAAGTTTTGTATGGAAAATTTTTTCCCCCCTGAAACCAAATTCTCCAAAATATTCATAATTCATGATTATATTCAATATCATATTCATGATTTACTTTTTATACTTATTTATTATATGCTTTAAAAGGCCGAAAGTTTGATTATAAATTCCAATGGAACTACAGATTAGTCTCTGACGAAATGTTCGTGGAATTTTTGTGAATGACACAATTCAATAACAGCAGATTCGATTGTTATATAAAATAATTAATTTAATGAATTCATTTTAAATTTATTATGATCATTTTTGAAACAGCAATATATTTTTGTACTACACCAGGCATAACGCTCCTACACGTGCATACAGCTCTAATAGGCATGCTGGACCGCTGGTCAAGCAATTAATTGCTTTATTTGTATCAGCAGATAAATAATTTTATAAATAAATAATATAGTCTCTAATATTTTCTTCGCTATAAAACTGAAGTATTAATCGATAAAATTCAATGAATTCGCCATTTTATTTATTTTTTCTTTGCGAGATTTGTGAATTTGCAAATTTTAAAAACATCTCATCGCAATACTTTTCATCCGACGTGTTACAATCTGTTCGCTTTAAAATTTTTTCGAAGTGCCCTAAAGATCACGAAACGCCTTCAATTATTATATACTCGTATGTATGCACGTGTGAGCCTTTATTATTTAAGGAGAGTCATATAAATATACTTTATATTCAGTATTTCTATTTTACGGTTATAAACATGTCGTCTGGGATTACAAAAAGACTGACATTTTTATTGTCAATCACAATCGGAAATGATCAAATATTTACACGTCAAATGAAAATGGAAGTTGTACATCAACATGTACGTGCAGTCGCAAAAGACTACAATTGATTAGTAAAAACCCCGATACATTCATCAAAATCCACTGGCCTATTTTTAAATTGGCCATCAAGCATCGTCTATGTTAGACATACAAACGTAATTTCGCTGAACAGCCCCAATGCTTGATTTGAATTTGATGAATGTATAGTATGAAGTACAGCTTTGGTTTTATATATCGCCATCAAAACCGATTTCATTTGGTTGTACTTGCAACTTCCAAAGAGATTTTTGCGAATTTTGAACAAAATATGCAACACCGCGAATTCAGAGAAAATTTTGCGCGATACAACATAGTAGGGAACCTGGAAAAACGAAATGCCCTTTTACCCCTTTAAGTGTACGTGTCCTCCGTCATATTATGACTTATGCTGGAAAAAAATCTTATTTAAGTTTTTATTTATAAAATATTATCTTAAAAAAAAGTTTTTTTTCTATTATATTTTGAAATATTAAAACGATAACAAAAATAATAATAATTTTTTTTAAAAAAAAAGTTATAAAGCTTTCGAATTTTTTTTTTTAACATTCAATTTTATTTAGGAATTTTGTATTAATATTTTTTTTTTTTTGATAATCTGAAATTGTCTATGAAATGTCTATGTCTAATTAATAAATTTATTGAATTTTATAATTCAAGATATTCATTTACTCTACTATTTTGTACATTTAATATGTACATACGAATTCTGTAAAGTAATATATTTAATAATATAATTGAAACTGACAACATTATTATTTAATGCATTAAGTTATACGAGTATGCATCTAAAAAAAAAAATCCAGAACACAATGAAGCACTGCACGTACGTAAAAAAAAGTCATTTTTAATACTTGATTTATTTAATTTAAGTGTCATATTTCCAAGTCAATATTTATACATTAATATTTATTTTTGTTTTGTTATAAATTATTAAATATCTTTAGTACTTTGAAACACACTTGCATTTAATTATATGAATGACTGCAAAATAATACAGAATTGTGTATTTAACACACTCAGCAGTTCGGAGAAGAATATTTTGTAAAAATATCAGACACACAAAACACTGAAAAACAAAATTATGTAATAAAACAAACTGGTGTATTAATTGTTAAGCACAATCATAATAAAAAAATGAAAAGAAACAAAAAATAATTAAAATTTAAATTAATAAAAATAGATCATTAAATGATGGAACGGAAAATTTTATTTTCTTTTTTTTTGAAGTTGTATTATTTAAAAAGAAATCGGGCGGCCGTTAGGAAAAAAAATATTTTTGAAATTTTTTTTCACACATACATATATATGAGGGTATGGGGAAAATAAGGTAAACACGGGCAAGAAGGTAAAGTTACCCTTCTTTTTACATGCAGGTCTCTACTTCACGACTGCCAAATATCAGCTGTCAGGATTAATGTTTACATAAGTGGCTGCAAAACAAAGTAGTATACCTTCCCGGCGGACACCCTGTACTAGGATGATTGTAGTACAAGTGTTTGTGGTACTATTTTAATTATGCACACATTTTATTAACAAAATGGAATTTACAAAATTTATGCACAGAATATTCTAACGATTAAATTACTTGAGCTGAAATTGTACCTAATCCATGCCCACGTTTGCAGAAATTTTTTTTTAATTGTTTACTAAACAAGAAATTGTTTCAAAACAAAAACGTTGAAGGTACCAGATTTAAAATAGTACCACAAATACTCCCAATACAACCATCTTAGTATTTACTGAATTTCTGTGGGGGTTGCATTTTTTTATTTGTAATAAGTGAAAGAAAGCACAGCTAGTTTTGGGAATTTGTGACCAAAAAGCGGTCAAGGAATTTTTTTGGAGAAAAAAATTTTTAGGATAAAATATTATAAATCGTATTGGCAGCATTCAGTTCACATCTAAGCCACTAACAAATTGCCTTTCCTGTGAAACTTATCCGCTAAGGTATGTAATATATAATTCAAATGTTACAAATATATGAATACCCGTAAATAATTTTATTTGATAAAAACCACATAAAAGGTGAACTGAGTAAAATTTACCAGGGAGAACACAATATGTCAAGTGTATAAACCCGCAAGTGAATTTAAAAAAATCACATATTTTATATTTATGAGCTTTTCCTTTCATTTCAATATCTGTGAGATGTATTAGCCTACGACATCACACCATCATCATACACACTGTTCGTATCAAGGGGATTCCCCCAAAAATGGAAATATAATGCTTCATTATGTACTGTAAGTTGTCCGGTTAGGCGGGGAAAAAATCTAATTTAGTATAAAAAAATATGGTCGCTGTCCGGTTATGGGAGATAAAAATTACAAAAATCTCAACGAATTTTTTTACACTGAGAAAAGAGAGATACGTACTTAAAAATGTTAAATAAAACATCCGCAGATTAATTTGGCATAATTAAATGAACATGGGAATGTGCCCGTTCGTTACTGCACTTCACAGTTGCTTACTTACGATTATTATCGATAAGTTTGTTTTATTTATTAACTTCTATTGCGATGCCAAAAGGAACGTTACGAGGGGAATATTTATATTCTAATTTGTTGTTAATATGAATAGAAATATAATTAAAAAATGACATTGATATTAATCATGGCACTTAACAATTATATTTCATATCGCAAATTTTTACACAAATGGAATTTTAAGAATTTTTTTTTTAATCAAGTTAATTTATTTATTTTGTTTATTAAAATTAATGGTTCGTTAGATATACATTTTTTTAAAACATCTACTAATTGAAAAAGATAAGTAGCATTTTCTATTAGGAGTAGCGGGCCGACAACTTGAGAGCTTCCAAAATCGAACTGCTATTCAGTCAACATTATTCTTATTCGCAATAGTTTAGTTTCTTCCAACAAGTTCAGATTTTGTTAGAAATCGTATAATAATATTTCTTTCGTATGACAAGAAAACAATAAGCTAGTTAAGCTAGTCAATATGGCGGGAACTAAAACCCAACTCTTGAGTAAACCTTAACATTATCGTGATATGCTTGTAGTCAATACAATCAATCAAAAATTTCACAAACACAGTCATAGCAAGCCTTGAAAAGGAGAATGACAAAGAATGGGGGAAATCCCCGTATAATAATAATTTAAGTGTTCGTGTTTTTGAACTAAATGGTTTTTCGTCGAAGAATGCTTTAATTACTTCGAAATATGATATAATTCTTGTCAATGTAGCACAAATTTGTGGCCCGACGGATGCAACATAAAATTATCCATTTCCAAACAGTAATAACATTTTACTAAAACTATAAACAACTTTCGTGTTTCGGAGTTGTGTATTAGCAAGTTCAAGATAAAAACTTTTCTGAATAAACGTTTAAACTACGACGTACAACTTTTGCTGCCTGTTGGGAATATAATAATTGTTTTAATTAAAATATAATTTGAAAACAAAATTGACTCTAATCAAATAGTTAATTGAAAACAGAACTGCATTTGCGAGTTTAAAAATATATATTTTATTTTTTGGTCTTTACAACTCTTGAATTCCAAAAGAAGAAAAGAAGAGCTGAAGAAAGAAAACAGAAAATGAATTTTGCGAGTAAAAATGGAAAGAACATGCAGATAAAAGCGAGATTTTTAGCATAGAAAAAACACAATTTCCAAAACAATACGGGAACTCTCATAACTCTTATAGAGTTTCCGATGAAAGTATATTTTCTTCTATTTGGTTCTTTTTTTTTATATAAAATCAAGTTTCATTCACACTTTTACCGTTACACCCACGCTATGTGGCATTACATAAAGCACTAAAACAATATTAGCAAATTCTTGCCACACAGAAAAAATTCATTATAAAACAAACTCATATAAATTGAAAAAAATCCACCATTTCTATATAAAAGGAAAAGCATGAGGAAACAAATTTAAATTAAAAACAAAACTGAATATCATGGAACGATGAAAGCGGCTAATGGAAATACGTGTACGAAACGAAAACGAATCTGCAGACAACTCAACCAAATTATTGCAGTGGTAAAAAAGCTGCTGCTACACTCTCTTTGTGTATTTCAATTCCCCACTGATTGCCAATGAGCTGTCGCGCAACCAAGGAGTAGGAAACTATACTGCACGTACAAGTCATATAATGATAAAAATATTTATTTACAAACTAAGAGACAATGATGCGTCACAGCTGTGCTTGATTAATTTTTTCTAATACCATCACGGCTAAATACAAAAACAACATCTTTTTAATATACACCAGCTAATAGAAAGGAACACACAGCCATTTACACAAACCATAATTTGAAAATATGCAAGGACCCACACAAAATAAGTGCTCATAATGGCACTAACAGAGCAACTAGAACAAGATGAGGTAATACAAATGAAGACACACAAAAATTTATATTCGAGTAACTCACAAATGTGAGGCACCACAGTGCGAGTAAAGTTGCCAATGAAAAACTAACGAACCAACGGCAGTACCCAGATCCTTATAATCTCTTCAACACACACACACCCTCTCCATACCCCCAAAAAAAAAATACCCACAACATCCACATACAAATTTCCTACGCGAAAGAATTTCTCGTTGAAGAATTCCAATTATTTATTATTGTTGTTTTTAAGGGGAATGGACATGCGACAAATGAGTTCTATAAAACCTTAAATAAACATTTATCTTTTTTTTGTAAATAATAATGAAGAATTTAAAAAAAAAAAATGTCAAAGCTTTCAATTATTTATAGCATGATACCGCTCAGTTCAGTGCTCAGAGAAAGTGAGCGAGACAATTCAAAAACCAAACACACCATTTCAGACAAGCAGTTGACCAACTCTTAGACCAACCAGTAGCATTTAGGGCTGCAAATACGAGTATATCTTTATCAGAAGTACGCTTTATGTTATAAAAGCGTTATTATATTGAAATTATATCTTTTTAGCTGTATTATTATATAATGACTGCATTGTTAATGGGCGCAGGTAACTGCTCATTTTACTCATTAGTATTTTGTGCGAAAGAACAATATTTTTTAAAAAAATACACTGACTTCCAAAACGTAAATTGTTTTGTATTTGCATAAAGACTTATACCTCATAATGGCGTGATACAAAAGACAGACAAAAAGGTTAAAATGTCATCGAAAAGTATTAAGAGTTGGTGCTTCAATTTGCAACTTTTCTGAAGTGGTGAGTTCGATCTCCAGCTCCGGCAATCATAATACAAAAAAAAAAACAAATTGGAATACTATATTCTACTGTGCCGAATACATTATTGTTTTACTTTCTCATATGGATTCAGGGTATATATACTTTATATCTGCATATCAAAAAAACCCATATTAGGGAGTCTAAGTGACGAAAACACAGTCAGTGGTCAGCAAGCAATTTCATGACTGATAACATACATCTATATATATTTATATATACGTTCCATTTCCAAAAGTTAGTCATAAGCCATATTAAAATATCTACTTGACATAGTCAGTAGTCACTTAGCATATACCAGCAAACATTTTTCATCGATGATAATATATATCTCTACATATATATCTATATGCTTTCCCTTTCCAAGGGAAGTTACGTATATGCTCGTATAAGAAATTAAATACTTTTTGTCACAAGCAAATTTACAGCATTGCGCGACTTACGAGTTCGTTACAGAATGAATGACAAGGGAGATACGTAATCAACTAAAATGTAAAGTTAATGAAAATAGGCGATACTCTTGGAAGGTATTGGTAAGAATTATGGTAAAGATATAGTGCCAGACGAAACAGATTCTTGCAAGCGCTATTACGCATTTTTGAATAGAATTTTTTTAATTGCTTGCCTTCGTTGATGAAATGTGGCAACAGTGACTCCGAAGCGGAGTGTATACGCTCTCAGCTGTATGTTACTGCTGATGTAAGTCATTTTCACCCAAATACTCCAACCGCAATTAGCACATGATATATGAAACCCCTTTCAGTAAAATTCAAGAGAATGTTTTATTTTTTTACCGGTGGTGGGAACGATCGACACCAATCCGTTTTTGCCGAACTTTCTAACTAGTTGAGCCAAGGACACTACTCACTTATGTTAAGATTAGTACATACAAAAATTTTATAAAAACCAAATACATCAAGATTAGAATTTAATTTTTATAATTAAATGTGTTTTCTATGTTTTCTTGTTCATATCAGGATATCTGATAGATAATCAAGATACCTGATAGATATCCAAAGTATAAAATTTTGTGCAGGAAGTAAATTTCGGATGCGAGTATTTCCGGCACATAAACATAATTTTCGCAGTACAAGATGCAATTTTCGCAGTACAAGATTAGTTATAATAATGAAGCCATTGAATTTCTAGATGAAGACGAGTTCAGGGTATACTTTTTGCATTCATGTAAGTAATTTTTCTTTCTTGGTTGATTGTTAGTGATTGAGGATGCAACATCAATCACGCGAAAGCTGTCCATCTCTTTGAAATCAATCTTAAGAGATTATTGAATGTGCTTTTAATTGCTTTTAATTCACCTCTTATGACTGCACGCAACTGTGGCTCGTAATATTCTGCATTTAAAATAAAATGGCATTCTTACGTAGTAATAAGATACAACTACACGATAATTCCTCCACCAATATAAATGCCACTGCTGTACTACACATATTTATAAACATGTGCTTGGGCCCGCCTATATGGTGAACCTCATCTGTTTTGTCAAACATTGAGGATATAAAAAGGATCAAATACTCATTTTGGTTGTTTGCCACCTACAAGTACAACAACAATAGTAACAATAGCACACCATCAAGCAACAACATTATAATAACAATAACATGAATATAAAAGAAAAACACAATAGAAGCAACAATACCATCAACATGGTTTTGTCATTTTGATCCTAAGCCAAGTTACTAAAACACACAAAACATGCATTCAATTACACGTATAAACGCACATCTTTGCGAAACTTACAAACAAACAGTTAAAGAAAATAAGGCAGCCAGCAAGTATTTCCGGCGGAAGTTAAATTACAATACATAAGCTCTTTCTGTTAATGCCACACTACTTTTCCACCAACTACTCGATCCACTAGTTCCCGTTACTGTAATGAAACGAACAAGAGAGATGGAAAGTGCTAAAGAAATAATATTAAAGTACTTTCGCATACGAGTATAAAAAGAAAGAAAGAATTTTCAAATTTTTTATGTTGTGACAAACAGGCGTATTATTTTAGACGCTACAATAAGGTAAGTACAACAGGAAATAACTAGGCGATTTTACAAATTCCAACTTAAGTCTAGCGATGAAAGTTACATTGATCTGAGGCATTTGATGTTGATTTAGCCATAAAGATGAGCTGCCATTAAACCTACTTGTGTTGCACGGCCCAGAGAGCAAACTTAAAAATTTGTTACCATATCCGTTATAACGAACGAGTTAAGAGATGACATGTGGTATATGCGACAAGACATTTCTGATGGCTTTAAGAAGCAACATATCATATATCATATAACATATAGGGTAATACAAAAGCCAGGAATATCTAAGATAAAAAGAGACCAAACTAAGATGAATATGAGGAATATTTATTGAGTACACGGAGTGCTCGTAAAACATTTAGACTTTTTTTAATAAATTTCTATTTTAATTTAATTTTATATTGGTAATTTAAGTGTTAATACAGACTTGTTTTTTATTGAATTGATAACTTCAATTTATTACTTATTTCAAGGCTCGTACTCAGCGTAATAAATATAAAGAAATAATCATTCAAGGAGCCCTCTAAATCGTAGAATGCATCGTATCCGGCCGAAATGAGAATTCTACTGTAGATCGTGCAGAATTAGAAAGTAATAAAATAATTACTTTGGCAGCGACTTTGGCATCATAAAATCAGTTTTAAGATATTTTCCATTTTCAGTTATTTTATTTATTGCTTTACTTCGGCGATAAAGTACCACCACAGAAAATCGGTAAAGGATAATGTGCAAATGTGTAGCTGTGTGGTAGCACTGATGTTAATTATTTTCTTGAAACCTTTAAGCGATAGATATCTTCGCCTTTCTCTCTTAAATACTATAACTCCTAAGAGAGCTATTAAAGTACGTGCGAAAAATTCAAGATTGCCAGAGTTGAGGTTGTAATGCATTATCTTTGCCGTTTACATTTAGCTGAAAAACTTGAGCACAAGTCTTTATTTATGACAGATATACACATGTAATTAGAGCATTCAAAAGCTTTCATACCATCTTTCGTACAAATGAATTATTCTGGCTATGCAAAGTCACAAAACAGCTGTTTGAATAATTTACATATGCTTGTGAATCTCTGTATTATTTCTCATCTATTAACATTATATGTAATATTACTGCTGGATCAACATTTTCTTATATCATAGTGTATCAATTTACTTCAGACAATCAAAGGTATACACATGATGCTTTCAACTTAGCTTTTAATCAAGAGGAGAAGCTTTCCCCCTATTTTCGACATTTAAATTTTTATATCAAAGTCCAAAGGTTTTTTTACTCAATAAAGAAACTTTCAGGTTAATTACGTTATACAGAATTTTTAGTGACTTAAGCAAAAAAATTAGCAAAACCATACGAGTAAAATCAGTTTTTTAGCCTTTTATGCTATTGGCGATTTCAATAATAAATTGACACACTATTAATAATCGATGAGAGAAGCATTAAATGGCGCCGTTTAGCTGGATATGTGAATGGTCTATAGAACGCGCTACTCATATAGTGAGTACGGTCCCTTTAATGTTGTGAATGTTGTGAGTTTCGACAATCAAATAATGCAATTTTCATGGTGGGGACAGGGGAACACATTCAGCTCCAGATTTTTTCTACGATCTTAGTAATTCAAACAGTTTTCTATATCAAATGAAAAGAATTAGAAATAATTAATATCCTTTAGTTTATTCTAATAATTTTGTAAGGAAACGTGGGTACACATTTTAGTTCCCATAAATGGACTCTATATTTTACCCTCACAAAGTACTTTTGTGCCTCAATGTATATTGCTTATACACAAAGTTGAAGGAGCCTTTTATTTCCTGTTCTTTCATTCTCTTTGGCACACATGCATATTGTAAGTTTGTGTGAGTGTGTATGAGTGTGTTTATCTTCTCTTTTTTTGTGTTGTTTTTTTTTATTTTTATTAGTGTTATTGTTATTGTTATAGAAGTTTCTTTAAATTCTGTTCTGTTTATGGAAGAGAAAATGGAGTCGGGGTATGACTAAATGTGGGGTTTATTTAATGACTTTGTGGGTAACAACAGTGATTTGTTTGGCAGAAAAATTGTTGCATGTGAATTTTTTTTTTTTTTTCATTCCCCCATTTATAAATTGTCTTATTTTTTAGGCTTATTTATTTTAAAGCTGTTGCTGGTTTCAAGGATTTTGTTGGATTTTAATTTACTTCCATACATTTTGAGGTTGTAATCTTTTCCTGCACCTGCTGTGTTTGTGCTCGCTTTTCATGCCGTTGTCTTATTTAAATAACTTTATGAAATTAAATTCCAGCAAAGATTCGATTACAAAACATGAGAATTATTTTTGCTCTTCTTGCTTTTATTTTTCTATAAATGTTTTTGGTAGTTTGCATACAATTTTGTATTGTCATTGAAACATTTTTTATTGAAGCTGTTTATAAAGAATAAAATCCTAATCATTTGTTTTAATATAATTTATATATTATAAATTGTTATTTAAATGAAACTCAGCTGGTGATCGGAGCTTGTGTAATATTTCTAAACGATTTTAGTGACTAGGAGTTGCAAAAGGGCCCAGAAACTGTATTGCCTTTTGCCTGTCATAAGAAAAATGTTTGGAAAGAGTAATATTTTTAATCTTTTGTATAAAAAGTTGTACAATGGAGAATTTTAGCATAAATTATACTGTTTACAATGGCAAAAGAAATAAAAGGTTTATTTTAACTAAATAAAACAGTACTTTGTAGAAAATCCCTTGAAACAAAAACATTTATAGAAATACAAATAATTTTAAGCAAAACTTTTCATTTTTATTCTAATGCAAAATAATTGTCAACGTTTTTAGGTTGAAACAATACTATAACCGCTATAATCCTCATTGATTTCTTAGATGTTTTTAGCCTAGTTTTTTCGAAAATATTTTATTGATTGAAAAAGTTTATCCAATTTCACATAAATTTGTCAGTTTAATTGTCAGTTCATTTTTATACGAAAGTTTTTTTTTCTTTTTTGGTCACTAATTTCTATTTATATTCCAATATTATTTAATTCCTTTCAAGTCGCCAGCTTCATTTATTATTTTTATCTATTTATTTACTTAATATCACAATTATATTAAGCAGTGGCTGCGGAGGCCATCTGCTGAATTGTATAGGCGTTCATATTTAGTATTAATAATATTGCTAAACGCTAGTCATACAAAGCGATAAAAATCAATAAATTAATAGTTTTATTTGTCTACGTTCACACTGTGAAAGGTTTTTTTTATGTTTCAGTTTAATGTTCTCCTGTGTTTTCTTATTCGTAACTGGAAAGAGTTATTTCACGTTTTCTTTTATTTATCGTCCTTTATAATAATTTTGAACTGATTTTATAGCTGATTGTTGCTAAAGATCTTATTGCTAAAATAAGTTCGTACTTGTATGTAAATCAAGAAAACTTTTATAAGAAGCTTTCAGTGTGTGGACACAAAATAATATTTAAAGAGAAGTAAATGGAATTCACCAGCAACTTGAAGCTTAAACAGCCAAAAGAATGATTATTACAGTTTTGATTGGCTAAAGAAGCTTTAACTTTAGAATAAAGGAAATAGAAAAATATTTTAATAATTTTAAAAATTTTAGTTTGTTTTCTATTAACTATTTTATTGACTTATTACATGAGAAACATATTTTAGTTTAACAATAATCATTTTGATAGGAAGAATGTCTTATTGAGCATTGCAAACGTTTGAGTCATAATAAAAGAAAGAAATTTTTAATATCACTGAAACTGACTTTATGGATGGAAAATGTGTGAAATTAATATTTAAGGAGACTTTCGATTTGTGTATAACGCACAGTCTGGGCCATCAGTTTCCATAAACTTTTTGCATCAATTGCGATCACTTTTGAAATGATGATTTTCCGGTGTTCTAAAACGATGATGTCCAGATTATTACTGCCAGTGGTGAATGGCTGAGGGGCATGACTAGAAAGATTTTCGCACTTAAATTATTTGATGAAAGAATAGTTTGCCATTACGTGGCACATTTTACAGACGAGCAACATTGTGTTTTGTAACCTCATTAGATTTTTTTAGAGATAAAGTAAAGTAATTTCGCTACGTCGACAAACCCGAGCTAATTGAATACCTGGAAATCAACTTTTCACAAATTATTGCAGAAATGCGGTAACAAATGATGCTTCAACTTAATCAAAATTCATAACTCCTAAAGCACATAAACGACACCAATTCTAAACTTTTTGCTTTCGGCAGACAAAAGTTGTGAATTAAAGTCCGTCCAAATCGAACAATTCTGTTCAACAAAAAATAGTTTTCATCGGAACATGAACATCTTGAATGGAAACTCAATAATATTATAAGTTTCTGCTTCTCCCCATTCGCAATCGTTGTTCTCGTGCAAGTCCCTCCATAATAAAATGTCGAAACTAAACCAAAATCAACACAATGTTGTGAACCATTAAAAAAGACACTCGCTAGTTCCGTCCCTTAAGAAAATAGATCGCATAATTTGCCTTAAAAGAAATCAATTCAAAATTAAAATTTTAATTGAAAAATTTAACAGTTGAATTAAAAAAATTAAATGGAGAATTTCGTTGCTTCAGATTACATCTTATTTATTTAAAATTAGCTTTCTTAAGTCTACAAAATTAAATAAATTACACAAATAATTTAGATGGCTCATATTATTGAGCTAACTGCTCAAATTAAGATATTAGAAAGTTATCTACTTTATTTGTAACCATTTCAAACTGAAAGCCTTCGGCTTGTACTTAATAACACATTGCGACCCTGCGACCACCGGTTTAGTAGGCTTTTTATTATCTATTCACAGCCAAACGAAACGAATATACATAAAAATCATGCTAGTAAAACCTTAAACTAAATAAATTAAATTATTGCATTCCATTCTTTGACAACAGATTCCACTTCTGTTTAATAGAAGATCACCACCCAAGATGACAAATAAAAGAATAACTAGAGTATATGCAAGTAAGGTCACCTTCCTCTCAGTTGGATGGGAGCGATTAGGTAACTACCTCTTGCAATTAACTCATGTCACATACTAAATCGAGAATATTCACTTTCATAAGGCGAACAGAACAAGTGTCACTTAAATTCAATGAGGCAGAACAAGTGGGAAATTTATCTCATCCCCTCTGCAAGTGCGCCGCATTAAAAGAAAGACTTTAAATAACCTCCCCTAATTATCAGGTATAATAAAGTAAGCCGAATGATTTACGTACCAAAGCATATACATTTGGCATATTTTATTTGGGGCATACTTGATTACCGGTGTTATTTATTTTCTATTCTGTACATTCTGTCCAATTTCGTTCTATGTTAGGTCCTACCGTCTTCATCTGCCTTGCTGTTCTACTTCATCACTATCTGTGGTGAAAAATAATAAAAATTGGTACTTTTTGGTACTTTTCGGTACTGTGTTATTTTATTTAAATACTTATACTTTTGTAAGATTCCTGACTTATTTGAAATATCCTGTTCCTATATTTTTAATCCATATTATTTTAACCCTTGCAGGTTTTACTTGGAATTAAGTCTGATATTGAAATCAACTTACTAGTATATATTCCAAAGACTTCACGAGCTATTGCGGAGGCGGGCGCGTATTTGTATATAAACATAGGAATTTTGCATAATGCCAATGTGAAAACAAAACAATAATTTATTTCAAAGCAATTTTTTTTGGCCCATATTTTTTCAATTTAAAACAAAATTCTGCTGTGGGTTTTTCTTTAATATTTTAGTAAAACTAATAACTTAAGGAAAACAAAACAAAGACATTTGATCTTAGGAACTCCTAATTCAATTAGTCGAAAATGAATTTCATTTAGTTCACCGTAAACAGATTAACCATACAATATAGAACCATTAAAAACATTTTCAGAGAGGCTAAACCGCAGCAAAAGGTATGCGGCCAGTCTAATAAAATGTCATCAAATTTAGCCAAACTAATTTGCTTTCCAATTTTTTATCCTTAAATTAAATAGTCTTCCTCTACCTTGAACGTTTATTTCTTTTGTTGATTATACAAACATTCGGTTTTACGGGTGACGTAATCGTATGCCCATATGCCCGGCAACAATCTACTTCCAGTTTTATTTTAACATCCTTTATTTAGCACCCGCATCAACCGGAAACGTACCTTTTTCACATATAAAGCCAACAATAATTCACATCATTTTACAGCGCTGTCAAAAACCAATAATGTAACCAATAAATAATAAAATACTCAAAATAAAACATACAAAATAAATACAAAATTTTATTTATTGAAAATAGTAGCACCCAAGAGATCTTATATCTACGAAAGCAAGCATTACCAAATGAGTGATAAAGGCATTTCACATAACACAGTCACCAGAAACAAAAATGAACTCCAAACAAAATTTTTGTATTTTTTTTTTTTTTTTTTAATTTTAATAAAAACACACGGCAACCAATGTTACCAAGAGAATAAATGCTTGAAAAAATGGATATCTAAAGGAAAAAATGGTAGCAGTAAGGAGGCAACATTGGATTAAATGAATGAATTTTAGTGTTATTGATGACATGCTAAAAGAAAATCCTACCCCAACTACTTTGGAACATTCATTAATTTATTTATTTCGCCACTGACAACAAAATGGCAAAATAAGGCTTAAGAATAAGAAAACATTCTGCATACAAATAACCACCACTTTTTATACTCGTCCAAGTACCACAACTTACAATACTCGTATATGCACTGCTTATAAGAACAAATAGCATACGAATATAAAAATATATACAAACGTGCATGTGCCCTCATTATCCTTTAGTAGATGTGCCCGTAAAATATGTTAACAGAGACACAGGATGGCTTTTGTTATAGAGGTGTAACTTGCATAACCCCTAAAGAAATTTCCATGAAAAGTATAAAATGGGTATATGGGATATTTTTGCAGCCTTCTCCATCCAAAAGGATGAAAGGAAGTATTTACATAGGTGTAATAAGGGGATGGTCATTTCTACAATATTAATTTACAACCATATAAAGCACACATATTCTATTTGTCCATCTGTTTGTCTGGAGGTCCTCGATATTTTGTTGCGCCATAAATTACGCTTCAATTTTGCTTAAAATCAAAAATTTAAAAACCCATCATATTAAAATTTTCTCAAAATTATCCACTATGAAAATCCACAAATCGGACCATAACTATAAGAAATATGGCCAAAAATATCTGTACGAGTATGTATACGTAATATTAACAAGTATTAAACAATGAATGCTGGGATAACCTATTTTTTCATACTCTTTTGCAATATCCCATTTTTTTAGTTTTCAATTATCGCTAACCGAATTCACTACTGGAACTGCTGTGCGGGCTACCTTTTTCTTACGATTTTCTAATTCAATTTAAGCTGTAATAAAACATACAAAATATGTAACTCCACTACTTAAAAATTATATTATACACAGCCAACTAAATAATAAATTTTATCGATGTTTTTACTTTGTTTTATCAAATTTAAATATTTATGGCTACCAAATTAGTGATGAAAGCTAAAATTTTCATTACTGCTTAGCGCTTTAATACCAAGCGACAAGTTATTTCAGTAACTTCAATTGAGAAGTTCAACTTTAGCCCCACGTTGATACGCCCCTGTTTGCCAAAATCAGCCGTTTTTAGGGGAACACTAAAAGAACGGATATTGATTAAGTCAGTAAGAACAAAGAGAAAAGAAGGAAAAAACAACAACATCGCTAAATGGGTTTATACCAAGGGGTCGGTTAGTGTAACATAACCTCAAAAAAACAACACAAATTACTGTTGCAGAAGCCAAAAACAACCAAAAAACACATCAAATGACAGTTATTTTTGTCTCTTAAGCTTTAGTTTGTTTTTTCTGAAATACTCGTAAAAAAAATATGTTGTCGCATGCCGACTTCTTAAGGTGGTGGTGGCAGGATTATTCCCAAAGGTGTGTAAAATTATGCGATTTATGTTTGTTGCATTTTACTCGTGCTATCGCTAACGTATCCTTAAGATAATTCAGGGGTTAGTAAGTAGCCTTAGGAAAGGCTTGTACATCCTGCCCTGCCATTTATTATATGCGGACAGTTCAACTCATATGTACATTATACTACATACGATATTTGTTTATGTATGTGTGTGAAACGCAGAACATCTTCTGCTCGCATTTTACGACTGCCGTTCACTATCCTGACTGTCTACTTTACATGTACTCCTTTTAACACAAATTGGAACAAATATTCTGGCATATGGATAAAAAAAAGTACAAGGAAGCTGATAACAACCTGATGTTTTCTTTCTTTTGATTTTCCTTTTTGCTGGGGGGTGGTGTAGAGTGGTAAAAGTCAAATTTGTTTTATCCTTAAAAATATGAAACAAGAAATTGAATTAAATTTCATTACTCGTTGTTGCTGGTAATTTTATCTTTTTTTTATAATGATGGTTGCTTTTTCTACCAACATTGTCAGTTTATGTAATTGAAAAAATATGATGTACATTAAATAAAATTGAGGTAAAATATTTGTAATACAATAGTTGTTGTCCTGCAAAAACCATTTTTTTTTTTTTTTGATATACAATTTGAGGTATTTTGTAATGAAATGTTTTTAAGTCGTACTTAGTATATTTTTCTTAGAACTATATTATGAAATGTATCATTACAGATGACTTGCCTGTTTTGTAATTAGCTCCCCGACATAAATAGGATGAAGAATTTGCATATGCTACATTTTTTTTTTAATATTTGCTTTCGACGAAACCGCCGTTATCGGATGAGAATTGTATCCAAAAGTCCTTCCACAGTTGAAATGTGTTATGCGATATTACACGATCGTACCTGGCATGTCAGAATGGTGTGCCTTCATACTCGTGTAATTGCAAATAATTCGTGTATGTCAAGTTGGTATATGTGTATTGAAAATTATTGTGAATTCCCAACTGTTTGGACTTACCTTAGGGTGTCCTTAACACCGAGTAAACTTAAGCGTTTACTACAGACCCCGTGCCCATGCAGTATTGAAGTAAACGCATTATTAGTGCCTTCGAGTTGGTCTCTTTATTATTCCTAATCAAAATTATTCCTGTTCGGCTCAGAAGCCACCCTCTCTACCATCTCACTGCTTCAAACATCGTGTTGAATGGCAATAGTACTTAGAAGTACTTATGGTAAAATATAGCACTATATATATAGCTCGACATTTGTTATTCAATAGTACTTTAGCATGCAACTTTTTGATGTCAACCTAAAGCAGCTAGGCGTCACCTCACCAACCACAGAACACTGTTGTTGATAGGAGGTGGGATGCTACTTGACCACCGAATAACATCCCAAGATGTACTTGCCTTAACCAGCATCATCTATTAAGCGCCGTGTGGTGAGAACGAAACCCATTAGTGTCGATCGGTCCAAGATGCTGCTTGCTATCAAAGTCATACATTAAGCCTCCGAGGGATGTTCGCTGTGAGCTAACCGGTGCCCGTGGAACTAGTATATAGCAACTGCTCTTCCTTTCAAAGACGATCGCCGGAGAGCGTTTCTGCAAAATCTTTAACCCTAATTCATAAGGTAATGCTAGACTTATACTAGACCAATAAGCACAACTTGTAGTGTACAGATAGTTACATACAAGATTATATTTTTGGGGTATTGAAACTAAGCTAACCCTTTACTCAAAGTGCACATTACCAAGAAAACAGCTGCACCCCCAGGGGGTCAACTTAGAAAAATTAAAAAATGTAATAGCAACCCTCATATACTCAGCCCAAATGTCATTTAAGATATCCTGAGCAACGGGTTAGAAAGGCTGGAATGGATGCTCATTTTAAAAAGAGTTTACTGAAGAATACAAAGGAAAGTCTGCCAGAATTATTGCAGATAAAAAGTGATACAAAAACGTTTGAAAATATTTAAAATCATAGAGTCAGCAGCTACAATTGGAAGCTAAAAAATAAATTAATTTAATAAAATAAATTAATTAATTGAAGACATTTTTCACCAGATTTTGTTAATGGACTCATATAAGTGCACTTGTATTCATTTACCTCCACTTCAGTTTCTTTGTATCTACGTCCGTTTGCGTTTAAGTTTACGATATATGTATAAGTATTATTTTTTATAAATGTGAAAGTTCCAAGTTTGTTCCACAATACCGTGAAAACCGTGAAGGTAATTTAATGAATATTATATTGCGCGTACTCAAATACCAATTACAGCTTATCAAAGGAGAGAAATAACTCTGGTACTTTTGGTACAATTGATAAATTGTCATTGTTTGTGACAAACTTGTAATAATCACAGATAGTAGCCTGCATTAGTATGCAAAGTAAGGGGCGGAGGTTGTGTAGAACGGGCTTTTATGTCCATATATGAGTATGTAACCATTAGACGCACAGAGTCAGTTTTATAAATGGTTTTCTATGAAATCATACCACAGAGTGCATTTCAAGAACAGTTTAGTTTGGCAGAATGTTCAATGTTCTTTCGTACTTCCGCATAATTCTTAATATTTATTTTTTTTTTATTTATTTATTCATTTATTTATTTATTTATGCATAACACTTAAAGTTATTTGTCAATGCAACTTATGAGAAGATTTCTTAGATCTATTTGTGTATTTCTTGTTTTTCTTATAAATTTTTGTCTCACTAAAATTTAAGGATAATATTTTTTTTTAACACCAAAAAAAATTTTAAGAAAACTATCCACAATCGAATATTAAGTCGAGTGGGATTGTGTTATTTTTATTTCAATCCAAAATATTTTGTTTTCATTCAATACTACTTATTTGTTTCTATTTATTGCAATTCCTCTGGGGTATTACGTTACTAGGCCAGTCGTACTACATACGGCTACAACATTTCGAATTTTGTCTTTTATATTTTTATTTTTTCATTTATCACCCCTGTGATAACTAGAATTGGGAATTTTCTTTTCTATTCCTGCTGTATTATTCTTTTCCCCCCTCCTTATCAAAACAAATCAAAGATTGTTTACGGATTACAGAAAGGAAAAAAGCCTACATGATAGAGCTTGCATGGTGACTGTTTATATTTTATAAGCCTCCAGCTGGTTGAATGGTTGCTTCAGTTTGAAGATGATGATTTTGTATTTATCAAAAACCTAATATTATTGATTTTAATGCCTGTAACGTTTCGAAGGTGGGATGAGCAAGAAAAAGGTTAAGTCTTACTTTCTCTTAAAAGCCTAATGGATTTTGACTTGAAGATATTGATAAGAATTTGTGTGGCATTTAAAGCAACAATGAAAATGAGCTTATTATTCTTAAATGAGCAGAAATTATCGAAGTCTTTTCGAAAAGGGAAATGTATTCAGTTATTTAAATGTATCAACCACAAGAAAAAGTAACTGCTTTTAACAAAACATTCTAAATCCAATTCAAAAAAAAGCATTTAAATTTATTCTAAATTTCTTAGTTGGTTGGCTTTTTAATATCTTTGGGACAAATCTTTATAAAGTGGCATCGATATACTCTTCCGATTCAATTTGTTGGTGACTTTTTTTTTAACAATTGGTGCACAGAAAGAAAGTTGTATTGTATTCCAAATATAATCAATGTAATTCACATTGACTGAAAATATGAAGAACTTAATTAAATGATACAAGTGATGCAGAGCTGTTGCGATTTCATTGATTCAACCTGTATGACTCATATTAATAGAGTAATTTTCTTGCAATCCATCTGATTGCTGATTTCAAAAATCTAAAGTACACACATACATATGTATATGAGGAGGAATATCTCCAAGAGCAATGCAAAGGATAGTGCTGGAATTAAGAGAAACCCATAGCAATAGAGAAGACCGGAGCTGAATGGTAGATTTGCAGCCCCTCTAGTGTCGAAGTAGGCTCTATTAAGTTGTGTTTGGGAGCAATTTTTACTGCTTGATAAAATGATTCTACAATGACTGACCAAAGAAGCTGTATATGCTCAGATGCTTCTAATCATCATTATATTAAATTTGGGGAATATGTTTATAGCGTTTTTTATTTCTTATATTTTACAAAGTTTTTTATGCTATTTTGACTCTTCAGAAACTTTTCTGCTCTACAAAAATATGCTAATTGTACTTGGCAGCCCGGGATATTTACAACGTATATAGGAGAATTTATCATAGGCGTGTCTATAGCTCGAAAATGGCTCTCAAAGTTCAAAATGGCTACTTTAATGGCATCATTGTGACAGAACTGCTTGTTCATAAAAGGTGTCGATTTTTATAATCAAAGTTTACTCTGTAAACAAAAAAAAAAGGATTTAAATTTATACCAAATTCTGTCCCCGATTTACATAAAAATATGCTTCAGATTGCAGGCAGAATTCCTATGCAGGTATCTCGTATGGCCAAATTTTAACTCAGATTTTTGCTCTAAAAGTACAAGGATTTCTTAGCTTTTTCCAGCAGAAGGGTTGAAATAAAACAAATTCGTACTTCCTAAGTATTCTTTGGTTAAAAGAAAATACACTCCAATGAAGAATAAAAAAGTATGATAAACTACTTTCATTGAATTTGTATCTTTATTTTCTGATGTTCAAATAGATGCCGCTGAACTTATTTTTGCGTATTGTGAATTTTTTATAAGAGACAATAGATATGTAGTATTTATGGAGGGAAATTTTACATATAACAGAAGAGACTTCCTATGGAAGTCATGGAAAAGTTACTAGATTTTTATATTGAAATATTAGATATAAAATCTAAATCTTTTGCATAATTTCAGAATAATCAAATAATAATTTGCAACATTTAATTAGTCATGATAACATAAGATATGCGACTAAGAAAGAGTATTTCTTCGAAAGTTCCTTATTACAAAACCAAAAAAAAAATTATTTCAAACATCTGAGAAGTATTATAAGTAATAATAAATAATAATTATTTCATAGGACTAATATAGAAAATAATCTTTAATTAATATTAATATAATTATCTCTTCTCATCTGAAAAATGGGTTATTTTCTTATATATAATAATAATATAGTTATTATAAATAATCACCTGGAGTATCTTGGAGAAATATTGAAAATTACAAATAAATACGTGTAAATATAAAAAAAATATATTGATCAGATCAAAATGAAAATAATTAGTTGATAATAATTAGCCAGTTTCATTAATTTCCGATTTAATAAAGTAATATAAAAATTCCATTAATTTTAAAAGAGGAATTTTAATTGAATTAAAAATATATAATTATTAATTTTATGCCTTCATTATATCTGAAAAATTACAAAATTTAAAAATTGACAGTAATAAAAAATAAAATATTTATAATGTCACACAACATAAACGAAAAAAACCAGCCAATTTACTTTATAAAGTACCTTATGGTAGTATTGATACTTTCATCCAATGACTAGGATATCAGGACAAAAATACAAAAATATTGCACCCAACCGACACATCATTAACATAATAATTTAAAACGTAAAAGCAACCTAGAAATATTTCGCACTAAAATCAAACACCCCAATTAAAAAATTTTCTCTAAAATAGATACGTTAACTATTGCTCAATGTTATAGACATTTAATAAAGAAATAGATTAATAAAAGACAAGTTTTTTTAATATATTTCTGCTTGTATCTGGATTACTTTTTAAAAAAATTAGTTTTAATTTTGTAATGAAAATTTTATGAGTATTATATAAATATTTTATTATTCCTTACAAAGAAATTCTGCGTCTTGAGTTGGCCTATTAATCGCCAAGTTGTATTTTATAATGAAGCTTTAAACGTAAAGGTTTCATTTTGTAAAAACAAGAATTACAACCAACAAGTATTTTTCCATATTTTAAATTAAAATCGGCTAAATGCTTTGTGTGTTTTCTTTCAATATCATTTATTTACATCCGATTTTCGTTGAGGCAATATTCAATTTTGAAAGAATTTGCTCTGTAACTTTTTTAATTTTTTACAAAATAAAACTAACTTTAACCACCTATTTATCAGTTATCAGAAAACCTGGCAGGATTAAAATTATTTGAAATCTTAACGTTTTAAAGTATCAAGCATAAAAGTTACCACACTTTGTTAATATTATATGAGGCATCCTGTCTTTGAATAATTTCTTAAATCTTTCATTGCATACAACTCTGTACTTAAACAACAAAAGAGAAAATCAAAGAAAGACATGTTAAAAGAAAACAAAAACGTCGACGCGTCGATAAGGAAAAATTTTGTGTTGCTTTATTTTTACAAATATTCAAGCTTTTAAGTGCATTTTATTTATTAAAATTACTCAAAACATATTTAGTAAAGTGCAGTATCAATAACTGGCATAAAATATATGTAAAATAAATGAATTTATTAGTATAATATAAAAAATTTTAAATGCCACCATATTCAAACGAGACGCATTTTTTGGGTTGCATGAAGTTTTTCTTTTTCCAAAGTACTTTTAGCAAAGCGTTTTAAAATTGTTTGCCTGTGTATGTCATTTACTTCATTACTGTCGTCGTAGTGTTAGTGTAGATGAATTAAAATAAAAACCCGTATTGTATTTGAGTTTAACAAGAGATGTGTGTTGTTTGTTATTGTTGTACAAAAGCAGTTTGAAATGGTGCAAATGGATGTAAAGTAGAAAAAAGTGAACGCAGCGATTAAAAACACACGTACTCTCCTATACAAAAAAATTGGAAATATGTAGCAAATACAATAATGGAAAAAATTTAGAGAAATTCCTTTGATTACAAAAGTAAAATGGAAAATATTGAAGAAAATTATAAACAAAAATAAAAATTACACTGGTAAATTTTTTAATAAGAAAATCCCATTGGATATTATGGATGGATGAATTGATAATAAATATTTAACAAAACAAATGTGAGTAATTTTAATTATTTTGTGTTCACATTTCGATGGTATTCATATGTACACCTGAAATAAATATTAACCCCCGCAATACGCCCTAGTTTTTTGGCTTAACTTGAGATATTTACTTGGTTTTTACGAATAAAAATTTTGTTAGCAAAAACGCCCACATTTAATTTGTTTTACAGTTTTGTCTTAATGCTTTTTTTTTTGTCTAACAACATTCCCACAATTGTTAAATATGGTTGCATTTATATAATGACTTTTTTAACATTTATTGGCAAACAAAAAAAGAAAAACATCTTAGTGATGTGTTTCGACGTTTGTTTTATGTCTGCTGATAGACTCGTTTGCTTTTTGTAGGGCTTTGTAGTTATCGATAATTGTACTCTTCTATTAACTGCGTTATTTATAGAGAGAAACTACACAATTAAGTAAGAAACCCATAGTTTAAATAAACGAAACTAACTATCATTTTTATGATTACAAATGCTAAATGCATAAATAAATTTGCTAAAGAATTTCAACGCGGTTTTATAGTAACATTTTTAGCAAGTTTCACATCTCTATTTGTAATGGGTCTTCTAGTACGAAATCTTATTTCAATATTTTGATGTTCACAATTTGAATGTGTTTTTAAAACGCGGTTCTTCCTTGCACAATTTACAACGAAGTCGTCAGCAAAATTTACCTTTGGATTTGCAACCTTGCTGTATGCACTTTTGCTCTTTATGCACTTTTTTTTGTCTACAATAAGCAAATTGCTATAATATCACGAAACTTATGTTTAAAATTTGCATAGCTATACATACGAGTATACATATGTATGTACATTTGTAAAAGGAATTATGAAGTATGGGGAGAGCCGCTTTACAATAGCAAATATAAATACATATGTATGTTGTATATTGAGGTCCGTGGCATAACTAATAGTAATTTAAAAATTTGAAAAATATTATCATTATCAACTTTGCGTAGATAAAAGCTCCATTTCTGACTGTATTGAAATTACTTTATAAATGTTTTCTTACCTTTTGAGAGCACAAGTTTCTACTTGAATATCAAATACTCGTACATACAACAAAGATATTATACCACGTTACAAATGCTGGTCACCAATTCTGCATGATCAACAAATTTCAAAACTGCTGAAATTACTAAAATAAAGCTATAGTACGTGCTATATTAAAATGCTATATATAGATATATGTATATGTATATATTATTATGCTGTAATATGTATATGTATGTACGTAGCATTTTGTCATTTGAGTTATTAGCATTTATTTTTCATATTTTTTTTGGTCCATCAAATAATCATGTGCATCTCTATTTTGAGTATCTAAACAAAATGTTTTGAAAAAAAGTTTCAACAGCAACTATGAGATTTTCTGAACTTGATAAAATATCTGACCAAAAACTTCTACGACAATTCATTTTTATTGCAGAAGCGAAAGAAGTAAGTGCTCTCTGTATTTTTGGGAGTTAGAAAAACCGGATTGTGTCCGGATTATAGAGCACTTAATGGCAGCAAATTAAGCGTCCGGTGTATGGCGTTCTTTGCATTTTCAGGTGTCCGAAATACCGAAATATTTTTATACTGTATTTGGAAAAAAAAAACTTGTATTGTATATACATATATTGAATATCGAATCAGTTTGCACTGGAGCGTTTTATTGACTAGCAATGAAGTTCACATTTCCTCTAACGGAAAATCATTCTTATAACATATGATATTATAATAACTCAAAAATATTTCAAAGTTTTTAAAGTATATTCGTACTTTGGGCGCTTTTATTTAAGATTCGTAATATTTACCATAATAAATAACGTTTTATATCGTTTGTACGCTGTCTCAAGTAGTTACTAGTATTTACTTGTATTATAATTGCATTAGATTGCAAGCAATTTTAGACAAAAATCTATTTATGTTACAGTACCCTAATATAAATTTTGAAGAACTTGTTGTGCCTCTTACTCTTCTCAGTTTCATTTATAATATTAATTTAATTAAAAATATAAAATTATTATTATTTGTTTTTAATTTTGTTTTTTAAATTGTAGAATGGGAATATATTCCATTATAAGCCAAAAAAGGTAATATATGTGCACATGCATATAGAAAAACTGTTATACATATGTATTTGTATATAGCCATCAGTCTCTATCTAGTGCAATTCTTTAAAAGTATCGTTGGCTAAATTCAATAAATTTGTTGTAGCCAAACTTATTTGGCAAGTTCATTAAAAAATATATTGAACTTGTCGTTGCCTTAATAATTTAATTTAAGTAATTTATTACTGTATACCTGTAATTACATAATAGAAGTGATTCATTAGTCATAAGTGGTTTCTGTTCAGGGATTGCTCCTCAGTGCAATTGATTATTAATATGATTGTAGAGGATTAGAGATGGGCCCAGTTTATGTGATTGGAGCCAAGAGCAGATATTAGTTTCTTTCTTTGATATTATGACCGAAGACATATGCGTTATGCGATAAATAGTTGTTTATAGCAATGTAATAAAACAGAAGACTAGTTTCGTACGTACGTGGAGGTAGAAAAACCAGTATTACGAAATTTGTAGCATTAGTTCATAGTTTGGTTTATTTATTTTAATTTTTTTTTTTTTATTATAAATGAATATGGGTAGTATTTGTTAAATTAAGTGTAATTTAAGATATTATTTTAAATACCGCTTATTTCACACATAATGCCAAAATCTGCTTATTATGTGTTTTTGTTGTTATAAACAATTGATTCATAGCCATATACACATGTATGTATATAAATATGAAAAATTAGACGATGTGCAAAAAATATAACTTGTAAAATACAACTTAAACTACAGATAACTTGCAATAGATGTATGGAAATTATAAATTCTAAAATTTTTGAATACTGGGGATGTATCCTTATGTAAAATTATCTTATAATACAGAATATAATTATGCAACGTATTACCTTTAAAATAATTTGCAAATAGAGAAAATATGAATTGAACTTCGAAACCGAATAAAATGAATGTAACCTTTAAAGTCGATGTCCTGTAACTAAAAGAAATTATTAAAGCTACCTTATTTGTTTGGCGGAAATAAAAGTTATTTTCAGATATTTTTGGTTAATATAAATAATGCAGTTTATGTTAAACGCAATTTGCTTTTTATATTCTTTTGTCTCAATATTATAAAGCGTCTGCTTTTGTAATTCTCATTTAGTTTCTGAAAATATTACTGTAACAAAAAACATTTTTCATTTAAACTTTTCTACAGATGTTTTTCGTTTAAGCACAAAAGGAATTCAGGTGTTAGACTGATATAATTACACCAACATAATCGCCGCGGTCTGTCTAGAATTCGCCAATGTTCCAATTTTGGTATATTGCTTTACCTACTAACATATATAAAAGTATTGAGTTTGAGAGCTGCACTACATCTTAATAAAAAAATAATTAAAAATATTTTTAAAATATCTTTTTCCTGCATTTAGCAACATACAATCAAATATTGCAATAAACATGTACAAACATAATCGATTGCTTCCAAGGTTAACCATTTAAAAGCCATGTTGGTATTAAATCATAATATCGCTCATGATTTTTCAAACAACATTAAACTAATAAAAATAAAAGCGCATTTATATGTAAATTAATTACTTTTCTCCATAGCAATGAAAAAGCTTTTTAGCTGATTATTTAATATTTAACAAGTATTACGTATTACATATTATATCCAAGCCAACTGCATATTGATGAATTTATTTACATAAATGTATTCAGCCCAGCTCCATCAAAGTGAACAACATAGTTATCTCTAAGGATTTTCAATATTATATTGCTATATTTCATTCAGATTTTATTTTTATTAAAATTTGTATATAAATTTCTATAAAATTAACATGGAAATGGATTACTGAGGGATATTAAAATAATATATAAAAATTATTTTTAATATGAATATTAGAAAGAAGCTGTTCGCACTACAATATTTCGTAACAGATAATGTTATTCTTATTTCATTTTATTACTCTTTCTATTTCACTAAAAAATCAACGTTTTTGTAACAAAAGTGTTGTAAGTTTTTATGTTTTTATAGATTGAAAAGCTTGTGTATTTTAATAATATTTGCAAAAGGATAACAGAACATAAAAACTTTCTTTCCTTGATAAACTTTGTATATATACATACGAACTTGAACCTTGTTGATGAAAATTAAAAATTGTTTTATTCTATATGGATTTCACTGTATACTGATTAAAATTATTATTAGCGTTTGCAAGCTGAAAAAACTTTTTAATATTTAAAATTATCTTTTAAGGAAATATTTTTCGACCTTTTTTACCGTCAAAATTTTGTGAGAATTATTGTAACACTTTCTTTTAAAATAAATTCACAAATAAGAAAACGGCTAGTTCTGCAATATATTTCCCCTTCATTTGTAATATTAGTAGCTTAAAAAAAAATTGACAAATGACGGTTGCATTATTTTTTTTTCAATTTTTTTAATTTAATTATTACCCTACTATGCTGTCATTAAACACATATTTTGTATTACGTCTCTCATATGGAACTAAATGCTTCTCTTTTAGACTTTAGTTGTATCTATAATATCATCTACACAAGAGTAAATTTTTCCAAAATTACCTTACCTTTTATTATATACTTATAGTTTATCTTAAAGATATTGGATATAATTGATTTTCTTTGAAACCGAATTCATTATAGCACCCTTGGCATGACTACTCGCATTCATATGTTTTAATCTTAAGTTTATGCGAGCATGTGCTCATTTCTTTTTTCAAATCGTTTTAAAAATTCTTTGTTTCTATTTTTCAGATATCAATTTCATTAATACGTCATTTGCCAGTAAAGAAGAATTTTGCAACAAAGTCTTATACTCTAAGAAGGACTATAAAGAAAACAATCGTAACGTACAAATCAATTTAAAATTTTAATAACCAGAAATCACTACTTTTAACATTAACATATCATAAAATAAATTTGAAAGAGAGTATAATACATGATATTATTTAATGTATTTTAAATACAATTAGAAGTAACTATAGAAAAGAATATTATCGTTAAATTTTGAACAAATAAAACCCCTACAAAAATCAACAACATATTTAAAAAGTTGTGGCCTCTATACAACTAATGGATCCATATCATCATATACGACAACATGTAAGTTGTAAAGTAATTGTAAATTGCACAGCAGAAAAAAAACAAATTGAATGTGCGAAAGAGATTGCATTGTATATTGCTACAAGCAAATTACAATAATATTAAATAATTTGTACATTTCTGTTTATATATTTGCAGTATCAACCACCATCTAGACCAGATTTGTATCAAAAATGCAATCGTGGTTCTCATTCAAGTGATACAAGTTCAGCATACAGTGGCAGTGATACAATGGCATCCGTATATGGTTCATCACTGGATGGTGAAGAAATTGATTTCTCTGGATTGGTCGAATCAACAGTTGATTCCGATGAAGAAGATTTAGCTGAATCTATGGACGTAAGTTTAAATATTAATATTTATTTTTATACAACAATTATTTGTTATAGTGATCATCAAAATGTATGGTCCTCATACCACTTTTTTTTACCTTGCGTACGTTATAGAAGCTACTTTTTCTTTAATTTAAAAAAATTAAATCATTGTTTCGTAGAAACCGAATATGCATAACATCGCAAAACACTGTATTCTATAATGTTCTTAAGGATAATATGACAAACTTGATAGAAGCTTTTGCGGACGTAATTGCAATAATTTATTTAATTTTTTTTTTTTTTTTTTGGTACTCATCAATTTTTTAATAGTAATTTATGATAAAATTAATTTTTTTTAATAAACAGAGTATCAACCACAGCCTAAAACAAAGCTTATATGAAGTTCCTAAGGGCAATATGAAAAATTGATAAAAGCTTTTATGTACGTATGAACAAACCTTTATATTGCCAAAACCTTTTTTTTGATATTTTTCAACCTTTAAAACTTAATTTACATGTCGTAGAACAGAGCCAAGTTGAAGGACAGGCGCAAAATCGTTACGTACGTGAACGTATCAAAATTCGTACGAAAATAAATTAAATTACTCGTCATACACACAGTAGTTTTCCATTTATCTAAAAATATGATTTAATTGAAAAGCAATGACAAGGCTTGCAGTTACATATTTCTTGCATGATTGAAGGATTGTTATCATTTACCAATCAAAGAATTTTCATGAGTGCAATATTCCAAAAAAAATATTACAACCGATAAATAAATATAATTCAGGTTTTTCTTTTTTATTCCTACGTCAGTATAATTATCAGTTTTTTCTTCTTTTTTTTTTTTGTAAAACCGAAATCATTCATATATTATGTATGTAATAAATGATCTAACTTATGTGTTAATAAATACTACTAATAATCTATCCGTTACTTAAATATAAGTATGATATTTTAAATTGTTGCTTAGCTTAACGTCAATGTTACAAATCTCCCATATATTTTATGTGACAGCGACAAAAAATATATAGCAAAAATAATAGCAACCGCACCAACAGCGTAAGCACAGAATGACAAAATAATAGCAATAATGAATGTTGTAAAAAATTGTACACACTTAAATAAACATACTCGTACAAGATTAACCTAAAGTGGGACATTGAACAAAATGTATTAAAAACAACAATTTAAAGCAAAAGTGCAGAAAAACGTAAATATAATAAAATATAGTAAATACATTAAATATATACATATGTATATATGTATAGGCACATACACTGCTATTGAACTAGCCGATCATACACAAACACACTTGCATGTGTATGCTCAATTCGACTTGAGCAGAAAAAGAAATTTTTATTGCATCGTAGGCTTTTAGATAAATGAATGGCATAAAATATCTAACTATGTGAAAATGAGAGATGTTTTATTAATTTAGTTAAATTATTTAACAAACACGTACATTATAAATTCCAAAAAGAAAAAAATGTAAAAAATGGTGTCTTGGCAGCGACATCATCAACAGTGACGGACAGCTTAGTATTGAAGCGAAATGAAGTACTGCAAGAAATGAAATTAAATACAAACATTTAAATGCAAAGAAAGTTTGAATTGCTGTCTAGTGACAAAAGTAATTTTCCATAGAAATATGTAACTTAAATGTTACCTATGCGCGGAGTGTGTGTGTGTGGATGCACTATTTTACACTTTCTTTTCCCATACTTTTCTTTTAAACCACCTTTATGCATACTTTTTTCACATATTATTTCTCTCTCTTGTAGGCAGTTCTCACAATGGAAACCGAAATCGAAAACTATTTGTTTTGAGCTAAACATGGAAGGAGAATGAAAATCCTTTGAGTAGCTTCTAACAACTCACTTCTTCTGCATAATTGCTATTCGAATTATGCAATTTTAGTTGTTATTTCTTCTGAACATATCTAACATACAAAAATTGCACTCTTCTTATGCAAATTTTATTACCCCTTAACTAATTTTCGACGTATAGAAATATTTATTTAAGAATACCTGAAAATCTGGCATTAAATTAAATTTAACTGAAGCCAATTTAGACCGGGAAATTCTACTTTAAGAAATCCCTCTCAATTCTCCTTGAAACTGCGGTTGGTGTTCAGACACCAAAACTTTTCATTTAAAATTTTTATTAAGAACGTAAAACACAAAGGGGCAAAGATGTGTAAATACAAATATATAGCCATGTGAGAGTGTACCCTATATCTATGGGTAGAATTATAAGCAAGGCGATTTTGCGAGTGCAGCAGAATATGTACTACATTCCACTCTCATCTAGAAACTCGAATATTTAAGTGCCCAATTTAGCTCTTACAAAACTCTGGAAATAAATAAAATAAGAATAGGGTAGACAGACGGCAGAGTTAATTTGCATTAAAAACTTAACAATTTGAATCAAAATTTTAGTCTGTTAGACGGAAGTTTTTTGCATTTAAAAATCATGTAGCCAATAATCTGTACATTTTGCTACAAGTTGGAAGCCCATTGGGACACTTCCAATTAACACAAAGGTAACTGTGGAAATATGTAGGTTTAACTTTATCTCATCAGATTTTAATATTTCTATTTTGTTTTGCAGAAAAGAATTATTATTATTTATATCTTTATTTTCTAATTGTAAAGCATTTGCCAATTATGCAATTTCACTATTTTGCCATATTGAAATAGCTTAATTCAGTATAAATTCAACTTGCTTTAGTGCATTAACATCAGTCTAATACAATTTGGAGCGTGGATAATTCACAAGTTAATTTGAATTAAGGATGCTAATGGAAATTAACGACTGTCTACCCTTTATGGCTCCAATACCAATTATGAAGTCAATATTAACATAATTTTATAGCTCTTTAGAAGTTCCCTCAGAGAATTCTGGAACTCAAAAAGATTTAATCACAGTAATAGTCAGAATCCCTTAACCCGAAAAGATAGTTTCGTCGCCAATTTCTTTATGTTATTATTATCAATTTTTCATTTTCTATCTGATAAAATTCTATTTGCAAAATTATGTGATTGTATAGACTAGTGCGTCATGCACATGAATATATGTATGTTTGCATGGGCGCAATTTGAACCTACACATATACCGATAATGTAAATGTTTCTTACTTCCGTTTCAGAGTCTTAATGTCCGCGATGCAGTACGAGATTGTTTGGAAAAAGATCCTTCGGAACGTACGGAGGAAGATGTTGAAGTTCTGTTGGAATTCACGCAAGGCCTTAAAGCCTTCACAAATATCACACTTGCAGTACGGCGAGCTCTCTGCTCTGTCATGGTTTTTGCGGTTGTCGACAAAGCCGGCACTGTTGTTATGTCTGATGGTGAAGAATTAGATTCTTGGTCTGTTTTAATTAATGGTGTTGTCGAAATCGAACATGCCAATGGCGAACGTGAAGAGTTACAAGTGGGTGATTCATTTGGAATATTACCAACAATGGATAAATTATATCACAAAGGTGTCATGCGTACAAAATGTGATGATTGCCAATTTGTATGTATAACGCAAACGGACTATTATCGCATACAACATCAAGGAGAGGAAAATATAAGGAGACATGAAAATGAAGAGGGTAAGGTGGTGATGGTTACAGAACTACGACAAATAGGTACAAATGATAGTCCCGGAGCAACGGGGAATAGTTCTTCTAGTTCTGGCACTAATGCTAAACGGGGGCATGTTGTTATACGAGGTACTCCAGTGCGCTTGTTGCAACAGTTGGTAGAGGAAAATTCCATGATAGATCCATTTTATGTAGAAGATTTTCTTTTGACTCATAGAATTTTTATAAAAAACTCCCAAGAAGTAACTGATAAGTTGTTATCGTGGTTCGAGGCTGATGCAAATGGTAGGGAAACAGTACCTAAATTCGCCAGTCAATCTACGGCCCAAGAAATCAGAGATCGCGTTACTCGTGTTGTATTGTTATGGGTAAATAATCATTTTACCGATTTTGAAGCTGATTATGAAATGATGGAATTTTTGGAAATATTTGAGGCTGGTCTAGAAAGAAAAAAACTTCTAAGTCAATTGAGATTGCTGCATATTGCTTGTGCAGCTAAGGCTCGTATGAGATCTTGCATTTTAACACGCAGTTCAAGGGACGAATCACTAAATTTCAAAATTATTGGAGGCTATGAAATGAGAGGAGCTTGTGTGGCCACTGGAGGCTGTGGCATTTATATATCTCACGTGGAGCGAGGCTCAAAAGCTCAAGAAGCTGGTTTAAAGCGAGGGGACCAAATACATGATGTAAATGGACAAAGTTTTGAACACGTTACCAGCAAACGAGCTCTAGAAATACTTATGAGTAGTACTCATTTGAGTATTACAGTAAAAAGCAATCTTTTAGGTTTCAAAGAAATGATGCAGGCTGTTGAGTTAACTAACAATGGTGGATTAAATTCTGCAAATGGTAATATAACTGGCTTAGGTTCCAAGTCGCTAAGAAGTCCCCGCCGTATTTGTGCTAATGATGTAGCTAAACTACATGGGCGTGCTGATTCAACTACCGATGAATTATCCGCAGTTTGTGCCAATCGAGCTCATATTGTTAGATTAAGTTCTGTTGATATGCTGCTGCACGCGTCTTCAGGAGAAGATCAGACTGATAGATCTGCACAAAGCCCTGGTACTCCAGTGCAAACACCTTCTTCGGGAAATTTGGCATCAAATTTTATGAATAATCTTTTACAAAGTGTAAATGCTTCCGGAAAAAAGGATTCTAATGGTTTACAAGGCGATTCTAAGGGTGGCGGCTTTATGACTCTAGCTCCCAAGAGACGCTTAAAAATAGCTTTAGCTAAAATGAACTTGTTACATAAGAATGTTACGGGCCTACAAACTTCCAATCTTAACGATTCAAGCGATGCTTTGCTCAATGTTGGTTGTTGTGATAAACAGAAATCAGGCTCCTTAAGTAGTGCCAGTTCGTCTTCAATTGGAACCGGTAGGCTTTATCAATCTCAATCCAATCCAGATTTGACGTCAATTCAGTTTGATGAACCATCAGCAACAAATAATAACGCTATAAACATATGTCATCCTGGAAATTATCTTTCAACTTCAGTGCACAGGCCCTCAGCTGTGTCTGCAACTGGAAGTTTAGTACCCGATTATCCAGAACATGTTTTGAAAGTGTTTAAAGCAGATCAAACCTGTAAATATTTACTCATTAACAAGGAAACAACTGCACATGAAGTTGTTATGTTGGCTCTACAAGAATTTGGTATCCATGATCCTAGTTCGAATTTCTCCTTGTGTGAGGTGAGTGTAGGAGAAGGAGGAATGGTAAAGCAGCGCAGATTACCAGATCAATTACAAAATTTAGCTGAGCGTATAGGTTTTGCCTCTAGATATTATTTGAAAACAAATGGCATTTCCGAAACTCTGGTACCAGACGAGTTGGCATTAGAATTGGTTAGAGAATCGAATGTTCACTTTCTTCAACTCAATGCTTATGAGTTGGCTATCCAATTAACACTTCAAGACTTTAGTATATTTCGACAGATTGAATCTACCGAATACGTGGATGACCTTTTTAATTTGAAAACGAAATATGGTGTTCCGATGTTAAGCAAATTTTCTGAATTGGTAAATCGTGAAATGTTCTGGGTAGTCACTGAGATTTGTGGCGAGCATAACATCGTTCGGCGAATGAAAATCGTTAAGCAATTTATAAAAATAGCCCGCCACTGTAAGGAATGTCGTAATTTCAATTCAATGTTTGCCATTATATCGGGGTTAGGGCATACTGCAGTTTCCCGCCTTCGACAAACATGGGAAAAATTACCATCTAAATATCAAAGACTATTCTCAGATCTGCAAGATCTTATGGATCCATCACGTAATATGTCAAAATACAGACAATTGGTTTCATCGGAGTTGTTAAATCAACATCCTATACTACCATTTTATCCCATAGTCCGTAAGGATTTAACATTTATACATTTGGGAAATGACACCTTTGTAGAAGATCTAATTAATTTCGAAAAACTGCGTATGATAGCCAAGGAGGTGAGATTATTATCTCATATGTGTTCGTCGCCCTATGATTTACTAGCTATATTGGAGCTTAAAGGGCAATCCCCTTCAAACGCAATGTTTTCATTAAATCAAATGTCAACTTCACAAAGTGGTTCAAATCCAGGTCCCACTATAATAGCCGCAAATGCTGGCAATGCCACAATTAAACGACGAAAAAAGTCAACAGCAGCACCCAACCCTAAGAAAATGTTTGAAGAGGCTCAAATGGTTCGACGGGTGAAAGCTTATCTGAACAATTTGAAAATAATTAACGATGAGGATATTTTGCACAAACTTTCTTTAGAATGCGAACCGTCCCACACTGCTACTAACTCGACTTCATCACAACATGGTGGCAGTTCATTGCGCGCTGCAGGAGATCAGTTAAGCATTTATTCCCATACCTCCAACTCCTCTTCGGCGCCAAACTCTTCACTATCTTTAAGGAGAAGACATCCTTCATCACCGACTCTTTCGACAACATCCTCTACCTCGTCCACTAGTGACAATCGTCGCAATAATATGAATCCAAACTGTTCAAAATTTGGAACAGCCTCACCGCAAGCGGTGCGTAAAATACTATCACTGTCTGAATCTACTAAGATACGCCCGCACCAACCGTTTCCTAGACCGGCAGCTACATTGCCCGGCAACATTCCATTATTAGCGCAGCCTCATCATATGCATAGTCATGCCATGAATACGGCTGCCCTGGCGGCAGCTTCTACTCCCACACCAAGTCCTTGCTCACATAGACGACTGGCTTCCGGCAGTAATTCCATTCCCGGTAAGTGGTAATCTGATATTACAAACTTTTAAAGAACATGAACAACTTATATAATCGACATCTAGCTTCAATTATTCCTCCTCCACGATCGATTCATGAACGTTCACATTCTGATACCACGGTTCCTCCAGCTCCCTTGCCTTCAGTTGATTTGAACTTAGAAAGTAGTAGTGTTACCACATTTCGTGATTTACCTTTAAGGAAATCTGTTACCTCTGGTAAGTTATACCTATTTTGCAATCGTTACATTTGTTTATTCATATACTTAAGTAGTGTAATCCTTAATAGTTTTGCTCGTAGTATGCACTAACTTTCATAATAATTATTTATAGAACTACTGGCTAAAAAGCTTTTGCATATTTCTTACGTTGTATTCATTTCCTAAGGGAACGGTTTATTAACTTATTTGTTATTGAAAGAGAGTAGTAGTATAATTTGTATTCGTTACAAAAAAAAAAGTACAAAGTGGAGTGATTTAGTTGGCATTCAAAAGTGATTTATTTTTAAAATTTTTATAATATCGCTGCACGGTTAGTAATAATAAGTTGTATATTAAATGTAAACTTGGGCTGGGCTCTATAAAGTTTAGACCAGTAGAATATGTACTTCGTGGATTGTAAGTGTACAATAATATGTACATGTCTGCACATAAATGTAATTTCCATTTAGCAACTGAAATATTAATAATAAACATTCTCTTACAATAAAAAAAGTATGTTCATAATAAAAATTGGCTGCTTACAACTTGTAATATCGGAAAATTTGATTTTTTTAATTTGGGAACTGTATAATTTAGAGGAATTAGAGGAAACCTGCCAAAAGATTTTTTTGTAGAGTTATACCAAAACGTCTTTTAACAAATCTACAAGCGATATATCTCTTGTTTTGTATTTTGTTGATGATTATGTCATTTTGCACTTGAATAACTCTTCTAGACATAAAATAAACAAATACAACCTTTAATATTCTCATTAAATGAAATAAATAAGCAAATGATGAATGATGTTGCAACCCAAAGTGATATGAAGAGGCCAAAAGGAAAGGCAATATGTATGGAGTGAAAAAAATATTCACGTTTGTAGTCATGATTCACTGTCCTAGACAATAGTACGATTTGTCAAATATAACATGTCCGCTGAAAAACTAGAATAGTATATCCTAAAAATACATCTTTGTGACTGATTTTTTTCAGAAGCCCCAGCTTTTGCAAAAGTTTATGCACCCTTTCATAAAATGACAATTTTAGCTAACGAAATAAATATTGGGCTATATCATATTTGCATAATAGTGTATCACCTACAATGCCATTTTAATGCGATTTTTTAAAATGATATGAGTTATAAGTGAATGAATCGCACGAATCTTTAGGCTACATGTGAAATTTGTTCTCGTTATCATTCTCGACTGAATTATATAAATTGCATATGAGAGCATATGTGTATAAAAGGGAGTAATTCCCGAGGGGAAATTTTTTCACGAGAGGTTTGACTACAGGGTGGCTGATGAATTTTGCTACATTAAGAAACTCAAATAATTTTTTTTTTCAGTGTATGGAATTCATTTTTCTTTTATTCATGTTAAAGCTCAATAAATTTTATTAAATATAGCTTAAAAAATAAAGGAATTTAAATACCCCCCATGCTCGTTGATGCATGTGCGGCATCTTACCAAAAAGTTGTTCATGACTGCTTGGAGAGTTGAGACAGGAATAGCCGCAATTGTTTCTAGAATAGATTGCCTTAGTTCATTCAAATTTGTTGGTTTTGCTTTGTAGACTTCCTGTTTGCAATAACCCCACAAGAAAAAGTCAGGTGCAGTAAGGTCAGGCGACCTGGGTGGCCAACGGAATGTGGAGTTTCTGCTTATCAGCTTATTGAGAAATTTTCGTCGCAATTCTGTCATAACGGTTTGGGCTATGTGAGGAGCTGCACCATCTTGCTGAAACCACACAGAGTTGAAAGAAATTCTCATTCGGCGTAATTCTGGATAGAAAAACTCTCTCAACATGCTCAAGTAACGGTCTATAGTAACCGTAACGGTGTGACCGTTTTCTTCGAAGAAGTAGGGCCCGACACTGCAGCGTGATAAAACTGCACACCACACTTTGACACGAAATGGATGCAATTCCGTCTCATGGAGTATCTGCAGGTTGGAAGCACTCCATATTAGACAATTGTTTGTTTATGTTGCCGTTTAAATCGAAATGGGCCTCGACAGACATGAAAAGACAGTTCAACATGTTTCCATCCTCTTCCACCATTTGAAACATCTTCTGACAAAATTCCAAGCGAATCGGCAAGTCTGCAGCGTTCAGTTTGTTGGCCAATTGAATTTTATATGGGAATAAACCCAAATCTTTGTTCATAATTGACTGTAATGACAGTCTGCTTGTACCCATTTGAGCAGATAAGTTTCTTTTCGAAACACGTGGATTGTTTTGTATGGCAGCAGCTACAGCAACGATTGTTTCCTCCGTTCGCACCGAAGGGTTTCGATGGTAAGGTCTTCTGTGAACTGTCCCATGCTCGGCAAAATTGTTTACAAGTCTCATTATGGTCCATCTGCTCGGAGGATTGCAGCCAAAGTGCGCCTATACTCTCTTTGAACCGAAACTACGGACTCCAGTGCGTAATAGCGGCGGACAATCCAAATTCTTGTTTCAGTGTCCCAGTTATCCATTTTTGTTAAATGTAAAAGTCAATCTGCAAAATAAAAAAAAAATTAAGCAGATTCATTAAATAGAAAAAAAGTTATTCAATTTTTTTTTTGGTAGCGGCTTTCATCAGCCACCCTGTACTTAGACTTTCTTTTATTTCCTAATGATACTACACGAAGGAATATCGAAATATTCAACAATAAATTTTTATATTTAATTTATAAAATAGAGAAAAATTCGGAGTAATTGTAACATTTAAATAAAATATGGCAAGTTGCAATTGGATCATGATGTATTCAGTTGAATTTTTGAGGTTCGGAGTGTGCAAATAAAAATTATGAGGAACTAACAATTTATATTTATAGATACTTTCTGATAAGTAAATTCCACCAGTCACAATGAGAATACCAAATTCAAAATTAAATACTGGTGTGATGATATTATAATGCGGCTTCAGCACAAATTAAAAAAATTAATGCTTTATTTTATTTATGAGAGCTAAGAAAATTAAATATTCTTTATTTATATTTTCTTAATATTTTAAGATATGTATCTTTGGTGATTGATTATTTCGGATAGTTCCTATGAACATTTTGCCACGTTCTATAGCAGATTATCAGTTATCCATTTAAATAATTAGAAAAATGTTACTGCTTATTGATTATAAATATCCAAAAAATATAAAAAAAAAAATTAAACAAAGCAAATTTAATTATTTGGAATAATAAAAATTCATCTCGGTTGTAATTTCGTGTTTTATTTTTTATCCCATAAAACTAAACGAAGAAAAAAGAACAATTACTTCTACATTTCGGAATAACAAGAAAGGTATAATTTTTAAAACGGCATGCCCGAGTTTCACCTTAAAAATAAATACTATCGTAAATTATTAAATTATTTTAAAAGTTTACGATATTAAAAAGAAATATCACTTAAGTTTTCAATATAAAATCAAAACTATCTGAAGAATATTATTACAGTATAATCTCGATAGTCGGGACAGCTGAAAATTCGGGCAACGCGATAAAGGGGACGCTTAATTTGGTGCCATTAAGTACTGAATAATCCGGTCACCTTCCCCTTTTTTTATATTTCAATAATTCAATGAAAAATAGATCAATAAAAATTAATTATCGAAAAAATTTATGGTCAGATATTTTATTAAGTTCAGGAAATCTCGTAGATGTTCTTAAAAATTTTACATTAAAGAACGTGTCCCTTTTGATTCGCATTGCTTGGCATAAAGTTGGGACAAATATTCTTAAAGAGTACTTTAATAAAATTCTTTATGAAGACGAATGGGACACAGACGTTGAAGTTCCTCTAGCAATTCTCTAACCTGTCGATTTAGCACGTGATATTTTAATTCTAGATAAATTTAATTTATTTTAAAATTAATTTCTTGTAAATAAAATTAAATTTGCTATATAAAGTACATATATATATATTTACAAAAGACTGCTTTAATTTTTTTCTTGTTTCGGAAATTCGGAGCTTTTGCTATTTCAGACACCACTTTCTTTTTATTTGTCCGAAATATCAAGATTATACTATACATATAAAACACAAGTTTGTTACAAAAATGGCAACCAATTTGCTTCGGTTTTATAGTTTGTTACGTTTTCGATGTCAAATTTTATTTTTATAAGTAATACAACTGAAAGAAATGAATTGTTTTTTCCTGTTTTAAATAGGCTAACCACATTAATCTGTTTGGTAACAACATTTATTGTAGACAAAGAATTAGTTAGCATGTAAGAAAATAAATGTAATGCTCTCCAAATTTTATTACTGAAGCCAAAAATAGATAGATATCTGAAATGCTAACATTGAAACTTATGCATATTGGAATGGCTTAAGCTCATACTAGTAAACTTGAAAAAACACTGCTTTTTTAATACTGCTTTGTAATGCTTTAAAAATCCTTAGTTTATGCTAATATTATGGTGTGGGGCTTTGATTATCTCCCAGCTCTTTTTCAATGCTTTATTCTCTTATATCTTTAAAATTTTCTCACATGTCTACTTTCTTCTAAATTATAAATAATGAATGCACAATACAAACTTTCTTGCAATGTATTTGTTCACCTCTCTGTGAAACAACAATAAACTAAAACTAAACGATTTGATTGTCGATAAATCAAATAGATGCAAATTATAAAGTCTCAGAATGTGATTGTACAAATTTACGAATTTTCGAATTTCTTCCGAAATGTATGCGTGTAGGATCGGTATCATCCAATGATAGTGGGCTTTGTTCATATGCTCAGCATGATACCAGCTCTGCAACATCTGTATACACAGCTGCAGATTGTCGCTTATTACAACAAATTTCAAATACGGCGGCATCGCGTAGCTTAAGCACTCCGTGTAGTACAAGAGCTTTATCACCACACACATTACACCCTGCAAATACACAAACTTCAACCATTTTGAACGCACCACCACAACTGTTACCACAAACTCAATCACAACAACAGTTACCACCACCACCACCTTTAACACCAACACCACCATCATATTTAATGCGTGGCCAAAATTTACAAATGTTCATACAGAACGGTGGGAATAATAGTGGTAACGTTCTACCACATCCCCTGCCACAACATCTGCATAACAGACCGTTGTCGCCACCACTTCAGCAACCAAATATGCCACCGCCTTATACCACAGCAGCCGTTATGTTACATCATAACCATAGACATTCCAATATGCATGGTAAGTTCTGAACTGACACCTACTGATTTGGAATAAAAAAACTGGTAAAATGTGAAGAAAAACAGTAAAAATTATTTAATTTATTTTGCATAAGTTAATAGATGTGGAACATTAAACAGGGACTGAGTAAGTGCTTCTAATGCTGGTGCAAATAGCTTTTTACCTATTCTTACCCCCCGATTATGAATTGGCAACCACTTTAGTCTAGTCTACTTCACAAAACACAACTAAACTTCAGTTTCCTATTATGTCTTACAACAGAAACTAGTATAGTCTTCAACATACTCGTTATATTTAACTCGTTGCTTTCCTTTACTAAATGGAAATTTGCCGTTTCAAGAAGGACTTAGCGATTAAAAAATATAAATAAAAATAAATAAGGTGTATATAAATATAGAGTGTATAAGTATTATATAAAATTCAGATTCATCAGCTATTTTCGGTTGAATAAAGATGCATTTTGCTATTTGTTAAATGAAATAAAAAACAGTATGCGACCAACTATTCGAGGCAATGTGATTCCTCCTATATTAAAACTATGCTGCGCATTGCGTTTTTTTGCTGAAGGCAGATATCATTTATGCATTAATTTTTGTTTCCATATTTCATAAATATTAAACTTACAATTTTTTCTCCTTTTCGATGCAAATTCGGCGGCAACACAACCACAAGACGACTGCAAATGATCAGTTGTAAAATTTTGCAGTTCTCACAACCAGTAATTACATTGGTAATTGCAACGGGCAAGTTTTATATTAGAAGTAGTTCTAAATATATACATTTGTTTGCCTTTCAAATGTAATAGAAATCAGTTGACTGTCTCGATGGAAAGTAATACTGGCCAGGCTTACTGACCAGCCAGTTAGTCATCCATATTTTTGAAACTAAATATCACATATTGATCTAAGAATCCAAATCTATTTGTCTTTTAATTGTCATAACAAAGAAGTTCCATTACTTCGGAGCGAAGTAAACTGAATAAAAATATAATAAAAAAATAATAATTTTTCATCTTTTTTTAAAAAAAAATTAAATATTTTTTATTATTAAAACTGGAAAATAAACTGAAAATAATGTAATACACAAAATACAGTATACTCAAACTATTGCGAACACTTGCCCCTGCTTTAGAGGAATGTAATAAAACCTTTTTAAAACATTTCCCTTATATGGATAAATGAAATGAACTGATCACTTTTACTTTAGTTAGGATATAGTCATTGTAATTTTTACATATATGCGGATTACATTTTAACCCCCTAATTGTGTATAACTATAATAAAACTAGTTGTAAATTTGCACAGTAGTGGTCAGTTCGGTATTACGATTTACAACTAAACAAATCAATTACAACTAGTTTGTTTTCAGTTGTGTTGCAAAATTTTTGCAACACAACTTGCTTTTATTGTGTTTTAACATGCACTTGTTTTAACTGTAATTTGATTGTTTTGAAATCTATTCAAATAACACACAAAATAAATTTAATAGTGTTTTAAAAAATGTTATTGTAATATTTTTGAAAATAAATTGTGAAATAAGAATACAAATTGAAAGTGTATGAAGACATAAATAAAGTAACATTTTTGTCCTATTCACAAAAGGTGGCGGCAGCTCTTTCGAGGAAGTTTTGGTTTGCCAAAACTGTAATCACATATAAAATTTTAGCAAAAGTGTTAATTATAATTATATAATTACCTGTATAGATCGCAGACAAATAATTTTTTTATGCAACCCTTGAAGAGATCTCAAAAAATTAAATGACACGCAATTTTTTTAATGTATGTCTAAAGAAAATGAAAGGATCTTTAAAAAAGTAGGATTTTTTTTTTTTTGTTTTTATAGTCATTATAGTTCCGAAAATATGAAAGTTCTGAAAAATGCTCTGTGTACGAATTAATAATGGTTAGGGCTCGTATTATTTTTTCTTGTTGTGGAAAAAATTACACTTAATTTGCTCTTTCCTTGATAAAAAGTTGCAGGAATAAATTTTTAATAATTTGGCAAGAGTATCTTTTTTAATTTACCTTGATGCATATGGAAATGCATAAGAAATTTTCCTTTTACGCATGTAAATTATATTTTAAAATTTATTATTATTATTAGTGAAACCTGTTTTTTATGAACTTTTGTTTTTCTTTCCCTAAAGGTGCTCCTGGTTGTCCCATATGCCCTATGCCACCGATGAACCAATAAAAATGCACATAAATCATACAGTACGTATAAGAAAAATTAAATGGTAAGCTTTTGAAATCAAATATTTTTAATAAAACTTTTATTAATTATAAAACATGTTTTTTCTCTATATTTATTCCAGTTATTGAAGAAATGAAAATATATGCCAAATCAATGTTTTTATTATTATAAAATAAAATATATATTATATTAATACCATGTGCGAGTACATATATACAAACATAAATTTATTCCCCTCGTTCCAATGTGGAGCATAGGGCCATATTAATACTAGTAATAAAATAAGGTTGTGGAGTAAAATGTTAGAAAACGCATAATTATAGAATCATGAAATTAGTTATAATGATGGATGTGTGAATTTTTTAAAATTATTTTATCTCCTGTAACTAATGAAACAATTCTTGAAGGAATCTTTTACTTTAACTAAATACTCTGGCATACATATTTATATAAAATTAATCTTTTTTTGGGATATTTTAATGTAAAATATATAACTTTATTTTATAAGCTGTAGTTTTTACCATAAATGAATTAAAAATAAACATAAATTATATATTCAGCCAAATTTAACAAAAGAAGAAAATCACACTTTACAAAACACAGTGACGGCCATTAAAATAACATTAATTTTGAACAAAATGAATTTAAAAATTCGTGGTTCGGAAATATGTATGATAGTTATATATATATTTATATATAAGACCAATATCGCATATTTACTTTAAAAATGAAGTAAATTCAAAGCTTAGACATGTTAGAAAGTATACTTTTAATAGTTCACCGTATAGTTCGCAGATCTGAGAAACAAATTCATTCCAACATAAAAACAATTTATAATAGAAAATTACTCCGACATTGATTTTAATTCAATGTTAATTTTTATATGCGTAATACTAGATACGAGTAGTTTGTGCTTGAGAAAGTGAAGACTTTATGAAATTTTGGCTTCCAAACGCAATACAGTACATAATGCAAATATTACAAATTTGCAAACAAATTTACTTTAAAAGCTTTTTCAATACCATTTTTAATCTTAAGATCCGTATTATTATTATGTCTTTAATCTTGAAAATTGAATTGAAAATAAAAGTAAATGTTAAAACAGTTAAAAGCCGAAGATTTCAAATTTCAACGTTTTCAATATTTTGTAATCAGTAGGAAATGTCTAAAGTATATTTTGTGAATATTTGATGATCTATTCCAGAATTACAATGCAACTGCAGACTTCGAGAAAAAGTCTTTTTATCCACAGTTTACAAAATTCTCTCAAAAATTTTATCTACTCGCATTTGTACAAACATACAGAAGAAAGACTTAATTATTTGGAACCACTTCGAAGTGACACTGTTTCTATTTTTCTTCAAAAATATTTCTACATTGTTAACTTTTATCCTTTTCACGCAGCTAAAATAATAATAATAATAAATTAAAATGTCAAGATCCAAAATAGCGGCTATTGTTAAATGTTTGAATAAAAATTTTAATTTGGCAGCCTTTTTATAGTATTGCCCGTCACTGTAGTTTAAAGTTACCAAGAAATCTCCAAAAAGACTTACAAAATGTACAATTTTTAAAATAATAAATTAATACTATTTCAATTACTACTTAATTTTGAAAGCAAAAATAAAGTAAAAATATCGAATTCAATTTTAATAAAACTATTATTTATATAAAAAGGCTTTAATGATATAAAGTAAAATAACAAACTCGAATCAGGCTATTTCTTATTTAATATAATTATGTAAAATAAAGACAAGTATTAATCTAAGTTCATTATTCTAAATATTAAAAATTATAAATATAATATACAAATTTTGCATTTGATAACGCAAACTGTCTTTTATAAATTTTATCAGTGCGAGATCCACCAATTAAATTCTATAAATTCCTTTTAATTTACGAGAGTTGATCGTGACATGTGAACTAATTTTGAATTCTCTAATTTTTATTCTATAAAACGATTTGTTAATATGTATTTTGATTAGGCACTAAATATATTTGTTTTGGATTATAATCAAGCTCATAAACAAGCCAATGGACGAGCTCGATGCAGTGGAACAAAAAAAAAAGGTTAATTTTCATATTTATGCATATTCTTATATCCAGTCGTATGTAATTTGTAATACTGACAATTGGCATGTGAACAGCAAACAAATTAAAATTTTCCTCTTTTTTTTAATTATTTTAAATATTTTAAAAGAACCCTTTACGGCCTGTAGATCAATAGTGATTTATATATTATAATAATCCTTAAAAATTTAAATCAAGTTTAATTCTTTTAACAAATAATATAGAATTCGTTTCAAAATTTAAAGTTTAAGTTTACATTTGATTAAGATGGCTTGTTGTTAATAAACTCGCGATAATTATGGTTTGACATGTGAAAACGTCAAATTTTGTTGACCTTTCAAATCAGAATTGCAATGAATCGGTTAACGCCAGCTTACGGCCAATGTAATCGGGAAGCAATTTCTGTTGTAATGAATACTGGTTTTACTCTTCTCTATCCAAATCTAGTTGGTTACGCCGTCTGTTCTTATTTTATTCGACCACTATCGAGCTTCGGGACCCACTAGACGGCATACTTGACTTGCCACAGAACATGTAGAAATGATCATGTATAGTGGCTCCTTCATTCGTGCGATTTAACGCTGTTGAATTAATTTTATTTTATTTTTTTTGAGTCTTCACTTGCCCTTTCAACCCACTGGCCATTTGAGATAGCTAGAGCCATTCAGTCTTACAAAATGGTAATTAAGACTCCAATATATTTTATAAAAGCATTATTTTAAAACAACAAATGCAATAATAAAACAATTATTTCCCCTATTATTTAATTATTTATATAATTTTTTCAAAACCCTTTGCATTTGTAACTATACATATATATATAACTCAAAATTACACTATTAAGCCAATATTTGATCAAATTTGAATTAACTTTTTTAATCATGAACAAGAAAAAATCAATAAAGTTATGTGTTTACATATATTTGCTGAAATAAACAAAATAAGGGTTTCAATAAGCTTTTTTTTAAAACATTATTAAATAAAAAAAAACAAAGGAATTGAAGTTGTATTAATTTATATCATATTATGACTACATTGCAGAACAAATCATGTTTTATCTATGTATATACGCGTACATATAAAAATATATATCGCTTTATATTCCACTATATCGTAATTTAGTCGCTCATTTATTTATATTTTCCAAGGACTTCCCGCTGTTACAATATTTTATAATATTTGCAATTTTGCAATGATAAACTTATTACATTTAAATTAATTATTCAATGTTGATAAAAATAATTAATTCCCCCAAAATTCATTTTTATCACTCTTTTAACTATTAGCAATTGCATATTGTGAACAAATTTTAAACGCAGTACATTTCAATTCCACACATAATGCTTAACTTTTAAACAAGCAGACAAAAATATTAATATTCATACTTTTTTATATTTAATAAGAATTTTTAATTGCCTCTCCACATTATAAAGCTTTTAAAGAAATATACATATTATGTCAAATTGTAGCTGTATGTACGTACACGTGTACATATTTATTTATTATGTTGTTCCAATTAGATTATAAAAGCTGCCAAAATATCCACATTAAAAAACTAATTGAATACAAAAAAAAGGAAAAAAATATATGCATGTTAATGGTAAAAGAAATTAATTATATTTGAAAACCATTACAAAGAATTTTATTGAACGTCGTTTAAGTATGAAATAATAAATGTATTTACCAGTTTTAAAAATACATGTTCTTATATTTTTAATAAAATTTTATTTAAAATTAAAAAAGAAATTAATTGATGGTCAAATAAATAAATATTAAAAAAGTTAAGTTGTAGTAAAAATTATAAAAAGAAAATGTATTTTATTTCAGCAAAAAAAGTGATATGGGGAAAAAAGGAATTTGGAAATTAATTTGTATTGGGCTGCAGATCGTAATCAACAATCACAACGACTAACACTGGCTATCGAATGTAGTAAATATTTCTCTCTCGATTACTGCAAAGAGAAGAAAATTGTGGTCAACCGAAAAGAAATAATATCACATTCTTCAGTTTCTGCACTTTACAGAATGCTCTTATCTGTTTGGTTTAGGACAACAACGTTTGTTTTTCCAGAAGATATTATTGATTTTTAAATGTATGGAAAAAGACCACCACAATCAAGATTGCAGATGGAGATATTTGTAGAACGACTATGCTAGACACTTTTTTTACTTGCGAGTTTAGAACTTTCATTAATGAAAGCATACGTATCCAAAACAGCAATAAATGGGAAAGAAAAATAAATGATATTCTAAAACTAATACAATTCATTCCCGACGAATTCAAAGATATTTTTATGATATTTTTCTTGGCCTTCCGCTGCAGCCGAAACTCCCGTGGAAGGCCGACGAATAAATATTATAAAATATTTTACTCATTTCTAATAAATAAATATACATTTTCCTAAACGATTGCCTTTCATTTAAATATTTTTTTTTTTTTTGTTCAAGTAGGAGAAGGTAATAACTCCAAGAATTTCAACCGTATCGTTTGTTATTTAATCATTTGATAGTATCTCCATTTCAACCAAATGTTATAAAGGTTTTTTATACATTTCATTTCTATACCATCAGATTTAATGCCTTCTTCCAAGTGATGCTTGAATTTCCACTACATATTTTGGGAATAGGGCACACATTATTATAGCTTCATCATATAATTTACATCTTTCCAGGAACCAAAATTCCTCATTCTTAGATTGTGCTACGAAATATTTCTTTAATGAAAAATTTATTCTATGGATACTCGTATATTGATTTTCTTTATTTTATTGTAGGAGTATGGTACACTATTATTTATATATATATTTATGATATTTTGTAAATTAACTTTTAATACAAGGCACAAACAGTATTTTTGTCTTAAGGCTTACAATATATATTAACAACAAGAAAATTTTATGGTTAATGAAAAATTTTTAACAATTAATAGTATAAAAATTTATTTCTTAAGATGCCTAGCGAAAAATCGTGTAGAGTTAAAAGTACTTTGTATATACAAGAAGTTATTTATGATATATGAGCTAAAATTGCACATAGAATGCACATAAAAATAAAGTACACGAATATAAACTGCTAAAGTACGAAGTGGATAGGACTAAGTAAGTAGAAATATAAAGCACCTCGTATATGAAACAAATACACAATAATTACAATTGTTCGTTATTTTTTTATAATCAATTTGTGGAAAATTATAAAATGAAGATTAAATATGTAACTCATTCTTAAGAGCAACGATCAAATGGACGTTGAGACTTTTCATTTATATTACAATACTGACAATAGAGAGAAAAAAAATTAAATTAATCTCGTTCTTTTAAGATATGTTATCAAAAGACCATAAATAAATTTATATTGGGCTAAGGAAGGTATAATGCTGTCTCTCTGATGTCGTAAATTTCCAATAACTCTAGGTATATCCAAATCCTAAAACAATTGCAAATGAATAAAAAAAGAATAAATTAAATATGGATTTAAGAGCAAACCTCATTATGATCTAACGTATATAAAAGTAGATCCGCTGTCAAAGTTACTCCAGACCTTCCACCTCCTTCCAAACAGTGCAACAAGACTGGAGGATTTGTGTTATGACCGGGTGGTACTTCATTTATCGAAGCCATACGCACTGAATTGAGCTCCTCTAAAAAGTCCAAAAAATGATTTACATCTCGTGGGCAATTTTGTTCAGCCCAATCGGTGTAGTTCAGATGCCAAACAGAACGATAACGTCTTGATTGTATGTGATAAAGACGCAGTTTGCTGGTAATACAACGATCGGTAGTTTGTGAAAATTCCTGGTAAACTTGGAACTAAAAAAAAAAATATGAAACACATAAATTTTGAAATTCTTATGGCAACCATTCTTATTCAGATTGCATGTTTTGACACACACATTTCTCTGCATTAAAGTATAAAATCATAAACGCAATATCTGTTCAGCGTATGTTGTAATTACACAGATAAAAACTTGAAACCATGATACAGACAATGAACTCTAACCAAATGTGGTCTTAAATGTATGAAAATTTTTTTAATTTGGTGAAATCTCAAATGCAACCCGAACTGAAATCAGAAACACGAACACAAACAATGCAATACACTATGAAATATTGCAAGATTACATGTATCTACCATTAAAGTTATGGAGAAGATGCAGTTCCAGGTTTTTTTGCAAGTTTAAATAAATATTTTCAAATTGGCATATCTTATTTAAACCATGATATATGACAGAAGCCGATATGTTTCTTCTTAATTTTTTTAAGAAAATTTGCAAAATAAACTCACCTGACCAAACTCCATGCGCTGATTTGTATTGGGCGGTATGTAATTTAAGTCCTCCGACAGTTGAACTATTAAATAAACGTCTGCCTCCCAAACACATTGCCAAAAAATGCGTGTAGTCAAATCCTCATGTGGGGACTGCCCAACTATGTAGAAACGTTGCTTATTTCCTACTGTTGCCTGAAAAGAGATATTAAGAAATATGGAAAACATAAATTATTATTTTTTTCTTTATTTTATTTATTTGTTTAAAAATTGCAGTAAACAACCAAAATTATTATATAAATTTGTCATTGGGTTTGTTGGCACCATGTTTTCTTAGAACTGAAATTAATTTTGAGAGTTTAGTGCGATTCAAAGAAACCACAATTTTCAATACCGATATATGAGAAGCATTCACATATCCATGGCGATTTTCCATAGTAGGTGTAAGTTTTACACGATTATCATCATAGGGCAGAAAATTTGGATCGGAATTTTTTATGGCATTTTCTTCTTTTAAAGCACAATCATAACGAGCTAATTCTCTGCGCTTAGGTATGGCCTCAAACTCCATAAAAAGCTGAGAGTCGGTTAATTTATCAGTGAGTATTTGGCACTAATAATGGAAAATAAAAATAACAATAAATGTATATATTATATATATTACTAAATTTATGTTTTAAAATAGGCATGCAAAATATATTACCAATTTATCTTTGGAATACTGGCCCGATATTGGTTGCAATTTCGATACACCGGTTGACCATCTGTGATGTAAATTTAGATCATCTTGAGCTAACTTTATTTTTTGCAGTTTCGTTGTATTTGCTGCCTTCTCTCTCCCCAAAGTCGCTGATTTTTGTTTATCAGGTGTTTTACTTCTCCCTAAGAAATTCCAACGTTTCTTGCGCTTTTCTTTTGAAAACGTATTGTTAGCGGTGCTGCAACTTTGCGTTGTAGTGTCTAGTGTGCTATTATAAATGGAAGATGAAGTGGAAGACAAATTCATAGCTGAAAAATGGTGATTTAAGGATTCATCATGAGATGGAGAAGATATGATTCGTGTAGAAGTCATGGCATTGTTACATAAAGACGATGAGGGTGGCATGGATGCAGAGGCAGCATCAGCTGCTGATATGGATGATGAATTTTTAATATTTTTATGTTGTCTAGGAGGGGGAGTCATCTTCACTGCTTCCTGTTGTTGATTTGTCGACGTGTGGCCTATAGTAGGTGCGGTAGATACTGCTCTAACTTGTCTATGTGGTGGCGTGGGTTCTATTAAATGTGTATCAATACTGGCTGCTCTGTCGGGTTGTGTTTGATGATTAAACTTTTTAATATTCATTGATATTTCGTCGGGCTCATCTTGAGCCTGTAAATACTGATGTATTTGTTGTTGTGCTAATTGCTGCACTGATGGCATACCCGGTTCTCTATGTGGTAAATGATGATGTCTGGTCGCTGGTACGGGTGGTTGATTATGCATACCTCCTGGGGCTGATTGTATGGACGATGTACGATTTCTTATTTCGGGATTGTGAGTAGAGGATCCGGACGAACGCTGCTCTGTACTGCGCTGTGGAGCAACTGATACTGAATGCGTGTATTGAGGCAGTGGCACATTCTCATAAATTGGCTCTACAGAGCCATTTATAGCATTTCGTTGCAGCGCTCCTGGTTGTGCTGCTTGCAGATTTGCCGAAGTACGGTAACCCGAAGGTGGTAATGTCGGAGAATTTTGTTCATAACTTTGTGTGTTATTTGCAGAATGATTTGTGGTTCCTTGAGTTAAGGCTGATTGCGTTAACTGCGACATAATCGAGGGTTGTTCTTCAATCATATTGAGATTTTCAAATGTGCCGTGGGGTGGGAGATATGATTGTGAATGGCCCATATGACTTATATAAGGGTACTGATGCAACATCGTAGCTCCCGAGGATGTAGTTATTTGCCCAGGATTTCCTAATCCTGCAGGGTGACCGCTATAAGGATATTGCGAGTTTAAAAGATTTCTATTGGAAACTAAGTCAGGCGACGACCCAGATACATAGGCTCTGTATCCCAGTAAAGGCCGATGAGAGGCTACTGCCAAATCTGGAGTGGAGGAGCTGCTTAATCTATTAACAGGATATGGAGGAGGCGGTTTACTTCTAATCATTTGCAGTCGTTGGGGTAAATCAGTATACATATTATTATGGGGCGTAGAAACAAAACCTGAGGCAGCACCCGTAACTGTTGCAAGGTTATATTGAGCATGCATGGCTTGTGCTGGTTGGGCTACATCGGGATAACGATGTGTGGCCATGTGACCCATTAATAAACCATCACCAGCTTGGTGCACGTCAGGTTGCGACCCTGCGTAGTAAGCAGCTGCAGAATTTTGAGCTGCCAAAGCAGCTGCTTGATATTGCAATTGATTTAAATTATGCAGTTCGTTTTGGGGTGTTCTGTATTTCAACTGCACCGCAGTTTCATAGTCAGGTGCTGGTCTATATGTTGGGAGCATGGCTTTAAGGCGTTCTCTTTCGTGTGCATCTGCTGCCAATATATTGTTATTATTGTTGTGACCTAAGAAACTAGAACTAGCATGTAAATTATTATTGCTTAAGTCTTGACAAGAGCTGCTTTGCACACGAGTATCCAACATACTATTCGAGAGATGTTGAGAAGAGGTCACATAATCGTGAGAATATTCCTAAATGTTAAATAAAAAGATTACAATGTTTTATGAAACAGAACTTAGAATAAATATTTCTTTCACTCACCTTACTCATCCAATTCTGACCCTGATGTCCCATGTGCAGGGTGCTGCCATTTCCATCAGCACGACCACTGCCCGATTGATGACTGGCAGCTAAAGATATATTGGAAGACATTAAAGCTGATGACGAATTGGTTGTGGATATTAAACCATGAGGTGGCAGCTGAGATGATGACTGATGGTGTAGTGATTGAGCCGAAGATAAATACTCTGGTGAGGGTTGATTGGATTGTTGGGTAGGTACATAAGTACCCGCGCCTGGTACATATGTAGCTTGTTGTTCCAAAAGTAAATCCTCACGAGAATCACTCAAATCGTAACCACTGAAAGCTGAAGCATTTACTACTTCAGCTCCACCAATAGAAATCCCATTAGCACTTTCTACATCACCCATACTTGAGGAGGAATCCTCATCTATGTAGCGTTTAAAAAATTTGTGTTGGGTTATGCATAACTTCCAAAAATATCTGGCTGTGTCAGTCTCAGAGAATATGAAAGATCCCAAAAACTGTGAACCATCCGCCTTATTTTGAACAATGCGTATGGCGCGTTTTTCTATGGTTACAGTATGAAAGTCTTTCCAAGGAAAATATTGACGGCCATGTTCCGCTGTCACTACCATACCATTTATAGCTAACCCCAAGTTAATATCATTGCCTAAATTGTCTTTGGCTTGAAACTTTTCCTCACCGTAGCCTTCCAATTGTTGGCAACATTGTATATACATTTCCTCAGCCTGTGATGTGGTTAAATGTTGTAGACCTGAATGCTGTTGTAGGACTTCAAGTATTAAGCTGTCTAAGAGATTGTCATCATTAACCAAACCTGTAAAAATTACATTAAAATTAAATTAATATTGCGTAATCTATGAGTCTTATAAAAATATATGCTTTAATAATTAATTGATTAAAGTTACAGAATCCATATCTGTTTAAAAGGTCTGTACTACAACAAAGATACTTATTTATAATATGGAAAAATTTTATGAAATAAGGGAAAAGTTAAATGAAAAAAGCGAAAAATTAAATTTGTGTATGAATTACGTTGCTTTATGTAGTAGCTTGTTTGTTCTATAGATCTGATCAATGGGCCTTGTGTAATATTATTCAGAAGATTATATTTTAGATTGAGATGATAAAGTTCAAAATCTTATATAGAGCTGAATACTAGACGAGATAATGCCTAGAAATTTTTTTTTTGGTTTTAATGAGTTTGCACTGCATAATTAGGCATAACATAAGCGGAGAAAATCTTTAAGCTGCCAGTATACTTGAAATATGTAGATTAAACGAAACCATAACATTTTACTGTCTTCGTGACTCTCCCTGTGACAGCAGGACGATTATTCTACACAGTGGTAGTTCACAATAAATTTCATGGCCAAAGCAGGATGTAGTTGTACAACTTAGAATGCAGTTGTATTTATAAGAATCACCCATGAGTTCTTATAAAACTAAACGCAATAAATTTGACATCTGACGTCAAAATGCCATTATTTGTAAGATTATTGTGAAATATTACCATATTTCTAGTCACAATAAAACCTTCCACGAAAAGCCATAATCTTCGATTTCTCCCTTACAATAGGACATTCGAGAACTTTATAATATTTAATCTCATTGAAATAATAAAATAATACTACACCGATGAGTTTGCAGTAACGATAAAACAACAAAACGCAAACAACATTGTGACGATGCTCCAGGAGGTTTATACAGTTGCTATCCTACTGTCACAAATTAGTTACTTCTCTATCTGTATAAATATTGCTGAGGTCAGATGGAGCACCTGAATGCTTCTTACATTGAGAACTTCCAATTCCCCAGGAACATCAGGCACATACGCTGCTAAAATCGGTAAAAATTAATTTAAAAGTAAAAAAGCGATGTAGCTATCAAATGGCGGGTAAATATGGGCTGGTATTATAAGAAGAACGGACTGTTATCTACCGAATATGTTTTCATATAAGCGAAAAAATATTAATTTAACTCTTGTCTCTTAAAAACAAAGCAAATACTAAAATGTAAATAAACTTAAAGAAAAAAAATGCAATTTTTCCTAAGAAAAGAAAGCATTACACAAAAACAATACATGACCACGCCGAATAAGTAATGTAAAAAGTAATCAATACTTTTAGCATGAAATAAAATACAATCTCAACATTTCTCTATCATGGAATAGACAAATTGACTCACGAATTCTGTTAATTTGTCGTCATATAAAATTATTTCTTTATCAATTTACTGGCAATGATTCATTTAATAATATTTCATGAACAAATTAAAATAAATAGTAAACTGTAATCTTTTATTAAGTAATAAATTTTTTTGCGATTACAGTCTTAAAATGATATTGAAATGGATCCATAATCGTAAATTATATGCTTAGTTTTTATATTTAATAATACAATTCTTACTTACCCTGTAAATTTTTTGGAAGAACTAACGATTTTTTCAAATAATCCTTAGTTTGTTTATCGCTCTGATAACTGTCATATTCCGCTTGACGGCAGTATAATGCTAAAAGAATGGCTGTGCGTATATCACATGCAATTTTACCTTCATTTATGTCACTTTTTAACTGCAGAAAATAATAGTAACGTGTAACTTCGTCATTCAAGTGTCGCACGCCAGTTGTAACATAATGACGTATACGTAGGAAAATTTTTGTACCGGCTGCATATTTTTCTAATTGTCGACTAAGAGAACGTTCCATGTCCACCCATTTCATTTCATCTTCTTTCCCCTTCACCATGTACCGAAGGCCAAAGAATTCGGGCTGTTGAATGAGTAAACGTTGACAAACATTGTCGAGACATTCTTGTCCTTTGCTTTCAGAACTGATGGTGCAATCAACGGTAGTTGTGGTGTCTGTCAATAAAGAATTAAATCGTTATTAGTAATTTAATAGCGCTTTAATATTGTGTTCTATGTACTTAATTAGAGAATGTTTTGTAAGTAATTTAAACTCCAGGATTGAAACGAAATCGAACAGGGTCCTTTTGAAAGCAATTTATTGCGCAATAAAACCCGAGTCGTGTACATATAATTTTTTTCTATTTAAAAATAAGCAATTTATAAAATTTCGAAAAAACCATGATAAAGACTAATTATTCATGAAATAAAAAGAAAATGTTTTTCAAGGATTGCGCTTTCCCTATAGCCAAAGATTACATTGGCAAAGTAATTCCAAAAATCGTCTTAATTTTGTTTGTTGCCAAATACGAAAATACCACTATGTGAGGTGAGATTAAAAACTAACGATATTTTCAATTTTTCCCAAAAGTATTTATTTATTCATCAATACTCATCTTGTTTCCTTCAAGGTTATCCCCGTCAGATATAATATACTTATGCCAACGGTTTTTCTAATCTTTGAAACACTTTTGAAAGGAAAAAAAGTCAGCGGCGGCCAAGACCGCTGAATGCGGTGATTGGTTTTTCCACAATTCTAGGCATTTCTGACGAATTGCTTCGCGCAAACGGCATATAGCTTCAAGGTAGTGTTCCTTATTGACCTTATGACCTTATGACCTTGTGTCAAGAATTCATGATCTACCACGCCACTGTAAACAGTGAGGCAAAGCTTCGCATTTGAGCGAACTAGACGTGCTTAATCAGTCAATATCATAGACATACACCTATGATTCGCCACCAGTTATGACCTTTTTGAGCAAATGTGGATCGTCATGTCAATGTTTCTTTTTTCTCAAAATTTAGTAAAATATTAAAAAATCGAAGAGAACACCAAATCACAACTAACCTTGTTATCTGCCAAAAAGAAACTGACAATCCAAAATGGCTGATATTGCCAACATATATAACAGGCAAGTACAGCAAAATAATCGAACTCACAATATTTGAAAATAACGGTTATTTTTTGCTCACATCGTGTATTTAAGAAATTGCACAAAATTTGGTTTTTAATTAAGCGTGACAATAAGTGTGCAGAATTTTTCTTCCCAACATACTACATGTAATCGAGATCTCATTATATGCGTAAATAATGTTTTAAGCTTATTTAAAATAAGTGGTGTAACTTGCATGACAAGCATTCTTGGTCCAAAGCTGGTTGTCTGGTGTGGTATTTTTTCAAATTTTTATGCAAAAAAAGTAGGATACAATTGTTTGCTTACATTTTGTATTTATTAGGCGATTTTGCTAGTTTTTAGATGCCGGAATTGTGTAAAAATTTAAAATAGATATAAATTTTAATTAAATAAGATTAAATCTTACTTAGCAAAGCAGCAAAATTCTAAAACGTGCAAAGCTAATTGAAATTGCCTTCTTATAAGGATTCGGAATATATAGTAAGAGTACTTTATGAGGTGGCAAAATAATATTGTATGTATTAGAAGCGGAATGAAAAATGTCTATATATATATATATGTGTGTGTGTGTGTATGTAATATATATATTTCTTTCCTTTTTGTATTGAGAAGCTGAAAGACAGTAAGAAATTTAAGACAGTAGAATTTATGCTTCAAAAGATTTAATCGTTTATACTTGAGAAAGATTCGATGCATTTTAAATGTTTTAGTGTTTAGTGTCTCATTCTTAAGATAACTTTCTGTAAGTCAAATTTTTTATCATTTAATTGTTTTATCATTTATTGATATTTAAAGATTAAAATAACTTTATAATTCAGAGCGCCACAATCCAATGCGTTCTAAACTCATTTATTTAAATTGTTGTTTGTCAACTCTATTTAATAATTTAAGATTAAATTTAGTTAAGACCATTATGAAAGACCTGGTACCTGGCGCGCGTGTTTCTTACTCTAAGCATGTGTACGTTGGTTTTATGTACGCGCATACATATATACGTATTTATGGTTTTATGTCTGATGGCACTCTCACGTTTCAAGTTTCTTCTTTCTGTCGTTATTGTTAAATATATATTTTTATTATCTTCAAATTATTTGCATATTATTTATTCAACCGTTGAACAATGTAATGATATATTTTATGAAATTAAGTAATATGATCACATTGTTAATAAAAATAAATGAAAGAAATTTATATGTATTTAAAAGTGTTCCTAATTTGAAACTGAAAATATTTATTTTAGGAAGTGCAATATTAAATTAGCTTGTGAAATATGGCTGACTATTCAAACTAAAATATTTAATAATAATAAAAATAATATTTAATAAATATTTAAGAGGGAATGTATACATATACATATATGCATATATTAAAAGGAAAGTTAAAAATTTTTGCTGTAGTATTAGGGTTATAAAATGTAGATACAACTTTACAAATATATTTAAACGCCGGTAGTTACAAGTTTTCTTAAAACAAAATTTTTTAAACAACCCTGTATAATAAAAAACAAAATAAAATAAATAAAAATTAAAAAAATAATAATAATTTTTTAGTTTTATTTTTAATTTTCTACCGCCTGAGCACATGCTGTAACATTCACAGAAAATATTTATTACACGGTTTGAATTTACAAAAAAAGGATTTCAGACTATTTACAATAAAAATTTAATTTAGATACACTCTCAAGTATCCAGCAAAATATCAGTATACATTTCAATGCAAGATGATAAACATTTTTGTAACTTAAACTAAAATAAAGTTTAATCAAAAAAAAATGAAGATAATCTCATTTTGAAAACGTAAGAAATTTTATAAGAACGACTATTGAGAATTTTTTTATTAAAATAACTGCAAATAAATGAACTATGGAATACGATTTCGACTCATCGTGTTGAAATATTGGGATTTTCCTATTTCATTTTGTTCGCATTCTGTTTGATCGTAAAAAAAATAAAATTGTAATTATAATACTGATTAACAGAAGTAATCACATATTTTTTTTTCAACCAACTCTATCTGCAAAGCTTTTGGCTTGTCCGCAGGAAAACACCCAGGATCTAGGTAGGAATCGAACCCGCGACCTCCGGTTCATTAAGCTGAGCTTTATTCACTCGCCTACGGGGGCACTATTTGGCACACAGAGTTGCATTGTTTTTCTTTTTTTCGCCAAAAAAAATTCTAGCACTTGTGTTATCAAATTTCGTTATAAAATTCTTTTGGTTTGCAAAAAATGTTCTCTAGAGAGAAACAAGAGAACTTGCACCACTTATATTAGATCACATACATAGCTGATTCAGACGATTGCAAAATTACAGATCACCAATTTGGCACGAAAGAAAAATGGTTTGTTTTTATTTTAGGCTTTACAGAAAAGAAAAAAAGGTACTTATTTCACAGTGAAAAAATTTCAACCATTTTAGTCAATTCAGATAATATGATAACAGGGAATCCTATTTCTCGCACACAACTCCAAATATTAACTTTACAATCGCTAGAAATGAGTTGAAGCTTTAAAAAAAATATTGCACAGAGACTTGGAAAAATTTAACGGCTAATCTTATAATCTTTTAGAAATTTTAAACTGAATTCAAAATAATAACATCATTGAAAACGGGGTGATGATGGATGATGAAACCAAACGGATGTCACAGTCAGATTTAGGAGGTCAATTTTCATAACGATCATTTGAAACGGTGTCAGAAATCTTTCCTTTTTTATGTAGAACATAAAAATATGTAGGTCAAGCCCTTCTGAAAAAGTTTAAATAGAAACCATTACAAAGAAATTGAATGTATTAAATGAAACCTTGCAAACCATTGATAATGTAGACATGACTAAATGTCGTTATCAAATTACATTTAGTGGTTCTGAAATAATATTTAAAGGCATCGCTTTAATTGTATTTAGTGCCATACATCTAGTTGCAGGGCAATATACATATTTTTGGAGGCACAATCTATGCAAGTGAATAGTTTTTAATGTTTATATTTCATTGAGTAATACTTAGTTTTGGGTTTTATAGTCGTCAATTTAAGGGGCACGTGGAACGTCCAAAATAACCTCACATACTCGTACGGTAAATACCAGACGAAAAACAATTACGCTGCTATATTCCATTGAGTAATACTTAGTTTTGGGTTTTATAGTCGTCAATTTAAGGGTCACGTGGAATGTCCAAAATAAGCTCACATACTCGTACGGTAAATACCACACGAAAAACAATTACGCTGCTTTGTGTTATGACAGCTTTCATATTACAAATTTATTTTTTTTTTCAATGCGTCAACGCAAAAGAATGTATATTATTTTTGAGTTATCTATTTGCTGCTGATAGCCAAGCTATTATATAATGTATAGTATTAAGTACATCACCAAAATGTTTTCTGAAGAACTCAGCGATATTTTTTTTTTTTTTTTTTTAAATAAAAATTTACTTTATTTACCAATTTTACAATCCAAAGTACTGCAATTAAATTTAATTTTTATGACTCCTGTATCAAAAACGATGGAAGGGTATGCATAGGATTGGCATTTTATACAATATTAGTTTGCGAAGATGTAAAATTGTATGGAGTCTGAATAAATATTAGAAAGGCCTATAATTGAGTTTTATCTGTTTGTCGCAAAAGGGCATATTAATAGGTATGTTTAATAATTATTATGGTCATACATAATTCACTATCATACGCAGTGTTCCCTAAAAATGCATCTGTGTTACTAGTTTTTGTGACAAGTCGTACGATTTATAAAAGATTAGGAAATGGTTCATTAATTGACAATTTTCAGCATTTGTTCGATATTTTATTTCACACATAATTTTCGTACCCCCTTCCATCATAATAAAAAATATTAAAATAATTCTCTGAAAAGTTTTTATTTTATTGGCAATTACCAAGAAGCGTTTTGGTTGGGCCACTCTTTATTTAAAATATTTTTTTTTAAAGGAAGCAAATAAACCAAATTTTGAGAAGAAAACACGAAAAGATATCATCAGTTATCGATCTACTTTTGCCCTTGATTTGTAATATACGTACGAGTGCATATATATTTGCGAACATTTAATTTACACAAATCCTTGAAAACATCTGCAAAACCGGAATCTTTGGAAGAAATATCTAACCACAATCGAATCGTATTCGTAGCAAAAAAGTTTATTATTTGTTTGTAATTGGTGACTTTTTGAAATGTGTTTTGAAACAATCATATGTAAAAAATCATCTACTGTTCTGTACAATCTTAATATATTTAGATTTTTTACAAAAGCTGGCTTGTAGTGTTTCGTTTCGAACGTCTTTTTGTTTATTTTTACCTAATAAAAATATGTTTTCTTTTATATTTTTCTTTCGAGTCTGCTAAAGGCTTACATAAATACGTATGCTTATAACGTATATTTTTAAAAAAATATTGCCTATTTCATTATACGGAGATACATGTTCATAAGCTGCCAAAAGTTTGCATAAGTTAGTAAGATTTTTCTACATATATGTACCTACATATGTATGCGAATTCTTGAATACATTAGCAATGTCAGGCAAGAATGCATTACCTTAAGCAGCAAAAATATGTTTAAAATGAAAAAAGTAATAAAATCGTTTTATTTAATTGGTTCTATAAGCTCACAAATGTAAAATGTTAGGAGACTTTATAACAAACTGATGTGATACTGTTGTCGGCTGTGAATTATTCTGCAGCGTTTAAAGCCATACAGATTACAGATCGCTTCGATTGGACTTAACTCTGTTAAAACAGCCGCCTCTTAACGGCATATCCGGTTAGCTAAATGTTTTTAATATAATTTTTTGTATAAATTATAAAATAAAAATAAAAAATAAAAATGTTATAATTGAAATACGTCTGATTGTTATTCAGCAGTTTTATTTATGAATTAATTAAAAGTTTTACAGGAGGCATCATAAAGATAGTAACAGAATCTTTAATTGTTGAATAATGAACCAAAACAGTTTTTAACAGTACATCGCTGTGCGTAGGGTAAAACCATGTTACTTGAAACTTTATCTTATTTTAGAAGCAAAGTTTTATTTCACATTTACTTGCATGCTATAATGAATTCTATCAAATGTTGTAGTTTGATATGAATTTAAATACCTTTTGTATTTAAAAAATATTTAAAGATACAAAAAAAGAGATGAAGCAACCAAAAGCAAATAAAAATTCTTTCGAATGTTTGGTATAATGTGGATTTTCTAGAAAATAACAAAATTGATAATTTGTCGAACATTCGCCAATATTATATGTTAGTTTTAGCACATCACAATGAACACATCTTTATGATTTAACTTTTTCTCTTTAAAACATGTGGAAATAGTGACTCACAACTTTTGAAAAATGTAAATAAAAAAATTTATTAATTTTGTATGGAAAAAATATGTTTTAGAAGTACTCTACTGTTTTTTACATTTTAAGCAATGTGGTTTAGCTTTCCACTTTTAAATATTAAGATTAAAACATATGGATCATTCTCTGAAATTCTATTGTAGAATTTGTACTGAAAATCACTATATTGCTTATTTATTGCTTATCGATATTCAAAAACAACAACATGGTCATCCAGTTCCCAAATCCACTTGAATAAGTTGAATAGAATGCAAGCTAAGAGAATTGTAACCTGCACCATTATTGAGGCATCATTTCTTTCGTTGCCTTCCTTGAATATCATAGTTGTAATCCCTCTAAAGAAACTGTGAGTTTTTTCTACAGACTGCACGGCCGATTTGTTACTTATGATCTCTATGATAATTTGAGTGACTTGAGTTACAGTAGCATAACCAATAGCTGACATTAAATGTTAGTAAATAGCCTTTCATTTCATTTACCTTAAACAGTCTTTTTGAATGGAACATCGTTATTTCTCAGAACCTGATATATCTCCATAGCTTAGACGTGCAAGCAGAATACAATTTTATCTTCATCCTTGATCAACTGCGATTAAATATTAAATATCTTAAAAATCCTTTTTGGAAAAGCAAGTAAAAATTGTAAAAATCATTTTTGCTATTTCAATTAGAAAAATTAAAGCAAATTAACACGAATGGGCGTTTGCGCATTCATACGATAGGAATGCTTTTGTGCCAAGCAGATCATACACACACGCGCGCTTACAAATTGAATCGTATAGAGGGAACAACAGCATTTTAGTAGATTACAGCAAAACAAAAATGTGAGAAAAAAGTCAACGCACTTACACTTAATTAAGATACCATAAAACACACAATCTCACTATTGAAAACCATAGACTTACTTGATAAAGAAAATACGTAGCGAAAGGAAAAAAAGAGAAATAAAATTAAAACAGCATTCCTTAACATTTTTAAACTATTTAAAAATTATTTTTTTATCAACTTTGCGAAGGTAAGACGCCTTTTGCAGAAAAGGCAATCATGCTTCGTAAACCCCTCCTCCGCACTCGGACAGAACAACAATTAACGGCAGGGAGCAAAGGCGCATACAAATCATATTAGCTTCTACACCAAGAATTTAGTTTGCTTTAGTGTGCATTAAAAAGTAACAAAAAGAAAAAACTTACCCAATAAATGATGCACTGATATTACAAAAAGGCTTTTTGATGTCACATTATATTGTCGACATTTCTTCAGAAATTTTAAGGGCATTTTTTGTAATATTTTATTTCAGTTTGCTAGTTTTGTAAATTCTCTATTGCAATACTATGAGCCCGAAACACTATTAATGCACAGACGAAGGCATGCTTTTAACACTTTGCTAGATAAGACGTTTTCGTTTGACTTCCAATTCTATAATCAATGGAATTCCATTTTTTTTCAATCTTATTTTGTGTTTGGTAAGCAGTAACAGGTAATCCTAATACAACTTTTTTAATTCTTTATATTCTGTTTTCCGGTTTCAGTGTGAGCTGATCCACTTTTTATTAATTTTCCAAGTTAGGAACTTTCATTAATGTCGTTTATCGCCTCACAAAATATTTAAATTATAAATTAAATCGTAAGAAAAAGAAACTTAAATCGAAAAATTATTTTCTGCTGCGTGTGTAAAAAAAAATTCGTTTGCTTTCAAGCGACGTTTTCAGAAATGAAAAATGTCATTTTTTATCAAACCTGCAGTGTTGTATTTTTTTAGAGCGACCATTCTTTTTCCGTTGTCTTTTTGTAGAAACCGTGTTACCTGAAATTTTATAGAGCCCTATTTTTTATATTATTAATATAAAAAACACAAAACAATAGCCAGATGCAAACAACGCAAATTCAATTATTGTCAAAACGGATTCTCTTCAAATTATCAGTTATTGCCGTACAATTAAATTTTATTTCTAAATTTTGAAAATAAAAGCCTTAACACATAATATGAAATTATTACAAAAAAACAGTTTTTGTGCAAATATAAGCTACAAACAGATGCAGCTTAATCCTCCTTAATAACTGCATTTAAAGCAAAGAGTTCAACACTAAAAAAGGCAAATGAAGTGCAATTCAGTTTATATCAAGACGAATCCACTACAAGACCCCGTTTTATTATCCTACACAGTGATATAATTGACACGAATATATGATATTTTAAGAAATGAAATCAAAATGGTGTTGCTGTTAGCAAAAAATCATTTAAGAGAATTACAAAACCAGATTTTTTCTAGTTATGAAATATAAACAAATATAATTAATTATATTTGGTACTGCGGGTAATGGTTGATTGTCATAATAAATCAAACTATAAACAAAACTTTAATAATAATATTGTTTTTCCAAGTTTTTCTTGCTTTGCGTCACAAAAGAATAATTCCCGGTTCTTCTGCTTGATGTGAAAGCAACTTTGATCGCACGTACTTCTGTATAGAATAGTGCAAGGAGGCATTAATTTCTAATATTTTGATATATTATTTAGATATTTGATGCGAATTCAGAAACAGCAAGTTTATATGTAGTGAATATTGTATCGCTTCTAGCCAAGTGAGTTAAAAACTAAAATCGACCTAAATTTACAATGTAAAATCGTTAAATTTTGCATAAACTATAGCTTTGGGGGTCTAAAGGTAACTTCGTTCGCAGCACTCAATTTAGAAATGCGAGGAGTACTTTGTAAAGTCCTGATTTTGTTGATGAGAGGGAGAAAGACAAGAATGTCCAGTAGATACTTTGCTGTAGCCTCAAGGTTGCTTTTTGTTAGTCACTCAACGCATGGCCACAGTATACCCTCGTACATAAATATATACTTCTATTTATATATGTTTGTAATTTTCTGTTTTACGTTTGTAACGAAACTTTTAAAGTAACATTTTGCGTGCCCAAACACAGAACATGTTTTAAAGAACTATGCTAAGTCTAATATGTAACTAAATTAAGTTAAATATACGTTACTATACCCTTTCACTTCAGTATCAGTTCGTAATTACTTATGGACATACTTCACTATCCCACACAGTATTAACTCATGTCAAATTTTGCATTTATTATGAAAAAGTATTTTAGTGTAACCTAAAATCGCCTATTAGTATCACACTTTCGGCCGAAAGAGTCTTTCGACTGTATGGGATAGTGAAACCAGGCCATCATTACCAACACAGAAATGCAAAGCCATACCTGAGTTTCGACAAAGCGAATTCAAATAGATTCGCCTTGGGTATAGAAGAAACAAACGACAACAAAACAAAATAATCATTCCAATAAGAAAGAACAAACAATAGAAAATGATAGAATGAATAAAAAAGAGAAAGAACAACAAAATATAAAATGCTGAGAAAATGAAACCAAAACAAAATTGTTACTAGTTGAGTACCACACAAGATACACAATTAATAATTTGTTATATTTATTTAGTAACAAAAGTGCAGCAGAAAAGTAAAGTTAGTTAAATTTGTACAAAAGTTAGTGAAAATAAAAGTCTGTGTCATAACAAAGAAAAATAGATTTTTGGAATATTTATACAAAGAAAAATAAACGAAGAATTTAAAAGTAATATATGTATGTATATGCAAGCAACAATAAAGAATTGACAATCGAGTGCTTTTTTAGAAACGTAAATAGATACATACCTAAATAAAGTGGCTTATTAAACTTTTGCAAACATACATATAAAATTTATTGAAATATTTTTCTAAGTCTTCTAAAGATAATTATTAATATTTATTTAATCCATCATGTCAGAAGGATATGTAATGAATTTTAATCAGGATTTTACGTAAGTAAAAGCAAATTTTTTTTTCCACCAGCTATGATGTTTTTATTGACTGAATTTTTTTTATACGTATTGATCATAAATTTAGGCATACCAATGTACATACATAACTTTATATGTACATGCACTAATACACGCGTAAGTGTTTCGTATTTAATCAGACATTGAATATGCATCGTAAGAAACTGAAATAGGGAAAGTTTAAAAGTGTGCATGCATACTTAAGCTCTTATGCATATGTATGTACATAACAAATATTTAAAAAATAATTACATTCTTTACGAACGCACGTACATGTTTACATATGTAAATATGTACATATATATGTAAATTAGACTTGCTAAATTTAGGAATTTATATAGTATATACATATATATATATATATATATGTATGTACGTACGCAAACCTATGTATATACATATGTATATTACAATTAATTGAACAAAACATTCCTCTGCACTTGCTTATAGATACATACATACACATGCATGCATATGTATGTAAGCACGAGTAAATCCATATAACCCCTTATGCAAGCTTTGTAAATCATTACATATGGATGTATGTTCAGTATATTCATACGTACGTTCTTAAATGCATACATAGTATGTGCATGTATGCGTATAAAATTTTTCGAGTTTCCAAGTTATTTAATTTGATAAAATATTCAACAATAACTGGAGTAGTGATGTATTACATTTTTTGTTATTTAATCAAAAGTTGAAGGGCTTGCTTGTGAGAAATTTTTTACTGGGACAAGTGTAAATAATATGTATTTCATGTAACAAAAAATGAAATAACAGCTTGTTAAATAGTTGTTTGCTATTAATTAATAAGTAATTGTTATAACGTCAGACCCTAATGACATTATTTTACATTCATACACTACACATACATATATATATATATATATATATATATGTAATTGTATGACTATGTGTGTCCAATTACCAGGTGAACTTATTAGTTCGCACCTATTTCAAAATAAAGTAGTACCATTTTTTTTAAATAAATGAAAAGCTAAATTAGGAATACATATGTTTATGTAAATAACCTTTGACCGACAGTAAGAACGAATACATTTTGACCTTCCAAATTTAAAATATTCTAATCATCCCGCGCTCAAGGCCAGCATGTAAACAAAGCTGGTTATTTTTGGTTTAAATAACAAGTTTAAGTATTGAAATTAAAAAAAAAAAAACTGAAATTAAGTGAAAAATAATTTGATCAAAGAAAACGGACGACAATTTTAAAAGCATTTTTAACGTATTAATGATTCCCACTAGAAAGATCCAGTAATTATACAATAGAATTGTCACGTGTTTTGAAAGTATCAAGAGCGGGGGATTTACAATTAAATGTTAGACCCTAAATTCTAGTTCATTTTTGAATAGTGTTTTTTCTTGGTCGAACATATTCTAACATATTAAATCTTTTATTCGAATTCCCAAATTTGTTTGATTTAATAAAATATTATTCTGGCAATATTGATCAGCTATATAAGCTCCTATTCAGAAAGAAAACAAACCAAATAAAAACAAAAACTTTTTTTTCATTTATCATGGCATACGTGATTCCATTTGCATGTATATAATAAATGTGTTTGTTTTTGTGTTTATGAATTTTGGCAAATATTTTTTTTTAAATAAATATGAACTGCTTGGTTCTTTCTCAGAAACGCGATTTCAAATTATGTGCGAGTATGCTTTACATGATGGTTCTTGGATAATTTTGTTGCTTATAAGAAGTTTTTTTTTTTTTAAATAATAAATATAAAATACTTTGCACTTTTCCAGTGTCCAGTGTTTAATATCAATAAAGATACGAAATATACATACATACATTTGTATATTCAATATATTTTATGAACTTTATGACGTCTATTTTTCGTAATTCCCTTTTGAATTTGCCTCCAAAAACTACTTGCATTACTCAAGGTCATATGTATGTATGTAAATATTTATTTTGCTGTCACTATCAATGCATACTTGTATGGGCATATGCATATATGTAAATGTATGTACATATCTATTTATGCTGACGCGAATGCATAGGTATATGTTGTGTCTATGTGCATACAATGTAATTATGCTTGTATTTCTGAATGTCGTTACGGTTTGTTTGCTATGGCTTTGCTTTTTTTTTTAAATATTCGTTTTGTGTCTGTATGATGTAATTTGTGCCGATAAAAATATAAAAGTAAGTATGTAGATAGATATGTACATACATTCATATATATGTATGTATATACGTTTTTGTTTACTATTTATTTGCAAAGAAGCTGGATGAAGATTATAAATAGTAGTTTTTATATATACCCTATATACGCAAGTTCATATATTGACTTGTTAATATATGTATATAAGCACCATATATACATATGCATATTTGTATGTGTATATTTAATATGTCTCATATCAAAATTTTGTCTGGTTTTTATGGGAATACATTTAAAAAAAATACGTAGATGATATTTTAAAAACGATTTCTACAAAATTATATAAATAATAATATAATTTATTTTAGCATATACATATGTACATATAGAACATACGAAACATATGTATGTATGAATGAATGTACATTTGTATATGCACGCATATGTGTATCAGCTGTTATACTTTGTTAACATTTAACAAATTAAAAAAGATTCAAATGCAGAAAAGTTGAGTTTTCTTTTAATTATTTTTAGCAAAAAAAAAAAAAATAAATATTAATTTTAAAAGTGTTAATATTAATTTTAAGATTTCCAAGAAATCAATGCACAGTTTTTTTCAATACGAAGTTTTGGATTCCCTAAGTATAATAACATTAATAATTATCATTAAATTTTATATAATAAATATACAGTGAAACCTTCCAATAGTGTACAATCACGGTCGGCCCCCTTTTGTCCATTGTAGAAACGTGTCCACTTGTTGGAGGTGAAATAAAAAATCTTAAGTTATACATTTTTTTTTATGTACATATGTAATATTTTATTTTTAATAAACACAAAGAAACTAATTTAATTCATTCTGAGAATAAAAATTATGCTTAAAGAAAATAAAAAAAGTAACTGGGATAAAACAAGAACATTCATTGTACATTAGCTACTCTTTGAAAACCAATTGTGAATAGTCTTTTGACGCAATTTCGCTTGTTTCTCAGCAACCAGGCGATGTTGTAGATGACTTTCTAAGTTTTTTACATAGTTAAAAGCTTCGAAATCTGTTTGCAAAAATTGTTTTAAATTATGGAGGTATTTTAAAGGTTCTGTAAAGTTTGTTACTTTATTAGGTACCTCTTCCGAGTTTTCTTTGTCAGAATCTTCTTTGGTCTCAATTTCGTGTTGTCAATATCAATAGTTATGAAGTCATTCTCGGTTTTTCTATTCTAATCAATGCATAGATATCCTTCAGTAGAAATGGGCCTACAGCCTTATGATAATATTTGCAAGTCTATTAAGGGGATATAATCTTCGTCGTCAAATTCAAGGGTATTGTAAAAGTCGCCATCAAAACCAGCTTTTCGAAAACAGTTTTGAGTTGTTTCGACGGAGACTATTTTCCATGTCCACATCTTAGAGGCTTTTCGAACCAAATAACGCTCAAAATTATGTCCTTATCCGCATATGAGAGTATCCACTCCTGAGAGGTTTACATGCGTGAAATTTTGATTTTAAAGCTTTGTATATTGATAATTGTCCATTGAAGGTAGGTGTCCACCTGAGGGATTGTCTACTATTGGGAGGTTTCACTGTATTTTCCTTTCTTGATTTTTGGTTTTTTGTGTGTATCGCAAATGAGAGTCACCCAACAGGTATTTTTTTACATATCAATTTAAAAAATTGTGTGATGTTTATAAATGTATAAAATAACAAAATAAATATATTTATATATAAAGATATTAAAAACTATATATGTATATATATGTATATATAATCATGGTAAAATTTTAATGTACATTAACTCTGTTGTGTGTCTTCGCTATAAGGTAGAAGGATAGTAGTAAAGAAGATAAAGTAGCATATCTCGGTGATAAAATATTGCTGTAGAAGCAATACAATACACATTTGCATACATTCTTTGTCATCGACATAATTTTTTTTGCTAGTAATACTTAAACGAGCAGTGGTTATGACTTCGTCACTTACACATCCCTAAATTTTTTCTTTGCTTATTTAAGCAAAAGCAACTCTGGTCGTATATAAATTGTCATTTTATGAACATTTTCATAAACTTTTGCTTGCCATAAAAATTTTATATTTTTTGGGCACACTATCATATTTTTTCAGCAGAGATGCCATATTTGGAAATCGTGACAATGTATATGACGGTGTATCAGGGCCTTATGCAATATTTTCAAAGTATAGATATTTTATACAAGGATATATGAAAAATTTTTTTTTTTACAAAACTGTGAATTTATTTTTGCAAGTACAAATCGATTGTATTTTAGCCGATTCCTTACTATGTTTGATAAAAACCGACATGTAAAAAAGTCTATTGCAGAAATCAGATGCGTGTTTGGGCCTTTCTACTTGAGACAAACGAGACTTATGTACATACTAATACCCACACATGTTCACAATTATATAAATAATTTAAATATGACAAATAATATAAATATACTTGTGCAGTTTTATTTTGTTTTGTTTAATTTTTCGCTACTTTTAATCCTTAGCATACAAAATTCGAAAAAGTGTTCATATTCCGCAGGATTCTATTACAGCTAAAAAGTGATAATAAGCAACACTGACTTTGTATATTGTTTTGAATACAGGGATTATTTCGATGAGGAGTAGCAAAGTACAGCGTTTTGTAAAAAGCTTATCATCACAAGTCTAATAATTTATACGAGTATAAGCAATAAGAAAAATAAAGTCAAGAAACAGGTTAATGCTCGGGTTCATAATTTAATATTCAAGGTTGGATTCCTAAACTCTTTATTATAAAAATCGTTTATTAATTAAAAATAAATCGCAATATATTTATATACATATGTACATATGTATGTGTAAATGCGATAATAGAGAGATACTGGGGTAATAGTTGTACCAGCCTAGGATTCTACTTCAAGATCAAATTTAACAAACAACCTATTTATTATTAACTTGTTTATTTATTCTTACAACGTAACCAAAACAAAACTTCTTGTGTATCAGAAAAACTAAATTATATTATTTCATTTATATGTTGCCAGATCAACTGTTTATTATTGCGGGCTGTCACATTGGGTGGGTTGCCACATCCCTCCTATATTCTTAAGCTTCAATGTCAATTTAGGCCCGGGTTCATCTGGATCGATATTCTGTGACGTTGATGGTCCTCCCGGTGGCAGCTCATTACCGGCACGACGACTATTCTCGGAATCCAGGTCTTGTTGATGTTCTGAATTTTTTTCCGAAGTCTTATTAGGTTTGGCTAAAGATGGCAGCGGTGAATCAGCTGGAATTTTCTTAACATGAGTAATGTTTCTACGGTACACCCCGCCTTCTCCTGATATTCCGATATCATTTCCCTTTCTATCAGTTACTTCATATTCAGTTGTTCCAAATGTTGTAGATAGTTTGTTACTGTGCAGAGTATTTCGAAGCAGCACCTTATCCCCAACTTTGATGTCGCAATCACTGGCGTTTCTGTCGAAATCGGCTCTCTGTTTTCCCTTTTCTTTATTCGCAATGTCATTGTCTCTGGCTTCAGAGTCGATAACATGCTCTTCAACGTCATTCAGCGACGGAATCTTATCTCTAATAACTCGATTAAAAATAAGTTCCGATGGAGCTTTCCCAGTTGTACCATGTGGGGTGACGTTGTACATGAGGGTAAACTTACGAATCTCTTTTCTATAGTCCAAACCCCGCGAGTGGGCAATTTGAAGTCGTTTTACCAGAGAGCGGTTCAAGTTTTCGACCTCTCCATTGGCTTGGGGCCAATAAGGCGGTGATGTCATCAGTTCAATATTATTTGTTTTGCAAAATGCCTTAAATTCCCCGCCTACGAACTGGCGACCATTATCAGCTGTTATTGACCTCGGATATCCATGTCGGGCAAATATTTCCTCGAGAAAGTCAATAATTTCAGTCGATGTTATCTTTCTCATAAATTTAAGTTCATGGTATCGCGAATAGTAGTCAATTATAACAAATACAAAATCGTGATTTGGCAACGGACCCAATAAGTCCATTGCTACACAAGCCCAGGGACCATTCGGCATGGTCCTTCTATTCATAGGTGCCGGTGGTATTGGCCGAGATACCAACATACATTCGTGACAGCTCTTAACGAATTTCTCTATATCTCGATCAACCAACGGCCACCATACCTTTGCCCGAATTCTGCGCTTCATAACGGTTTCGCCCGGATGGCCTTCGTGCGCTAGATCTAGTACCTGTTGTCTCAGGCTCCCTGGAATCACGAGTCTTGTTCCTCTTAGCAACAAATCTCCTAAAATACTAAGCTCAAATCGGAATGGATAATACCTGTTCTTAGTTGCTGTACACCAGTTGTCGGTATTTATACATTTTACTGCCATCATAAGTTCGTCATCTTTGGTATTATGGTGTACAATTTCCAAAACTGTTAACGCTCGCGGAACAGAATGTCCCACGATAGAATAAATACTAAATTCGCATGGTTTGTCGAAAGTAACAGCTGTATTCACATTGCAGAGTCTGGATAGCGAGTCTGCAATGTTTTGCTTTCCTGCTTTGTAAATAATTGTGTAGTCAAACGACTGCAGTCGTAACACCCAACGATCGATGCGGGCCGGCGGCTTCGATGTTGGTTTAAAAATAGCTTCCAGGGGCTTGTGGTCTGTTTCTAGCTCAAACTGGATACCTGCTAAGTAGTAGTAAAACCTTTCAACAGCCCACACCAGAGCAAGACTCTCTTTTTCCGTTTGTGAGTAGCGACGCTCAACTTCGGACAGCGCTTTACTGGCAAAAGACACAACTAACGGAGTATCGTCACTGAATTGAATGAGGACCGCTCCCAAAGCCACAGGGCTTGCATCAGCAATCAATCTTGTTCGTCGGTTTGGTGAAAAATAAGTTAATGTTGGAAGCTCTGCCAACTTTTCCTTGAGTTTTGTGAATGCCTCATCCTGTCTAGCGGACCATATAAATTTTTCATTAGCCTTTGTGGTCGCTCTTAAGGGTTCAACTAGATCACTTAAATCGGGTATAAATTTTCCTAAATAGGTTACTAGACCCAGGAAACTCCGAGTTTCCTCACGGGTGTTTGGGGCTCGAAAATTCAAAACACTATCGACTTTGTTCGGGTCCGCACTTATGCCATCTGACGATAGAATATGGCCTAAAAATTTTAACCTATGCACCCTCCATAAGCATTTGTCCTTATTTATGGCCACATTAAAGCTCTTAAATACGGTAAGAACATCTTCCAAGTGTTTATCATGTTCCTTTTCAGTTGCGCCGAAAACTATTATATCATCCAAATAGTTTAATGCATTTTTACATGGAGCCAAAATATTTTCCATAGTCTTCTGAAATATTTCTGGAGCTGAATTAACCCCAAATAACAGCCTTTTATATCTAAATAAGCCTTTTGAAGTAATAAATGTTGTTATGTATCGGCTTTCCTCTTCAAGCTCCAATTGGTGATAGGCATTTTTTAAATCAAGCCTTGAAAAGAATTTTGCTCCCTGCAATCTCGTCATAAAACTGTCAAAAGTTGGCAGGGGGTAGTTCTCCCTTAAAATTGCCACATTTGCACGCCTCATATCAATACATAGCCGAATGTCTCCATTTTCCTTGAAGACAACAACCACCGGAGATATCCACGCGCTCGGCCCAACAACCGGTTCAATTATATCCAAAGCCAATGCCTCATTTAATTTCGCTTCAACCTTATCCTCAATAGAAACTGGCACCCTACGCAACGGTTGTTGAATCGGTTTTATGGAGGTGTCGACGGATAAGCTTACTTTGATTCCAGCAATCTTATTGAAAGGTTTCAATGTCTCCACCTGATTGATGCCTATACCCAACTTCAATACTCCCAGTTTGATGGCAGTATCTTTACCCAGCAATGATTGCTCGCCCCGCTCAATAACATAAAATGTTGAAATCAAATTAGAACTTTCCTCAAGCCCAATGACAGCTTCAAAAACAGCTCTGATCGTAAGTGGCATGTTTCCAGCGTATGCCCTGAATTGGTGTTCTGATTCAAATCGAATATTCCACATGACTGCTTCCCCGGTCTTCAACAAATTCCAATCATCTTCACACAGGAGGTTGTATTTTGATCCGGAATCTATTAACATGCTTATCTTCTTACCACCTACAAAACACGGTATTACCTCAACCGCGGATTCTCCTTTATCAAATATCTTAAAACAGTAATCATCGTTTGGTTTGGATTGGTTATCAATGTATCTTATTTTAGCGTAACTAGAATCTCGACGCTTTGGGTTCCTGTTATCAGCTGAAGTAAATTTCCGTTTGTATGATACCGTGCGGCATTTTCGAGCATAATGTCCCACAAGGCCACATTTGTTACATTTTATTTTCCTGGCTGGACAATCTGCACTGTTTCCGTCATGACTGTTTTGGCCACATCTAAAACATTCGTTATCTGAAATTTTATTGACTTCAAAAGATGTCCTTGGAGCCTCCATTGCTTTTGACTGGGCATTAATTTGCTCATGGACTTGGCAAATTCCAATAACTTCCTTTAAGGAGTGCTCTTTTTCCAGTAACCGCTTTTTTAAATCCGCAGATGCCCATGAGTCAATCACCTTATCTTTGATGCTGATTTCCAGAATTTCAGCCTTTGTTTCACCAAACACACACCTTGAAGCCTGTTGTCGCGTCCTCAATAAGAATTTACCAAAGGTTTCTCCCTCTTCTACCTTAAGTGATCGGAACAAATGCCTCTCAAATGTTGAATTTCTTTCTGGAGAAAAATATTCCGTCAATTTGTCTACTAACACTGTAAAGGCATTGTCTTTTTCCCCACAAGTAAGGGCATCTGGAATGTTAAGTGCCACTTTCTGTAGTTGAGTGCCACCATAATGTAAGAGTTTATTCTTTTTCTTGACCACATCAGTTATTTCCTCCGCCTCAATGTAGAAAGTGAATGCCCTTAGCCACTCTTCCCACTCAGTACGAATAAGCGACTTGTCAATCGCTTCACAAAGAAATGGCTTTATTCCATTTGTTTCACTCATGTTATTGTTTCGATTAGTCGTATTGTACCTTTACTTGTACTTTTGATTTGCCCAACTGGCTCCGATCTTATTCCAAATGGATTTTCCAAATTGGAACACAGATTTGTACACCTCGCTCGTGCTTGTTTTTATTCTCGTTCCTTGAACTAGAACACAGAATTTATTTGCCTAACTGGCACTCTGAAATCAATAATGAAATCATTTTTTTTTTTTTTTTTTTTTTTTTTTTTTTTTTTTTTGTGTATTAATTAATCAATTCATGCTGCTCTTGCCAAACTTTCTTTTCCGACAGCAATTTTTTCCGTGCCACCACGTGCTTTTTTTTTTTTTTTTTTTTTTTTTTTTTCCTATATATTTTTTTTCCATATTTACCTCGTCGCCAATGTACCAGCCTAGGATTCTACTTCAAGATCAAATTTAACAAACAACCTATTTATTATTAACTTGTTTATTTATTCTTACAACGTAACCAAAACAAAACTTCTTGTGTATCAGAAAAACTAAATTATATTATTTCATTTATATGTTGCCAGATCAACTGTTTATTATTGCGGGCTGTCACATTGGGTGGGTTGCCACAATAGTATTACCTTTTTTCTATAATATGTTATTAAACTGTTTGCGCTGGTACTCAAAATTTTTGTTAAAATAATTATTTTGTATTTTTTAGTTATGTCTAATTCTATTCACTATCGCATGCTGGAGAAATATGATAGCTCGTATTACAAATGCATCTGTGTGGGAGATATTTTTTCACAAGTCGTACGATTCTTAAAGAATAGTTTCAATGCAATTAGAGGGGCAGTTGTTTCTAAATAATTCTCAATTAATTTACTGCTGTTATAAGCTAGTAATATGCTGTAGTATTGGATCTTACTTAAAAGTACTACCTAATACTTGAATGTTTTTAAAAATATAAACCAAAAAAAAACATTAAAACTTTTAAAAATGTTTTAGCAAAAGAATTATCAGAGGTTGCTGAGTAAATTTGTTATTGTTTAAAAATTAGACAATTTAGAAACTTGTTATCTGCTGGTTTTTAATTCCAATAAATTTTAAAGAATCATCTAGAGTTTTGTGAAAACAGACGACACCCATAAGCAAGTATGTATCGAATGCGTATATTTTACATTTGTAATTTGTTCATCAAATTCAGTTTGGATTGCCTATTATGTGAGGAAGATATTTGATATCATTTTTTACAAGAATTGTGATGTTTTTTCTGCAGTACAATATGTGTATATGTCAAAGTACGTTTAGTCGATTTATTTATGGGAATGTAATAGTTCAGGATTCGTCATCATTTATATGTATTTCCCATTTAGCAAATTATTTTTGGCTTGATTGAGGAGCTCCTTTAATGAATTCGATTGATGTTAAAAATAGCTACGACCATACTGGGGCAATTGTAGAAACTTTTATGGTTTTCTAAAGTACTATAACCATGTTATTGAATTTAATGTAAAATCATGTAGACAGCTTGGCGCCCAAGTAATATTTTCTTCCAGTAGAAGCTGTATTGATTTCTCATTGCCATTGTTAATATTTAATATTTATTTTAATGCCTTCTATGTTTATCACCAAGAGGTTCGGTGCAACAGTTGTAGACTTGTTTATAATTTATTTATTTATATATATATTTATTTGTTTATTCATGTACGACTACTCACACTATAAAAATATCTTATCATTGTAAATAAATATGTATGTATGTGTGTTTCAAATTTTTACACGTAATTTTGTTTTCGTGTTTACTTTGAGAAAACTGTTTATTTTAGAATACAACAGCAATAAAAAATATATATGTATATGTAAATGCAGCATTGCTTTACGTTTCTTATATCGAAAATAAATATAATAAAATTACAGAGTTTAAGTTAATGAAAACTCGTAAGTCAAACGTAAATTTCACTTTTTCCCAAAAAAAAAAAAAATAATTCAAAAATAAACCATTTCTGTACAAACTCTTCCACCAATTCGGCGAAAATAAGCCAACTTTTTTATAATTGATAATGGTAGATGGTTGGAATATTTTTACCAGAGATGAAAGACTATTTTAAATTTCGTTTCCAACTCTGTATTACTTTCATAAATTAACTACTACCTAGTAAGATAAATAGTTGAAGAATTTTTATAATTCGTGGTAGAAATATTAATAAAATTTAACTAATATTTAGTAAAGCGTCAGCAGAATAGTTTTATTCAACGTGAGCAAATGACTTCCTAAAAATTACCTTTAGAATAATAAAAAAATAAATAGTAAATTACAATAATAAATTTATTTTTTAATAAAAACATGAAAAGCTGCACCTCTAGTGTTATCAGGTTGAAGTTTAGTCGTATGTACATATGTAAGTATGTGCGCTCACTCACACTTAAAGTCGGGCAGATGGAAGGTGGAAAGTTTTAATCACACTTTCTACGCTCTGATGAAAGAAAATGTTTTAATCTTTTCCATTTTATAACAGAATATCTTTTATTCAAAACCAACAATAACAATATATTCTAACCTATCTTATTAAATGTACAGGATGGATTAAATTAAATAAGGTCACATTTCAGTCTTACATTTAAAGTCGGGCACTGAACACAAAATTCACTACATTTCTTGACAAAGCCAATTTAATACTTTCCTTGATTTTCATCAGCTTGTAAGCAATTCGGTATAAGTTGAACTAATTTTTTACACACATCCGGACTGATGTTACTCCACTCTTCCGACGATCTAATTCATCCCATAAATGCTCAATAACATTGAGGTCGGGACTTTGTGCGAGCATTTTCATCACCTTCGGACAGTTATACAGCAATCAATTCTTTAAAGTTGTCCTGGTAGAATTGAAAGTTACTTTATATGCCGAGTGTTCTTACGTTGTCTTTCAAATTTTGTCTCAGTATTGTTAAATATACTTGTTTGTTCAATATTCAATCAATAAAATTTTAAACTCCCAAAGCCGACATTCACCGCCAAACCATAACTGACTCACCACCGTGTTTAACAGTTCTTATTAATTTCTTGCCTTCTAGCTCTTTGGTTGGGTTCCACCACGTGGAATAATTTACCCCATGATTTTGTTATAATTGCCTTCAATTGCCGTGCTCCAAAAGTTATAATGCTTTGCCATATACTGGCGTGCAAAAACATGTCGCTCATTTTAGTTTTTCTTTTTATTTAGGGAGTTTTTCCGTGCAACTCGGCCATGAAAATTATTTTTTTGAAAAAGTATTGTTATTGTTTCAGGAATAACTTCAATCCCAGATACTTTTTTGACCAGTGCAGTCAATTTAGGACCAAAAATAAAGGAAGTTTTCTCCTTTTTGCTTAAAATCCTACTCTCATCTGTGGGGGAAAGCTTCTTTGTTGTCTATTGGCAATTATACCATTTTCTTTGTTTCTAGTGACAATATCATGAACTGTTGACTTGCTTTTTTTTGTAATATCGCTATTTCTCGTTCAGTTATTCCATACAAGTGCAGTTCAATTAATATTTTGCGTTCCAATGTGGGCTGTTTAATATTACGGGACATTTTTGTAAATGTTTTCATAAACTTCACTGAGTGATTGACAAGAAAACAATGAACAATAAATATGTAAACAAACATTGAAATTAAAAAAGATAACGGCTTCTTTACGATTTTTGCTTGTACAAATCTTAGTTGCCCGACTTTAAATTTGAGAGATAAAAATGACTTTTTCTCAGCTTTTTTCACATGCACATACGTTCTATAACGGAACTTAGATACATTTTTTTCTTTGTTTTTAATAAAAGACATTCTGTAACAAAATAGAGAAGAGACAAATTAAATTTATTTTATCAGAACCTAGTTATTACCATCCATCTGCCCGACTTTAAGTGGAGTGAGTGTATGTACATACATTGTATATCCATATGTACATTCATGTATGTATGTTTGTAAGTAGATATCAGAATAAAATAAACAACAAAGTTAATCATGTCATAAATAATTCAAAGAAATTAAAAATTAAATCGTTTATTAATAAGATTATTAAAATTATTTATAAATTTGCTGTATAAATATGTATGTAAGTATTTCTGTGCTTATATATAACGACATTTATATATGAATGTAAAGATATGTATGTATTTAGAATATACTTGACACTCTAAACAAACCAGTTTCTTTGTCATTCCCTAAATAATCTGGTGAAGCATTTTTTATGAATGTTAACAGTCGAGACCTACACATGCTAATGTAATCTACACTTTTTTGTTCATTGCTTTTAGTGAGTTTATCTGCCTCTTACTTTTAGTAAAATAAATCAGTGATGTCAGATTGAGATATACATTTCTAAATACACGTGCTCGAAAATTTACACACTTAATAAAGGTTTCTTATTGCTTACAAATACACATGTTTGTAGCCATGTACGGTATTTATATACAACTTATTTATGCTCTATTTTATTCTACACTTTTATGCGCAAGTGCACCTACTCGTATATTGAACGAATTGAAACAATTTTGTGATATTTTGTATTTATTGGATTCTTTTTTCGGGTTAAAGAAATAAAAGATCTGGTAACCATAAACTTCATATACTTGGTGGTTGTTACTCTGTACCCACGTTGTTGTTGGTGTGTTTTTGTGCAGATGTTTGTTTCTCTGTGATGGGAAATAGAATTCATTTGGGTACAATAATCTGATGTAGTGGTGCTTTTGAAAAAATATGTGATACAGAATTCACTGCAAAAATAATTAATACCCGGTGTTGTACAGGTTCTGGGAAAAAACAAATTCCTTTTTGTTTAAAAATAATTTTTTAATTCTTTTAAATATACTATATATTACTCTACGTTTTTAAATTACGACTTGTAAACTGAAATCGTAACATAAACTGCTATAGGAAAGAAAATATGCCTTAAGAATTTTTATTATGGAATCTTAGCTTTCTATATAACTCAATAATTTGAATCGTTTTAACGAATTGAGACCTTTTGAAAATATGCATTATTTTAGAATTTTAAATTAATATCAAGGATAAGAAAATAGCGTTTCATATGTACGAAAGTGCACTTACAGGCCTTTTCCGTAATGCGTAAGTACTCTATAAAGTTCATTAGTGTATAATGTTTCGTCACTTGTGTGTGGTTGTGTTTGCGTTTGCGTTTGTGCATACTAAAGGTTTTGCTTTGTTTTGTGTTGAGAGTGAAATACGAAGTATATATATGGTGAGGTTTATGTTATTCATGGTTTTGTGTTTTGTGTATATTTTCTGTATAATTCTCATAAGGTTATTATTTTAAAATGTATATTAGATGTAAGATGAGTATTAAGAAATCAGCTTTGCGCAGAGGCGATATCGTAACCAATGAGGTTCTACCGAGGTGCGATTATTGCTAGTTGAAAACTTTAACCAATACCCCGCCATGGGGACGTGAAATACCGTCCACTACGGCAATTTTTGGAAGCCCGAGAGGGCTGATTAATAATAAATTTCATTTGTGATCCTTGTTCTTGAATACATACATTGCTTGCTGTTTAAGAATGTGTTTCCATGTTTGTTTGTGTGTGTACACAGAAATCTTCCTATTTTAAAATTCGCGCTAGGAAAGAGAATGATGCAAACAATTTTCTCATTCTTGATTGAAGTAAAAGCATGAAAATTACCATTTTATGATGGTAGTGGGTAATTTAGAATGGATCACAAACTATATTTAAATATTCTTAAAAAATTTTGCTGAATAAAATTGGGAATCGAACATGATTATATATTCGTGCGGCATAAGAGCCCAAAGCATACTGCTCCAAATATAAAGTTTTGATTATTATATAACATAAAAAAACAATCACCGGAATTACACCCCATTAAACATTTATGGGATTTGCTGGAACGTAGAATACGTGAACACTTGATTACTATGCTACCCATACACGATTCGACCGTTGGCAAAACTCGCTTAGTAATCAAGTTGTGTGTTATGCCCACATACGATAAAACCTCTTAGTACAACTTCATTTTGCAAAAAATTTACAGCTGAAGCAAAACAAATTACGCTTAAATTTTGTGAAGCAATAAAACAATTGAAAGGTCTTTAAGTAAATTAAGTATTTATTGACATTCAAATTTTTTTTAATCTAAAAGATTTTTCAAAAATAAAAAATAAAATTTATATAATTTACTAATATTGGCTATCATTAAATAATTCATCGTAGAACTGTGCTCTAGTTTCATATGAGCTGTGTCTTCCATTTTGAATTACTTTTTTTATTATTTTCTTTTACACTTCTTTCTTTTATTTTCTTCGCTCAAAAACCAAATTAACCGACGGCACGTCTTTCTCCCTCAAAATTTAAAATGAGAATGAGGTACGAATTCGCATGACTAACCCACAAACCATACAACGCGTTGGCACAACGTGCCAAAAAATCAAAAAATTTTGATTTTTCATACGACCGAGACACAACTCTATACAACAGTCCCACATACGTTACAACCTTGATTACAACCTGCAGAAGTTTTGCCAACGGTTTGTTTTATGTACGCACACTTTTACCAAGTTTTAAAACTGAGTTTTCTTATCTATTGAATTCGTAGCAATTTTGTTAATTTTGAAGAAACTCTTTTAGAAAAGAGCTAATTTCTTAAATATATATGTACATATATTATTAAAGACCTTTATTTTATTGATATATTAATTTTTGTATGTATGATTATAGATCTTGTACGCAGATATATGATGCTAGTGTAAATATATGTGGCTTTATTATATAGTATAATTACTTCAATTTTCGAATTCCAGTTCCATATCTGTATTGGGTAAAAGTGGGTTTCGTTTATTCACTATCAGTGCGAGCGATAAGGTTGATGAAATTTTCGCAAAGGAAAATACAGAACATATACGTATTGTCGAGCGACTATTCAGCAGTTCCCTAGTAGTACTGGTTACCGAACAGAAGCCCAAATGCTTAAAGATGCTGCATTTTAAAAAGCAACAAGACATCTGCAATTGTGTATATCCATCAGATATTTTGAATGTACGCATGAATCGCTCGCGTTTGGTTGTACGTTTACTGGAAAGTATTCATATTCATGATATTCGCGATATGCGAATCTTACATTCCATCGAGAGTATACCACCCAACACATATGGCTTGTGCTCACTATCCTTGAATTCGTATTTAGCATTTCCAATTTCTACTAGCACCGGCAATTTGCAAATTTTCGACAGCCATAAACAAGTACCTAAATTGATAATTAAAGCTCATAACACGCCTCTGTCAGCCTTGAATTTTTCACCAAATGGCACTTTGTTGGCGACAGCCTCAGAACGTGGTACTGTGATAAGAGTATTCTGTGTTAACAATGGCCAACGAGTGCAAGAGTTCCGTCGAGGCATAAAGAGATGCGTTAGAATAGCGTCTTTGGAATTTTCTGTAAAGGGAGAATTTTTATGCGCTTCCTCGAATACGGCAACAGTTCATATTTTTAAAATTGATACCAAGGCTGCAGAAGCGGCAGAAAGCAAATGTAATATTATTAAACCTGATACAGGTATGTTAATATGGAACATATGGATATACTTTCATACGTGTATACAAATCTAATAATATAATTTTTATTTTCTGAAGAACCGAAAAAGGAGACAACAATATCTAATGCTAAAGGAGATACCGACAACAAAATAGTTCCAACAAGTGCAAATAAGCTTGAAACTCTTTCCGATAATTCCTGCAATAATCAAGAACCTGCCTGTACAACTTCCAACGATTCCTGGTCTATGAGTGATTATCTCAGCAAGGCTGTCTCTTCATATCTCATACCCGCACAAATAGGCGATGTTTTAGCTCAGGACAGAGCCTTCGCGACGGCTGTATTACGTCAACCGGGTCTTAAGCATGTTTGTGGCTTGGTGCGCATGCAGAAGGAATTATGGCTATTGATGGCGTGCGAAGATGGCTTCCTTTATGTATACGATTTTAATAGTGAAGTGGGCGGAGTCTGTAAATTATTGCATGTTCATGATTTACGATACAGCCTAGAAGGTGTTGTAGGTAAACTACAATATAAATATAGTGTTATGAGTTTTCAATTATAATACTAAAAATATTCTGATTTTTTTTAGAATTAAAGCTTACTGAAAGCATGGAGAAAATGACTATGTTACCCTCCAAACATGCAGGCAATCCTACAGCCGACAGCTCTCCAAATAACAATACAACAATTTCGGTAGATTCGTGCCCATCATCACACATCATTATTGAAAATCCTGAACCGTCAGTGGATAATTCTTATGCTGGTATACTGAAGGGTCCTGACCAAACCGTTAAATCTGCTTTGACAGGTATTATGACCTAATTTTTTCATTACTTTTTCACAAATGGAAAGGAAGAAGTATCATATATTATATTATACGGCAGGTAAACTAACAAATCCATACATATGTACATACATACATGAATACATATACATCCATCCATACATACATATACACACATATACATATACATATCCATATACATACATATACATATACGTATACATGTGTACACATTCATGCATATGTATACGTACATACATATCCAAACATACATATATAGTTACATGACTATTATATATAAGTTAGATACATATGGTACATACATATATAACATATTTATGTTACATACATAAATTATTATATTAATTTAAGACATTGCAAATTGCAAAATTTTATTGTTGAAGTCATCAATCATTTAATATTAAAAATTCACTCAACTTCTCGTTTCTTTTGTTTTTTTGTTGTTATTTTTGTTGTTTTATTTTGTTAATTATTATAAATTCAGTTCTGTAGTTCTCATCTTTTAAATATTCAAACCACATTTGTTTTAATTGAAACAGCTTCTGGTAATTTTACTTAATCACTTCTTGGTTATGGGCTTTTGTTCTCTTTATTTTCAGTAGATTCTGTTAAGTATCGAAAACTCTGCGATGCCATTGATACACCTACTAAACTCTATGATGAGCTACAATTTCCTCCCGTTGCTATAGCAGCCATTGATTGACATAAAACTAATAATAAGACCCAACTTTCTAATGATATTATAATAATATAAAGAGCTTAAAAGATGTATACAAAAGACCTGAAAAACATTATTAAAAAATATTAAGAAAAATATTTTAGCACAAAGTACACAAAAAAAAAAAAAAAAAAAAAAATTAAGTTAGAAAACTGTAGGTATTAAAAAACTTGAAATATTGAAAGACAACTCAAACAAAATTTTTTTAGATCCAAACAAACTACTTTTTAGATCATACATATAAACAGTACTTGTTCTAAACTAATGAAATTCGTTTTAACGTATTTTACGTCACTACCTAATTAAGCTCTGACTGATATTGTCAATCCTGTGAATTGAACTCAAAAATATAAAATTGGCTCCTTTGAATCTACTCTTAAACATTTTATAGAAACAATATTTGAATATTAGATTTCTTGTACTCATCGTTTAAGATAATTCCGATTCGCAAAAAAAGGCTTCGTATCCTTGTATTTGATGTATATCACACCAATATATTCGTTAATAGTGGGAATGATTGTAACATTAGAAATCAATTAGATATCAGTTTTAAAAATCCAAATTATGAGGCTGCAAAATTTTGTGTGCAAAGGACAACTCAATTTGAAAGAAAAATAGTATCTTTCGTCCTTCTATTACTACAATTCCGTTCCCAATGTTATTGGGCAATGAATACTAAAGAAATAGGAAGCCAAACCAATTCGTGCACATACAGCATGGTGAAACGTTTTAAACGTTATTAACCATTATAAATTACTTTGTAGCTGGCAATAGCAACTCTACCTGTATGGGGTAATAAAAAAAATATTTGAACTCCAGAACTGATTGTTTTAGGACAAGTACTTGAAATACTTTTTGAAATTTATATGTGTGTATTTTTAGGAATCTACCGTCTGGAAATTTAATTTGTTTTTTTTTTTGAAATATATAATAATAATAATAATATTAATAACTATAATAATAATATTATTAACAATAATAATAACAAAATAAAATAGTAACAAAAGAAATGAATATACAGCAAAATTAAAAATGTATTTTTTTTTTATATTTTGAGTGGAAGAAAATGTTAAAGGACTAGATTTTTACATTCTGAATTAAATTCAGAGCTAATTTTTAGTGTAATATCAAGTGACACTCATTAAGTTGTTTTTGTTAAATTTAAACTAATTCGTATTTTATTGTAAGTATTAAAGTTTTAAATTTCAGTTAAAGCTTTATCTGAATTGTCATATAAAATATTGTAAACATTTTATCTCTATTACTGTTAGTTAATAATTAAAAGCGTTAAAAACTTTTAATTTTATTTAATAATCTGTATGAACTGAGTATACAATGAAATGGCTAAAAAATCTATTGCAAAAATAAATACGAGTTAGGGCCTATCTACTTAGGACGGACGATATGTATACAGAAAATTTTCGCTTTAACTTTTCGTTCAAAAGGACTTTGTTACGAGTATGCTGTGAATAGTATGAAAAATGTACAATTTTTTTTATTATATACGGTGTTGTAAGAGGGTCAAGGAGAGCAAGAGGTAAAATTATTTAGTTGATTTCTAAAGCATCATATAGAATGATGAAGGAATTGAGGTAAAAAGCAGACGTCCTTACGTTTGAATTAATGTTTGCAACTAATTGTAGAAGCACATCTCTATATTAGCGTTGGAAGTGTCATACCACTCAAAAAAAGAACTTTCATAACAAAACGGTGGGTGGTTCAGACTTCCGTGCAATCAAAAAATTTTCTATGTTTTTTCGGTTATTAATTTGTATCAAATAGATAATTTGAAAAATGAAATTAAGATTTAACAAACTTAAGGCAGTACAATTGAAAACTCGCTTTAAAAAGAAAAACCAAAATAAAACAATTAATGGTTTTTAATAGTATAATACATTTTTAAATCGTGATTATTTCAATTACAAACGCAAATTACTTTTTATCTAATATTTAAAACTCGCTGAATTCTTCAAATTTTTTTAATAAAAAATTGAAATGAATTACTGAAGGCTATTAGCTGGCCTTGTTTGTTATGAAAACTAAATTTTATTCGAATATTCATATTAAGCTTTGATTAAAAATAAGTAAAAATTTAAAGAAATAATACATACGAGTTCATATATCTGGTAATTGCATTATTTATAGCATATTTATACTACTTTGCAATATATAAGAATCAAGAATCAGATATCTTATGAATGTTTCATAATTATTGTGATTTCTGAATAAAATAATTTCAGTTTGTTTTCAGGTCTTTAGTTAAATTCAATAATGTTTTTTATAAATTAATATGAATAGTTCTGCTTAAATAAAATTTTAAAAGATAAATTCACATCAGATACAAAACCAACAGCAGATACTTTAGAAATTCCTCGTACGAACATTTTCTTAATTCTAGTAATCGCATTTTCATTACTTTTAATGTGGACAACATTCTTTGAGTTATCTTGAATATAATCCTTATATATGTTAAGAGTCACACATTATCGCTTTAATTGCTTGAGAACTGCTAAAAATATTTTCAGAAATACGGTTTTCTACCGCAGACGTTTATTAATAATGTAGGCTCAAGCTCTAATTGATGTAGTTCTAGTTTCCAGTCCTTCTATATTAACTGCTAACTCTTCAGGAATATCTTGAGTTTCTGCTATTAAAATAGGTTTTATTACTTTCAGTGTTATTTTCTTTGCTGAATCTCTGCTGGAGTTTGAGAAATTTGGTTCTGCCTGTACTTGAGTATACACATGTATTTTATGCCCGAATAGTTTTTCGCGTGTGTGTGTTACTGTTGAGATAAAAATGGTGTGCCTTAAAATTACTCCAGTATATAATGATTTATAAAATCTAATGGTTATGCAAACTTTTTTACTGTATGGTTGACTTGATGTTCGGTAACACCTCCATACTTCATCAGCTGTTTTTACTTTCAAAATTCTTGGCTGGTTCTCAATGTATATAAGTTTCATTTGATATGTACTAAGTTCATAAGAGAAGCCATTGCGATAAGCTCCACATGGACGTGCTTTTTCTTAATAAAAGTTTCTTAATTTAAAGAAATATTGCAAGAATTTACTTCATTTGCCGCATAAAGTTTCCACATTATCAATTTACTTTTATTTTCGACTTGATTTAAGAGCCAGTTCACCGATGGCGCATAAAAATGACATCACTCGCTAGACAAGAAAACTTGGTTCACCGATCGAATAGACTGCCTTCACATAGTGCGAGTCTTAATTTTAAGATTTACTACTTTTTAGGAGAGAGAAAAGAGGGGAAGAGAAACGAGTACACATGTTAGATGTAATTAAATTTTGACATTCTCATTTATTTAAAAATTCGTTATTGGATGTGATTTGGCGTTTGAAAAACACGGACGGGAGTCGAACAAAATCTTCAATTGAATACAAATTTTCAAAATCAATTTATTTTCTGTTTTCCACATTAATACGATATCCCAGCAAAATTATAATTATTTGCAATATTTTTAGTACAAAAATTCCCAGGGTCTAAATTGAAGTGAAAGTGAAATTTCCTCTTAATTTGTTTATTTTTTTTTTAAATTCGTTAAAGTGAAATTGAAAAAAAAAATACTTCAAATTATTTATTACCAAATTAACGAGTTGAAAATTCCAATTGCGAAAATTTTCAATTTCATTTCATTTAAAAAATGAAGAACCTGAGCGATAGTTCCATTTTTATGAATTAATATATTTTTAAATGAATTAGAATTTTTTTTTTGTTATATATCACCATCTAAATTCCAAAGAACTATAAGTTAGAAAGAACTCAATCATAATATTCCATGTTTAAATGTAACTTATGGGGCTTTTTTTTTATTTCACATTACGATATATTTTTTCTCTTAACTTCATTTATCATTAGAGAAAGTATGTGATATTTTATATGTACATATATGAATTCCATTGAGATATTATTTTGTTAATTTTATGTTAATGAATTATCTTTAGTTTTGTTTAATAAAATTTTTATTTATTTATTGCTAATCGTTACCTAGATATGTATACATATGAATTACATTAGTGTTGTATATCCTATTTACACTTATCAAAATCTAGAGGAACGAGTGGAAAAAATCCGTTTATATTACAACATCCTTCGGCTTTCATTTGTCAGCTGTGAAAAGAATTTATTAAAATGGACTTAAAAGATTCAATAATAACTAGCTTAACTGCCTTTAAAGAGCAAAAACAATTATTATTAAAATATGCAGAAATAATGCACTCTACATCAAGTGTACGAAGCCTATGCAGGGACCGTTGTACGTAGTTTCAGCTAATTTATTTACATATAATTTGGAAAATAATCAAATGGGTGGATGGCAAGGGATATTTTTTGGGAAAAGGATATTCCTAATGGTAGCCCAGAATTGTTTAAAGAGAGCTCGGTGCTCTTTTCTCTTTGACAGTTGAGCCATTTTTTTAGAGATGACACAAAAATAATCGAAAAATGATGACTGAAACAAAGTGGGATATGAACATTTCGGAAAGATGTTGAGTTTTTTTGATGTACTCGTATGTTGTAGATGAAAGATGTTGATAAGTGTAAATTGGCTATTAGAAAATGATTAATAAACTTCATCAATAATTTTATAAATATTTAATTTGAATAAAAAGTCAATTTTAATGAAATAAGATTTTTATTGTTATCAACGAAAAGACACATTTATGTTAGCCAACAGGGTGCAAAATTCATAAATTAATGATTAAATTTTACATCCATTCTAGTTTTCCTTCAATGAAATGATATTAATTAGTTAGTTATACATTAGGGCGTAACATTCCAGCACCATTGATAGACTAAAAGTCTTCAAGTACAAGGTAGTGCCGCCAGTTTGTGGATTGGGCTTTAATATGTGGCATCTCTCCTTTCAACCTCTACCAGTCTGACCTTACAGTCTGTGCCTTCGGTGACGCTAACGACTCCCACGGTCTTCCAGTGCTAAAAGCCAAACTTATCGCGGAATTGTTCTCGTGCACTATTCCAAATTAACATATTGTGAGGTTGGACTTCACTCTTTGGGTAATTTCTCCTACGTCTATGGCTCGTAGAAGTACGAGTATCTTTTGATAGACGCTAGCTTTGTATAGTCCTCCGCAATGTGCTGCCCGAGGCGGTATGAAGTTGAAATTCACTCGGTCTATGCTGTGAATAATTCGGCGACATGCAGACTCTTCGTAAAGATACTAATTCCAAGTGTGTACCGCCTCAGCATGCTATATACCTTTTTATTTATGGTCAACCACGTAGCCTTAATGACAAGTTGGCAGGATCACAAAATTCTACACCAACAATAAAAAATGGGCGACTAGCTTTACCCGATTAGTGGATAGGTAGCCTATAATTTGAGTGATAAGTTTGGCTTTTAGCGGAAGCAATGTGAATATTGTTAATTATTCTGCTACACTCTTCTTTGGAATTATTTAGCCACATTTTTTCTCTTAAAAGAGCTATAAGGATTTAGTGTCCGCATGAGAATTGCCAAGATGTATATCTCACAAGTATAGTGTGACAAAGTTAGAGCATTTCGGTAATAACAGGGAATTTGGTGCTGTAGTACAATTCTACATTGAGCCATCTCCTTCCTACTCTTAATATTCAAGTTGTTCCTATGAAATCGAATCTTTTGTTGACTGGTTCGACTTTAAAGGCGCCAATCATGTATTCTATGTTCATTGCCATCTCTTCCACAATACACGCCATAATATTACATTGCACTCCATGTACTTAATGTTTACGAATATTATATCTGCATGTTGATATAACATCCGAGCGGGCGCGATGACACCTCATGACCGGAACATGTACTGGAACCCACTACCAGTACGCTGGTTTCCGGCAAACGGACATCTCAACAACCATCTCTTAGGATTCTGAAAAGTCCACGGTATATATCCGGATGCATTAAGAAAGTTCAAAGAATGTGAGTTCTATAACAATAACATGATTATAGGTCTTTTGTATTACTAAGCTTACGACATGGCTTTAATATCTGCCGTTCAGCGCGGCTCTCATCTATAACGAAAAGTAGTTTTATGGTATGACTTCGCTCCCTTGAAATCTCCGTTCGCGTTGTCAGAGTCTGCATCCAACAGGGACCACTACTTCGCTTATAAGTATAGGAGACACTCTGTTTAATTTAAAATGAAACAGTTATTTATATAGTATGACGCAACAATATCTTCTTGTAACAGATTTGAACTATTTAAGACAGTCTAACTTTGATTTTGCAATTAATTTCGTTACACAAACATTGTATTAAATAGAGTCATGATTAATTAAATGAAATATAATTAATACGAAATAACTCTTCAAATGTACCTTATAAAAGTAAAATGTACAATTAAAAAATTAATTAATTAGTAATGGATATATTCATAAAAAGAGATTTCCTTTGAATCGATTTTAATTGGAAAACACTATTATGAATAAGATCATATATATTTATGTATATCAAGTATCTATTTACGAAATGAATAAATAAAATAATTAACAGAAGTGATAAGAGTGCTATTATTTAATTTAGAAGGGTGCTAAAGGGTTAGAAGGAAGTAGTCAATTTAAGTTATTTGTTAAATAATTTCATAACAAACGCATATGTATGAGCGTACGAATAAAACTAAAAGTTAAAAAAACAGTATTGAAACCTTATGAGAACTTAGAAAGTTTATTAAAGAATTTGTCAGAAAATGTTTTGAAATGTAACAAATTTACCTCTGCAGAATTAAATAATTAATTTCAAATTATTAAGTTTTTTTTTTTAAAAAAAAGAGGAGATAAATAAGTAATATCGAGGAGAACGTATTGCATGTTCATCTAAACATTCATATTACTTTTTGAGCTAATTTTACTATCGCGGTCACGGCTCCTATGCTCGCGATGGTGGTGATGATGGTGACGATTCTCCATCAGCTCGTCAGTATCTGTTCTAGTTTCATTTATTTGATGCTGTTGGTGGTGGTGGCGGTGATGATGAAGTGTACCATTTTTTTCAGCATCTCCGTTATTAATTTCAATTTGTATTGCTTTATCCTGTGTGCTTGCAGCTGGCTTTGGTTTGATACTCAATATCGGTGGTGCTTCAGTTTCATTATCGGATCTATCTAGTTTCAATGATTTTAATGAAAAAACCGATCCAATTTTTTTTAGCTTCTCATGAACGGAAGATCTCACGGTTTCAGGTATAGAACTTTTTATAGATTTCATGCTTTGCGAAATTGAGCGACCTGCAGATTTAGACGAGGAGGATGAGGAAGAGGTAGAACTAGAGCTGGAGTTGGTAGAACTAGCATGCACTGGTTTAGTGGCTACCCAAAATTTTAAAGCAAATAAAGTTTCGACTTTAAGAGCCTCCATTAAAGGTAACTGAAAAAAGAAAATTGAACTTACATATTATTTGAAAGGATCAGACTTTTCATGAATAACAATTTATTAAAAAAATATTTAAATTTTTTAAATATACACAAGGCCCCTATTATGGTTCACAACAGTTGTAAATTTGATGTTGTATTTTTGAAATTGCGATTATGGTTTACAACAGTTGTTTTTAAGTGTTGTTGTCAAATACATTTTTTGAAGAACAACCGTGTGAAATACACACCATCTAGATGTTGTAAACCATAATCAGAAAATGTATAAGTGTTGTGTTGTCTGCTCTACAACACAACACTTAGGTGTTGTGAACCATAATAGGGGCATAAAATCGATTTATGCATTGTATAGAAAGTTTTCTTTCAGAAAGTGTAAGTTTGCTTGCATGAAGGCCTTCGAAGTTGTCTGCTTAAAACCATCTTTTACTATAATAAATACCGATTAAATACCACTACCCAAGAGCGGTGAAGAAGGATGTATGTGTATACGAACATATGTTCGTTAAATGTTAGCTGGCAAACATCCTAACAACAATAAACAAAGGAGATATAAAAATACATGAGAAACGTGCATAAATTATTTTTTATAATTGCCTGCTGTAGGGTATGAACCTGCGACATTAGCAATTTGCTGGAAACGAATTTGCGGACACCTTTGGTCTTGCCAATAATGCATTCGGCCTTGTTGTTCTTTGGTATACTTTTGAGTGACACTCTGCAGATCTTTTCTTGGCGAAAATTTTTAAGTAAGACCATACATAAAGCAAATTTGGAGCAGATTTCTGAAAGACAACTTTCGTAGTGTGAACTGCGAAATGTTCAGGCAACTAAATGGCGTTTATTATTGCAATCACTGTCGTATCAAAGATTAAACGTAAGTGGTAATTTTGGGAACGAATTTATATTAATGGAGGAGATATTGGGCCGAACTACCTTGTTTTTCAAATCAAACTTTTCTGCAGTGCCAACTGAAAAATAATTTACAATAAGTAAGAAAAATTAACGCCACTGATTCGAAACACATATTTCTGAAATATAGAATTTCAGAGAATACCAACCTTTTTACGGCTTGAAACACGCGTGGGAGAAAAAACTTTAAAATGAAATTTAATTGCGGTGCTAATTAGGGTGGGCGAAGGTTGGCTAAGCTAATATTAGATAGAGATATTTTTCGTAGATATTTCCGTAAATATTTCCGTAAATATTTTACTATTTTCACTGAAATGAAATCTACATGGAAGAATACAATTTTTGACATGAATTTACTTTAAAAATATTCTACAACTATAAACTGATACTTTTTTCAAAATTTAGATAAGTCCACATTGATACCGATCTTGCAATTAATACTGATAGTTGCGAAGGCAAATAAAAATTGCCAATGTTACCAACATCGAATTTGTACACAAAATTTCTTTTACACTTTCATTTCAAACACAATCAAAATTTAAGAGCAGCCAATTCGTGACGAAATTCTGTAAGAAAATGAGTGAGGAAATTTACTTCAAAGTAATTCGCACGTAAATTAAAATATTTCTGTAACATATTTCATGTGTTATAAAATACCTTTTCGTCAATTGCGACAGTCTTAACATTCCACAAAAACTCTACCAGGCCAATAATCATGGCACATAAAAGTCCCAGGCCCAAGACCAAAAATACACCACCAACACTTTCCAAATCTAATTCTGGCGTATCACTAGAGGCTGCCGCAGCACTCTCGCATTTACCGCCACCATGCATTTCTTTCCACCATTTCCTTTTGAGCTCAGATAAAGTGCCAGCTTCGCCCAGTTTTAACACAGCTCCACTTATTTGCTTGCGATAGCGAGAGTCTATTATTTTTTTTCAATTATGTGCATTAAAGGTAAGTTACAAAAATAAGTATTTGTCTTACTAAAGGGCATGGCTATGCCATAAGTTTTATAATCCAACCATCCTCCTATCTGTTCTAATTCGCAGTTTCTTTCAACTACATATTCCAAGGAAGTAGACTCCATTAGATAAGCATACAAACGTTTACCCTTCAGCACTCGTTCCACGCCTTCGGCATTACTTTTGGTAAAAACTGACATGTCTGACTCCATGGCGGCCCACATACGCTGATATGTAGTAAAATTTGAATCCTGTAATTAAAACATATATATATTAATGTTTTTTTTATTACATATATTTTAGTTACTTTAAAAAACGACATGGTACTGCCACCGTGCACCGCTCCATATTTGATTTTGTTTTGCGCAGCCAAATCTTCGGCGGAATTAATGGAAGACCCCATGCGTGACATGGTCAGAAACGCTGCCAAATTGGCGGTGTAGGAATTCAACATCATCAAGGCGAAGAACCACCAGATGCCGGTAACCAAACGTGTTGAAGAGGCTCTATTCACAATAGCAGAAGCACAAGATTTAAAATTTTCTTATAAATATATAATTAGCATACTAAAAGCACACTTCCATACATATCGCACCCTAAATCAAAAACAGTCACAACTCGAAATTTATTAAAATGTTTTTTTTTCATATTTCTAATTTTTATTTAATCAATTGCCAAATCAAACGACTTGCAAATTTTTTGAGCAAATATTTTATTCGGAATGAAAATTGAAAGCAATAAAATCAAAATTGGAAGCCGCAAGGGATCTAATCAACTGTGTCGAATTTTATACAGCCTTCTCCAAGAATATGCTCCATAGCTATTTTTGTTCTTATACTGCTTTGAAGTAAACTTTAATTTTTCAATTTTTGCCTATAAGAATATAAAAAAGTATTTTTTTGCTATATTTCTTATATTTATTACCCGATTTTGGTGATTTTCACACTGGAGAAGTTTGAAAAAATTCTGAAAATTTCGTGCACAATATGTAAACTAGACATTCAAGCCTACATATATTCTCTTCAATTCCTTTTTTTTTAAATTAACTTAACTTGCCAAGCTTTCGGCTTGTCCGCAGGAAAGGAGTCAGGGTCTAGGCAGGAATCGAATCAGCGACCTTCGGTTTAGTAGGCTATGCGTTATTCCTTCGCCTACGGGGACACCCATGAATATATTCAGGGAAATAATACAACATAAATAATACAGTTGAGGAGAAAAACAAAGGCAAAATGTGGAAAAGTAAAAAAGGGAAGAAATTTGAATAAAAAAGGGTTACGCTGCTTTATTAAATGTATATAGTACAACTTTAAATATGCATTTTAATGAATTGTCTTCAGATTATAATCAGTTTCTTGCCTCTTCTGAATTCTGACTATTTCTGATTTAGTTTGCGATATTAAAAAATACATACATATAATTAAATTTATCTTACACCGTATACAGGCGACCCTCTAACAACACGGTATATATGTTAAAAATAAAATACGTTTTGTTAGTAAATACAAAGTTTTTATCGTATTTGGAGCATACGTATAAAGTCCTTTTGAACGAAAAGTTAAACCGAAAATTTTCTGTATACATATCGTTCGTCCCAAGTAGAAAGGCCCTAATTCGTATATACTTTTGCAATTGTGTGAACTGATTATAAATTGAAATCTATAAAAAATCTATAGCAAGAAAATATGCGAATTAAGGTCTTTCTACTTGACACCAAATATATTTACATATGCACTACCCGTAGCCTACAATGCTGAAATAATGTGATTTACGAAATATTGACCAAATATTTTACAGCAATAGTTATAATGTGCCTACAAATTATTCTGCAGGTTATTGACTATATCTTAATGAAATTAGACAATATTAGGGGCGATCTGGTTGCTGGTTTACTGAACTTGAGCCGTTTTAGAGAAACTCTATACAAGGAATCGCGGACGAGCAGAAGAACAATATCAGTCAACAGATGTTTTTTGTAAGTAAGTTCTCGAATGGGTGATTTTTATGCAAAAACTTGCAAGAAGCTTAACACTTCATAGACTCAAAAAGCAACGATCGCATTTAGAAACTGATTAGAAAAACTGAATTAACGTAGAATAGAACTTAAAATATGGTGCTTAGAGCACTTTATTTCTTTTTTTAGCAATTCTCTTTTAGTATGTGTTTGATTTGTATGTATTGTCCAGCTTTTCGAATTTACAATAATAAAAATTACTTACTTAGGCAATATATCACAACCTTGACCCATAATCGATCCCATAGTTAACCAAGTCGCATTTGTTATAGTCCATAAGTTTTCATATTCTTCTGGCTCTTTGCAAGGATGCGGATTTTCCCAATCCTCCGGTGCCATGCGTGACAATACAAAAAGCAGCAATGAAACGCCCAAATAGCCGGTGGCCATATAAACCCAAACATCTTTGGAGAAGGGCAAAAGGAATGAAAACAAATTTGGCGGTTTTACTTCTGGTTTCAGATAGACAATACTTATCCCCAAAGTCATAAATGGTGGAGTGAAGTCAACAGCCTGGCGTCTTGCGGAAGTCATGGTTAAATCGCAAATACCCAAGTCGGCATTCTAAACTCGCAAACAAATAAATTGTTAATTGGACTGTGTATAAATACTTACGCGTTAACATACACCGTCCAACAGCTGTTTTACTAGACCATCCCATGTCTTAGTGACTTTATTAAATCCGCCATATTTTCCATCTGGCGCCAGTTGAAATTCATATTTAAAATTTAACATTTTTGCAATGTGATCAATCAGGTCCATGCTATAACCCTCGTAGCGAGCATTGCCTTCCAGTATTTCTCCATCTTTGGCCTCTCTTTTAAGTCAAAAATTTTTACATTTTCATTAAATAAATCCTGTGCTTGTAAGTTTAGTACAGCAGTGCAACAGTGGGAATCGAATTTAAAATTGAATTAAGACACACCACGTTAGTAAATTTGCATTTTCAGAAGTATTAGCTTTCTTAATTTCTATGAAATAATTTCATTGGCACGGCGTACAAATTTATTGTTTATTTAATTATTTATTTTCAAAATCGCTTTCTTTGAATGCTCCAAGTTATTTAAAGTCATGGAAAGCTTTTTATACTTTTTTGAATATGAAAGCTGTAAAAATAAAATTTTTTGGTGCTAAATTAGGGCTGCTAATTTACATAAAAAAAATATTTTACGTAAAACTCTTGCATAAATTTTAATAAATATTTGCCAAAGTATTGATTAAATTTATGCCATTAAAGTAAAACTAAAGATTGTCCTTCTGTTGCAGTGCATTTACGAACTGGAAAATTTTTTCGTTACGAAACATGTATGCATGTGTGTATGTACCTGTCCATTAAGAAAGGGGCACCCAGCCGAGAGGTAATAATAAATGTTTTATTTTGTATTTTAATTCCAACACGCTTGTCTGTAGCATCATCGTCTCCCAACAGATCATAACCAGCAACAGGGTCCCAAGTAGACAATTCCAAATGACCGTTTTGGGTGATTTCCATGCAACGTAATGTAAAAAAACTCCTCTGCCCATATTGATTGAAGTCAATGCGGCCCGAATTGGATTCAGCCGGACGCTATCAATTTTTAATTAATTTCTTCATATTTTTAAAACTTCCTTGAGTGTTTCGAACTTACTTTTTTAATAAATTCAAGAATAATTTTGCCCTGACTCCAGGCTCGGTTTTTACGGCAGTGCAGCTGAGGCGGTTCAAGTTCATTAGCAATGTTGAGCTCAGCTAAACCTTTAACGAATATTGAAACCGCATCGCTGATTAGTAACATATCCGTCTACCAATAAATATAAATATATTATCCTTTTGATTACGACTTTTAGTTTTCATTTAACTTACTCGAACTTGACTGGAATCAACTTTATAATATTCTCCTTCTTTTTTTTTACGATCTTCCCAATCTCTCACTAGATTTTTTATTTGATAATCTGTTGGATCCATTATTCGTATTGTAGTAATATTGGCATCGACTTCATAAAAAGCATTTAGGTCCAGGGTATGAGTATCCAACATTGGAAAGAAAATACTCTGGAGTTTTAAAATGAATTTATAGAAATATATACAAACAGATAAATGTATATACAATATCAAGGTATAAATATTTCTTATAGTAAGTTAGTCCAACCTGATATTCTCCTAACATTTTCATATCATTTGCCTGTTTCAGTATAGCCAGCACTTTGTCCAACGAGCAGTGGATAACAACACAGTTATCGGTGGAAGTTTTAATGCCTTTAATAAAAGGCCTGTAATCATCGGTATCACTGGGCAATTGTAGCACAGTAGTGGGATTGCTGTTTGGTTCACCAATTTGCAATACATCTTGAAGCTGTAGCAATTCTAAAAAAATAAATAATATTAAATCTCATTCGGAGCGTTTTCTTTGACCAACCCCATCCAGAGGAGGAATGTGTTTGAATGATATTGTTCACATGTATTATATCTTAACATGATATAATTTCGAGGTTTAAAAAGGGTGACGATACACAACAACTCTCTTCTAAGGTGAAAAATCATGAAACCCCCGCCGAAATTAGGGGGGTCTTATATACTATTCCAAACAGTTTTATGATTCTGGCGTGTTTTACTTCAGTTTCTTGCCGAAAAAAATGGGCGTCCCCATTGTTGGTTTATTTTCATGTCAAATATCTGAGTAACGATTCGAACGCTTAAGAAATTCTCTACTCGTAATTAATCGTTAAAATAGTAGAAATTCACGGTTTAAAAAGAAAACGAGGCCAAACTTTATTTTGTTACCAGATTTCATAGAAAATAATCAAACGACTCTTACGAAATTCGGTTCAAATCTTGAATACTTTTCAAACGAGTCTTATGAACTTCGGCAAATGCAGCACGTTTTTATGGAATATAATGGTGTGACCACGCCTACTTTACTGTGTATTTCGATTCGATAGTTGAATATTACGAATTCGGATTTTTCCTCTCATCTAACTCGCATTCGTTAATACATGTGCTACTTTCGAATTGCCATGTCCGATAATCTACTTATAAAAAAACTTAAAAAATTCTAAATATCGGTACCAAACGCTGAAAATGTAAATATTTGTTATATTTATGTATATTAAGAAATAAAAATTAATACAATTCTTTTTTAATAGGGAAAATGCTGCGAAAGGCAATTTGAAATTATGCTCAACCTTATGAAGGAGCATCCGCACTTGGTTAAGGGAGATATAATTGTTATATTACAATTTAAGATATTTTTCTTTCCTAAAACCACTATAAATGAATTAAGAAAAACTTCAGTGGAAATATATGAGTGAATATTTTATAAATTGGTTTTCATTTGATCTCTTAAAGTTTGGGCTAAGGCTAAGAACTGATATCTGTCATCAGCATCTAAAGCAGTTGTTGTGGTCAATTTCATTTCTTCTTCATTATTCAGAATTTCTGGAGGTAGTTCGACATTATGCTCTATACAAATGTTGTGTAGTGAACACAAAAAGATTTCTTCTTTAACTTTTTTTATTTTCAATGACATTTTGCGTAATAAACGCTGTCAGTGTTGAATAAAACATTCGAAAGTAATGCCAAATTATTTCCTTTAGTGGCAGTACTTTTTACTCGATCCGAAAGTGTTACATGGGAAGAGTTTAAATTCGGATCGAAAACAACTTTCGTGCTGTTCGTACTTTCGAATCGAAATTCCTAGTAACCCCCGATATCTTAGGAGCTGATTTAATAATAGTTAATATAACAACTAAAAGTTGAAGCATATTGAACAAAAATATAAAATTTGTTTTGAAATTGTCAAAAAACTATAAATTATAATCTACAAAAGTAAATTATGTTTCTTATACGTACTTTAATTAATTTAATTAGGAGTAATAATTAACAAACTCCAACTTGACTTTGAAAATTGGAAAGCTTAAACACAATTTGAACGTACTATTTAAGGCCATGTTTCACTATTCTATACCGTAGTACGATTTATTCCCACAATTTATTCAGACAGTGATATCCTCCTATTTTAAATAATTGTATCAAAATGGCGTTGCTGGTGCCACACTATAACACAAAAATGATGCAAACAATTTTTTCTTTGCTGATCGAAGTACATGCAACTCTGATCGCATGAAAATTTTCATAAACTTTTGCTTGTCATAAAAATCTAACATTTGTAGGCTATACTATTCTATTTTGTCATCAGAGATGCCATATTTAACAAATCTTGCGACTGTTTAAGATTGTGAAATAAGACCTTAAGCAGAACTAGTTTATATCAGTTGCTTTGCTTATATGTAGTATAGCATATTATAAGCTACACTAACATTATGCCTTTTGCATTGCACTCTTTTAAACTACTTGAGTGTAATTCTACACTTCAAAAGTAAGACATAATTTATGTAATGTAATTTAATTACATTTATTTAATGTAATGTAATTAATCTGGGTTAACCAATAAATTACTTCCTCATAACTAGTATATAAGAATAAAAATTAATTGTAAAAATGGAGAATACTAAATTGAACCTTTGAGCTGACCAGTTGAGCTCAGGCATTAAAACTGAGCGCCTAGCTACGCTCCCTAAAAAGAACGTAATTCAATTTTTAATTTACAGTAGATCATTTATTACCTTTTTCGCTTTCATATACCAATGTGTAGGAGCGCCAATTAAAATTCCTCACCATTTCCGCAATACCTTGAGAAAGTAATAGGTTATCCGGATGTAAATTTAGAGACATATTGCGCGAAGACTTTTCAGTCAAATCTTCACTAGGTGACCAATCGTATGTAATATGAGGTATTTCGAGAGTGTTGCAAATTGAGGCAACAATGTCTGAAAAAAATTTGAAAAAATTTATAAACGTATCATTTGGTTTTATCAGACTCCAAGCCATGCACTTTTTACGGAAAATCACAAGTTTAAGATTTTTTATAAAATTTTGATATCCGTGCACTGCTAATCACACACGTAGACTTTGTACACTAAAAATAATTGTTGTAATATTTGACTTTCATGGATTAGTCTTTAAAATTATGTTGGAAGTATGGAAATTGTTTCCAGTGTGGAAAAGCGCAGTGCTTGCAGTGATATATCGTTTAAAAGAAAATAAAAATTACATACCAGAACTTTCGCCTTGCGTTGGTCCAAATATTGCAATCACTTTTTGGGAAATTAAATGGCATACTGTGAATTTAATGTGACAAGTGACACAAATCAATATGTCTCCTCTCTTTTGATTACATCTCGCTATACTTACCGGCCTTTTCCATAAGGAAACTGTCATCACCACTGGCGTAGGCTATAACGGGTTTCAATTCAAAACTACGTTCTTGTACATTGCCCCTATCAACAGCAGCACGAAAAGCCATTTCCAATTCTGAATTCTGAGACTCAAAAATGGCACCTGCATTTTTTTTAAATCGAGTAAGAAATTACTAAAATTTTCGTCTAGCAAAAAAATGTTTGTGTGGTGCTTGTTCTTCCCCATCAAAAAAGATCGAAGGCTTTGATCGAATATGTTTGACATGCGAATGGTAAATTTGATAGCCTAAATATTTTCTCGAGAGGAATATTATATTATATTATGTTATTATATATATTTCTGAAAAATATTTGGGGCCCAACTCAATCAATGATTTCAAAGTAGAGATGTTAACAACTCCTTAAATGGTTTTTTTCAATTAATATTATTTTTTCTCGGGTAAAATGGGTAAGACGGATAAAAGTTTAATTTCTTTTTTTTTCTGATTATGTATTACAACTATAATAAAACCAGTTGTAATTTTGCTCAGTAGTTGTCAGTTCGGTATTATGATTTACAACTAAACAAAACAATTTCTAGTTAGTTTTCAGTTGTGTTGCAAAGTTTTTGGCTATTATGGATTACAACCAATGTAATTACTGGCTGTGGGAACTTCCAAATTCTTACAACTGATCATTTGCAGTTGTCTTGTGGTTGTCTTAAAGCATAATTTGCATCGAAATGGAGAAAAAATTGTAAGTTTAACATTTATGAAATATGATATCTGCCTTCAGAAAAAAGGCACTTCGCAGCATAGTTTTAATATAGGGAAATCGCATTGCCTCGAATAGTTGGTCGCATACTGTAGCAAAATGCATCTTTGTTCAACCGAAAATAGCTGATGAATCTGAATAATTTTTTTCTAATAAATGTTCTATTATGTTCAAAAAACATTTCTTACTTTGAGTATGTAAAATAGATCCACATTTATATCCATTTTATATTATACTTGTATACACTTTATTTATTTTTACTTATATTTTTCAATCGCAACGCCCTCTTGAAACGGCAATGAGTGACAAATTGGTTGTCAAATTTCCATTTTGTAAAGGAAAGCAACGATTATGGAAAGCAATGTATTATGGTTGTAATACATAATAGCAAAATGAAGTTTAGTCTAGTCTACTTCAAGACAACACAAATAAACTGGTTGTCAATTCATAATAAGGGGGTAAGTTTAACGTCTTTCATCCTGCTAAAAAGGTTGTGTCTACCCCCTACACTATCTGATCTTTGGCTTGTCCCGTTTTCCTTAAAAGAACTGGAAGTAACTTTTGCCACTTACCAATATTGAACTCCGGTGCACACTTGATAACGCGAAAAACTGTAACAATTGCAACAAATCTTAGTAAGAGCGACATATTTTTTAAAGCCTCTTTTTTATAACTTTATTTGAAATATCTTTATTTTTTTAGTATACATATAAAAAAATGTATTTTACAAAAATTTGCAAATTTCTGGTGATGTAACACATGTGTAAATCTATTTTATATTTGTTCAATAAAAGCCCAAATGTGAACTATAAATATATGAAGAAATCTTATTTTTCGTCCGATTGCAGCTAAGGCCTAAAATTAAATGATGTTCATAACTTTTGTTGCCTGCCTGCCGCTAATTGTATTTTTATCTCATGCATTTCATTTGGTTTTGATTAAAATTAATTGACAAAATTCATTTAAAAATTTTTAAATAAACAAAAGGCAATTCACACGAATACGGCGTAAATAATTTGTGTACGTGTATGTGTGCGTCGTTGCACTCGCATATAAAAACATGCAAATTTAAAATCTACTTTGACCTCCATTTTCGAAATGTTTTATACCCTTTTGTTGTGATCCTCACATTCTAAACATAACTAGAGATATAAAGGCGCACATTGTTGGCTTTGATTTTGGATCTGAGCCAATTTAATTTCTGTTTATCAACAATGCGGGGGACGCAACATGCATAAAACTATCGAAAACCCATACCTTCATGATTGTTTCCACATTTTCCTTCTCTCGCCATTCTAAACAATTTCAATTTCAAATTCTTATTGTTTTTATATTTTCTTTCTTATAACATGATCATAAAATATAACATGGCCATAGATCTCTGAGAATATCATCGCACGTGTACAGTTTTTGCTGTACAAGTCTTGTGAAACATCCACACAAATTTTCTTATGGTCGCCCTTATGCATGAACGTTAAGCCGTATTCGACATCGTGGACAACAATGTAATTATCTGAATCATTATATGAGACAATGCCTCTGTGCCAGTCGAAGAAACTTAAGTGGTTGGGCTTGGGTATGATGGGTTTCAGATCATTGAATATGGCAGACCAATTTGTATATCCTTCAAGGCGCAAATTGTACCTCCGTAAACTGTTTTCGTAGTCAATGTAGCCGGAAAGGTCAAAGCCAGATTTTAGGCGATGTTTTACAAAGATAATCGTCTGAAAAAGGAGAAAGAAAATTATACAATTACGATGTATTTGATTTACTTAAAATGCCTTGTACTGGAGTCAGCCCGAATTTTATTCACTAGTGCTGATGTACATTCTTTTATTTGGCAATTATTAAAATACTTTAATTAAAGGTACAATGTAGCAAGTGCGTGCTGGGGAGTCGCCCATATAAAACCGATGGATCGGCATTTTTTTTAGCGAATTCATTTCGGCCGCATGTCAAAATTTCAACAGTAATCAATTATGCAACAAATGAAGTAAAAGTTATATATTAGACTATGCCGAATCTAATGCACCCTTCTCCATTTTTGTACACTACAATTATACTGCATTAGACTAAACATTAATTTAGCAATTTTTATATTAAAATGGAGAAAATAATTTTTTGACGATATTTCTTTACAATCACTTGGCAAGTAGTCTTGAACTAACAGATCACTATTACACATTAATACCATTTCCTGCCCATGTTTAAATTTGATAAAATGATTCCTAAAACGTTAGTGTTGGATATTCTGGAAATCACTCAGCGGTTGTTTGAAAGTAGTAGTACATCAGCAGAGGGCTGACCACATAGAATACGTCACACGTATACTTTATATTTTTTAAATCACAACTATGTTAAATAATGTATATTCATATCCGCCGCACGTGCCCCTTACCAACTCATTAAAACATGGAAACTTTACATTTTGCATACATTCAGTACTTTAAGAATTTCCACATGTTAAACTCCATTAAAGAAAATATTTAAAATTTATTACGAGGACTTGTGATGAAAACAGCTGATAATTAAATCAGTCAAGACAAAAATGATTATGACCACACTTCAGCCTCGCTGCTTTCATGCCAATTGAGAAAAAGCAAAGTATACGTATGACACATTCCATGTAACGCTGACTTAAGAACTTTTGCGCATGCGCATGGAGTAAACTGTGGTGCTGTGATGGAAAACACGCCGTAGAAATTTTAGATTCCTTTAAAATAAATACATTTTTTAAGTTGGCAAAAATTACGGAGATGCTCTGTTTGAAGCAGAATTTTTGCATATCGGTCTGAATATAAAATCAAGCGAATATGTACAGAAACAGTTGCTGTATAAGACTTGAATACAAAATATAATTTTACCGATATGTTCTTTTGAATATTAGCCTTCTCTCTCATTGCTAGCTCCCTGATCACCGGATCATTTGTAGTTATTCGATCACTGAGAAACACTGTCGATTTCCTTGTAGGCCACAGCGCTTCCTGCACAGCATTTTTCCGCTGTTCAAATTGAATCGGTGTATATACTTCAGTGGCAGATCTATATCCCAATTGAACGAGATTGCGGCAATAGCGCAGCTTGCGAATAAAACGCACATCATTGATCGTTATAAATGTATCCAAATAATCTTCATACGTTGGGCAGTCTAAGAGAAACATATCTTGGGCAATGTTGGCCATTCTAAAAATCCTCTGCGAAAGCGGTTTCTAAACAAAATATATTTTTTTACAAAACCAAAAAAAAAAAAAAAATTCCAAATATTTTTAGATTGAAAAATAAATAAATACGAAAAGAAAAGTTTTTAGTGACGTGTATATATTTGAAATAAATCGAAATGTTTGGGGATGAACAAAAACCAAATATATATCGATTGCTTAATCTAAAGAAGACGTATCTTGCGTTTTAGGTATATATTTCGGAACTTTTAAAGTTTATTTTGAAAACATTATGTTCTTAAAGTTAAATGAAATGCGGAAATATTTCGTGCAAGAGAATCTTTAACAAGTTTTGTTGGAAGCACATATTATATTCAGTAGGTTTATATTTTACACATCAATCGTCTACCAACTAGTATTGAGATATGACCTTTTTATATTAGGACATCACGGTGTTCCGGTTAGTGGTTTACGCCCATTCGTCTTTAGCTTCAGGCCCTTTTTTATATAATTTTGAATTTGTTTTACCGATGTTTCGTTAACAATTTATTGACATCCTGAGGAAATCAAAAATGAAAAAATTATTGTTAAGGAATATTTATTTATTGATTTAAACCAATAGAGAAAATAACAAATTATTAACTGATGTACTCAAAAGGTTATGTATTCTATATATAATCAGCAAAATAATTATTATATGGCGTCGGTACGCTTAGAGAGAGCGTGCTCGCTTTTTATTCATATGTAAATATTTGGAGGCGCATATGTTTAGTTATAATTTTTTTTTTTATTTATCACTAGTCTTAATATTTCAGCATCGCGTGTCCGCTCATTAGTTTTATTTTATTATTATAATTTATCATTATATGAAAAAGTAGTAAAAAGAAGTATCGAAATAAAATTTTAAAAATATATAAAATCAACGTGAAATAATTAATTAATTTAAAAAAAATAAGGGTGCTATTTTATTAAACGCGTTACACTCTTGGGAAAAAGGTTAGGGGTAGAGAAGGTAAATTTTTCCTTGTTGGTTGTTTTATGGGTTATTTTACTTCTCTAATGAAATGCTGTTACAGAAGAGAGGCGAGGGATACATACATTATCATTGATATTAATTGTTTGCTTTTTGCCAGTGACATTCAACAATAATTAACTCAACAGACATTGGAGCACATGAGAAAAATAAATGTGTGTCGTGTAAAGCTGCCGCAGGTAGTGATCAAAGCTACGACTTTGGAAATTTGTAGTTGATATCACACTAATTCACTTGCTGTAAATAGCATTTTTGTTACGTGCGCTAAAAAGTTGTGATCGTTACGTAAATTGATATAAAAACTTGATATGAAAAGGTTTTTAATGAGTTCGGAATTGCGATTATAAACGGATTGTTTGCTTTAAATGATATTTAAAAAATTAATTTATAAATTAGGAAAATTAAATATGCATTATTTTTAATCTTGAAAATATTCATTTTGAATACTTATTAAGGCCTCCTTACACTATCCTACAGTGTCGAATGATTTGTCATATTTGGCATGTGTGCTCAAAAGTAAGATAGTGTGCCCTAAAAATGTGCGATTTTATTTGGCGAATCCCACGATTTGTAAAAGTTTGCGATTAGAGTTTCTTTTACTTTAAGCAGTTCAACAAAGAATACAAGAAAACAAAAAATAATTATAAAATTGTCTTATTTTATGCAAATTATTTTTCTAATATTTTTAAAAGTGGCAATCAAACCTTTTCTACAGCACCAAATATAATGAATTATGTTGGTTTATATATTACAGCCAGAAGACATATGTTTTTGTACCACATTTAAATGCTAGTGTAGCCCCTGCAACGCCATTCTGATGCGATTTTTATAAATAACAAGGGTATAATATCAGATTTTCGTATGAATGAATCGTACAACTGTGTAGGAAAGTGACACGAGGCCTTTATACGTACATATGTATGGATGTGTGCATTTGTGAGCCGATATTTTCTCTCTACAGGTGATAATTTTGGCCTACAATGTAGGCCAAAAGTCACATTTATTTTATGAGCTTTGCATATCTTAAAACTTTTTCCTTTGTGTATATTTTTTCAGAACAATTTCTTTTTTAATTTTTGAATTTAATATTGAAATTCTGATTATGAGTGAAAAATCGGAATTGAATATCCTCACAATGCTGAACCATGAATTCAAAATCTTTTTTTTTTTGGAGGATATTTTTTATGTTGAACACTTTAAAAGTCGCCACAATGAAAACGCTGGTTATGTAAGTGAAATTATCTGCAATTTGCCAATTTTATAATAAAAAAAGTAATTGAATTTTAAAGGTCTAACCGGGGCAGAGAGTTTTCAATCTTCTTTTCTCAATAGCCAAAATGAAATGTTTATTTTTATAAGAGATAATAAAGTTTTGATTATAAAAGAAAAAAAAAATAACTTAAAAATTATTTGCTTTTTGTTAAATCAAGTTTTTAAATCTCAAGTTTTTACTCTTTAAAATTATTGCCGATTGAGTCGCTGGTTCACACCTACCCAATACTTTTGTTTGCCTTTGTAATACTGGCCGTTGTACAGATGAACTTTGTCTAGGATCTAACAATGTACCAGCTAAGACTAACTTTTTAAGGGAATGGACTGATATAATACTGGTAATAATCGATGATCACCTGTAAATACAAGTAAACAATTCTGCCAAGGGGAACCCCCAAAAAGATTCATATTTTCTACACAAATTCGAAATGTTGTGAGAGAAAGTTCAAATGTGGCTTTTCCAAGATTTGTATATTTTATTTTAAAAATAAATGGGCCGAAATATAAAGTTTTTTCCACACTAAAATACTCATCCAGAATAAGATAAAAATATTTAAAAAATTTTCTCTCAAATAATTATATATATATATATTTTTTTTTATTTCATACATAGAATGTATTTCGTTCTCTTTAAATGAATTATTACCTCCGTGGCACACCACTCTGCTCCTCCCTCAGACTACTTTAAAATGTAAATATTTGAAATTAATAATAATAATAATAAAAAAAGAAAAGAAAACAAATATAAAATGCGGAAAAAGATTTTTCTTTTTATTCTTTCAGTCAGTTGATGGTACAAACGCGACAAGTCTGGACGTCTTTTATTTTGCTTTCTCAAGATCTTGAAAAAACATGCAGGAAACATTTTCAATTATATGAGAGCAATGGAGAAGTGTTTGTTCTGTGGAAAAAATAGAAAGCTGTGAAATTAAACAATCGCATATAAATATACGTTTTTACGTAATAATTTTCAAAAAACAAACATTAAGAAATTTCAAAATATTTCTTAATAATTATTGGAAAATGCATAGAATTTAAAAAACCGCTAAAATGTATAAGAAAATATTTGAATTGTATTGTCTATTGCTATTGATTCAAGTAGAAGTATCGCAAGAATTTATTGATGAGGCAAAAACCGAAGTAAAAGTGGGTAAGACAAGAATATTAGAGACTAAATTGTATTAAAAATTTAATTGAATTTTGAAAGTTTTTGGTTTTAATTAAAAGTGCATTAAGTAAATTCACAGGCCCAAGTGTGTGCTGGCCTTAAAATCGAACCAAAACTAAAACATTTTGAAAACAAAATGTAAAAGTAATATTTTTTTACAGGTGCTTTATTTTTCAAAGATGAGAATGACATTGAGCTAAGCTTTGATGAAGCCTTCCGAGAATTGAATAGCATGAAACTATTTGAGTTGAAATTTGTAACAATCAAACGTTATATCCCACAAGACGACAGTTTTATACTGCAACAGATAAGTAAGTAGTGCTTGTATACAGAAAAATCTATATCTCGATATAAGATTTATGGTTGAGGCCATCGCCGAACTGATGGGAATCACTCATAATCCGTTAAAATAGGCATTTGCTTCAGCAGCAAAGTGCAATTTGACAATACATTTTATGAGGATATGTTCCATTTTTTTAGACTTTAAATTTTAAAGAAAACTTTGGAATTAAGCATACATTTTTTTAGATGTTTTGACTGCTTTGAATTTAATCATTTAAATTGCTTTTTATGTCAAGACAAGGCTGCACCAAACTGCAACAGCAATCGTATTTCTTACTTTTTTAAGTCAAGTTTAGAAATGCAATTCGGAGTATGGCTAAAATTTTTATAAATATTCAGCCTATGCGGAGTTTTGTATTTAGCAAAATGTTTCTTAGTTATAGAGGGGGAAATTGAAACTGTTCATGTCATAGGAAAAGGTGTTTCTTCTTCTGCTTTCCAAAGTCTAGTCTATCTTGCATAATATAATGAATTTTGTGTGAGATTTTAGGGCTCCTTGTTTGAGAGTTCTACAGGATAGTTTGGTTTATGTATTAAACACCACTGAGCTGAACGACGAGATTTTCGGAAAGAGGTGTTGTCTAAAGATATCAAATAGATTTCCTTATCGGCCGTACATTTTGCTACAGGTGTACATGAATGGCGACTAAATTGGTGCATTGTGTCAGTTTTCCTTAAGACTTTTTAAATATATACATAAAATTTTTAGCAGGGAGTTTACACATAAAAGCCAATAATAATTATTTACAACAAATAAATTTTGAATTTAAATTTTTCTTCAAAACGTTTCCAATTTTTAAAAATTTACTTCCCGGATACACGAGCAAATTTGAGTCAAATTTGCCAAACCCAGCTGCTTGTCTGTTTCAAACAAAAAAAAAACCTTTTGCCGAGTAGTTATTTTAACATAAATTTTTTTCTAAAAGAAAAAGAATTTGACAAAACGAAAAGAATTATAAATTTTATTTAATTACATTTTATAAAAGGTTTTACATTAAAAAAAATATTGGTGGAGAAAATGAATAAAAATATTGGCAGATCTAACACGAGAGCACCTTCTCAAGGAATAAATCCCATTGAAGATTATAAACTGAAATGGCCACGTTGGCGCCGCTATTCTGCCCTCTTTACGTTTTTTGTTTTATTACGAGTAATAACAAAAGTTATCGTAGTGAAATTATCATCGATTTAGTAAGAAAAAACTTATATTTGTATCATCTGACATCTACAGAGATCGGCTCTAATTGTACAAATTTTTTCAGAGTATTTTGACTTTTTGAAATAATTTTTTTTTAAATGATTTGTAAAATGAAATGCTGGTAATTTTTTTAAATTCCAACTACAGTTCGGATAATAAAAATAGCATCGGATGATCGATGTTGGCAGAGGTAATATTAAAGATATCGATATCAGTACTAAGTTCTCAGTGGCGATATCGGTAACGTTACTTTAATTATATTGGTATCGGTATGTCGGTGGAGAAAGTCTTATATATTCATATATACATATCAATTCATATAAACGATGGGGTTCCTAGTTTTTTCCTAATTGCTTTCTATTCATTAGCATAAATATTATTAAAGTTTGTTGATGAGGTTTTGTCATTTAATTAATATTTAGTATTAGTTGAGCTGTTAGTTTTGTTTAGCAATTACATTTCTCCAGCTTAAGACTGCTTTTATAGTGTTATTATTTATTAAATAGTCCGTTAATAGCTTATTAACATCCTCAGGAAATTACTAGCTAATAATTAATTTACATACAAATACAATTTTTATGTATTCAATTCAATAGTAAGTAATTACTTGATATACAAAGGCAGTGATATATATTAAACATTTATATTACTATATATTGCATATATGTATGTATTACTATTAAAAAATAAACCAAAAAAGGAAAAGAAACAAGTTCTTTAAAAATTTACTTTTTTCTTCATTGTGATTAAATACTTATTTTCCTTAAATATATGTAGTAAAGAGTTACTTCCAAAGAATAAAAACAAACTTGCTTTTTTTTAAAAAAGAATTAGTTTCATTTAGTCTACTTAATAATACATTTATTTATTATAACCATACCTAAAAATGAATTAGAAACAGCATTTAATGCTTCTATCCCGTATAACTGTTTCTCTACTTTAACTGCTCTACTCCGTATAACTGTGTTTTTGACAACACATATTTGACAGAGTATAGTTATATTAAAGAAAATTGAGGCACAAGTGATGACACAGGTACATTTTCTTTACATATATTCATCTGTATAATTTTCTTTATTTTATTTATAAAAAAATACTGCTTTCAATATGGCTCTGATTCAATCACTCTAAAGTTAAAAAAAAAAAATTTTTAGTCTCTCCCCTTAAAAAAGTAAAAAGTTCTTTTGTGACCTTTCGCATTTTATATGACGATATAATTTTTTTTTTGCCTAGATATCCATGAATTAGAAAATAAGTTAAGAAATTGTTTAACATTTCTTAAAATTTAAAATCATCTCAAATTCTTTCATTTGAAAAAGCCGTTTTTTTAAACCGTAAAAATAAGTGAATATTAACATAAAAAGCAAAACAAAATTTTAAAAATTATTTCAAAAATCAATTAAATGTGTTTTCATATAATTAATATCTCTCTCTCTCTCTCTGAAAAACAGTAAATTTTTTTTTGTGTGGTTAAATTATTCATTTAAGCAGGAACAACCAATGAAATTGCTGGTTGTAACATCGACTTTGTATGTGTGCGTGTTTGTAAGCCAAATTTCATATTGAAATAATTTTCATAATATTCAATACTGAGAGTATCGTGTGCTGAATGATTTAATACTTATTAAATAATTATTAAACAAGATTGAGAAATATATATATATGTATGTGTGTATATATGTATATATATATATATAATAAGAATGAGAAATTCCATTTTAAAAGTACCGTTTAGCATCCATGTACGAATGCTCTACTGCGTTTCTCTGGTTGAAGGATTTTATTGGCGAAGTAAAAAGGATTAATAAGAGGTTATGAAATGCCAGCTTAACTGGGCCTAGTTCGCCCCTAGATGAGATGAAACAGGAAAAGGAAAATCCGCCGTCTTCGCTTTGACTATACACATCTGAATTGCGCGATATTGAATAAATAGGTGCTTTACCCCTAGTACTGGCATTAGAATCAATTAGGTTTTTCCTTGCGAATGGTACTTTATAATATTTATATTGAGTCTTAAATTTTTTCATTGCACAGTATTCTTAACAAAAACTTTCTTTTCAGAACACTTATAACTATTAAGTTTTATTTTAATTACACTATTAGCTATTTCAACATGATTTTCGGAATGGAACATAATTATAAACCAGAAAAATATATAGATTGGGTGTTATTCTAAGCAGTGCTTGCTGCTAGCTTTTATTTATAAAATTTCCGGGAATAGTATTGTTGTATTTGTATTGTTGTAAAATAAATTTTGGACATACGGAAATTCAGAATTGGTGATAAGTTTTCTGGATTAAGTTAGTTAGGATATCTATATTTCGGTAGGTGCTAAAAATCATAAAATAAAATCATAGCAAGCTTTGTAACGGTTTTCCAAATCGGCATTACAAACCAATTTTGTTTGTTATGAGTCCGTTTAATTTTTCTTATAAACAAAATAAATGTCAATATATAAATCCGGATGTTACCCGAATTACGATAAATTTCCGTCATTGTTTTCTTTTATTAGGGGAACGATAGCAAAAGAGACTAATAAATTTCGGTAGCAAATTTCCTTAACTGCCTAAAACTATTTTACTTCCATAATTTTTTATATAGAGCCAAGAAAGAACAAATTGATAATCCCCAAGATTGACCGAACTATTCATATAAAAAACATGCAATAAATTACAAAAAAAGTGTAGTTTGATGTAGTAAAAATTATTTGAAATAAGTAAAGGCATAAGTTCGTGCTTTTCAAAGCTTTTTATAACTTTACACAAAATTTTTTTCCTTAGTTCGGAGGAAATGTTTCTCGACTCTGAGAATATGGTTTTCATTTAATGTTGTAGTACCGGTACGACCAATTAAGATATAGTTGTTAAAAACTTATATTCAGCAGAGTATTAAAAATTCATTATTTCTAGCTTTCAGTTGCTTTCTTCGCATTTTCGGCACATGCTAAATAACATCTTTGCGGAGCTTTAATTCCTTCTTAGGCTCCCTACAATATATAGAACGGCCACTTAAAACGAACTGAGTAGCTGATTTTAATCAAAGGCACTCAATTTCCTACACGCGTTTACAATTAATACTATTTCTCGGATCGAATGAAAAATAAATAAGGAGAGAAAACAATTTCAATGCATTGTTAATATTCTTGCATATATAAAAATAAAAGTTCTTTTCCATATACTGATGTAGAATTGATGTTGAAAATTTTAAATAAAATAAAATAGAAGAAATAAAAAAAATGAAAATTAAAAAAGTTTCAGCAAATTTTGTAATTGAATTTAAAAAAAATTTTATTGACTAGAAAAATTATTTTACCGGCGAATTGCAAAATATTTCCATAAATCTGGAATATGTTTTTCCAAGAGTGAGTAAGTTCTCTACTAAGCTTTTTTAAAAGTTCGTTTTAGCGCCATACGATAAATATGTTGTACTGTAAGTTTTTCTACTTTGCATTATTCACTATTTCTTTAAAATTATGGCGGTGGATAACTTAACCATTTTTTACAATTTTTGTTAATTTTCGTTTTACTTTTAAGAAATTTATATTTATTTTTTAAAAGTTTTGCTGAGTTACGGGACGTGAATCAGTTCGCGATTATGAAACGAAACATCGTGTAAATTTTTATTTCCGTGGTTTTTTTGTTTTACTTTTCTGGAAAGTTGGAAAGATCTTTAATTTTATTTCATTTTCATTTAAACAGCTTGTGAGTTGATTGCTAATGGCGTTGCAGCCATATTTGGACCGAGCTCAAAGACATATTCTGGTGGGAAGATGTAAATATTAACTAAAGAAAAAAATGATTATACAGTATTGTATCATATATATATAGATATAGTGGCCTTAATTGCTAACTCTACGGGTATACCTCATATGCAATATGATTGGAATATAGAAACTGCTGTGGAACAACGCAAACTGAATCATCGCATGACTATTAATGTTGCACCACCGGTGCAAATGGTGTCAAGAGCGTATTTAGATATTATTAAGATAAACTTTGGTTGGAAGAAATTCACTATATTCTATGAATCGAAAGAAGGTACAGCCAAAGTTTTAGATATACTTTATACGTTTCTCTACTCTTCTATCCTATCTTTATTTTATTATAGCTCTCGCCCGCTTGCAAGATCTCTTGGATATACAGTCTATTAACGTTGATACTATAAAATTGAGAAACATGGCAGACTACGAAAATGACATAAGAGTTCTATGGAAAGAGGCCGAAGAAACATTACACGAACAAAGACTGATAATGGACTGCTCTCCGGAATCTTTGGTTAAGTTAATGAATGCAGCTAAGGATTTTAAATTATTGGGACCTTTCAAGGTAGGCTTAATTAGCAAGTGTATAATATTTTTGTGATCGAATTTTAATATCTATAATGCAGAACTGGTTCCTAACGCATTTAGACTCACATAGCTCAAGTTTACAACAAGTTTATAATGCCGATTTTAAAGCGAATATAACATCAGTTAGATTGAAGACAGTGGATCCTAATCCATATGAGCGGCGCAAGTCCCGCTTAAGTTTGGCAGATGTGAGTACACATTTTGGTTTAACTTATACATAACTTAGTTTCCCTTTCTTCGGATTGTAGCAAATTTTAGGAAATCAAACCATGATGCCTTTATTAATGTACGATGCTGTAATTTTATTTGCAAATGCTGCTCGTAACATTATTTCGAACTTGAAAGAGTATCGCGAACCTCATAAACGTTGTGGTTTTGTCAGACTAGATCGTTGGTATATCGGTAATTTAATTGTGGAAGAAATGAAACAGGTGAGTATAACTATTCCTTGTATTGTCAGTGATATATAACGAAAGTGAAATAGTGAATTATTTTTACTTCTTTTGGAAAACGAGAAATATTAGATAAATTATTTTACATAAACTATTTATTTTTAAGAAAATATATAAAATTAATTTTTTAATTAGTTTACAACTGGCAAAGCTTACTGAGCTCACATTGAATTATTTTTGGCTATTGAATACAATAACGATTAATAATCAATTTCAGCAATTTCAATATTATCGGAGAATGGGAAAAATCAGTATTCAAGATTTTAATTTTATGTTTTCCCAGAATAAAATACTTAAGCAAAGAGTTTCATTTTCTTTATTTCTTATTATTAGATTTCCGAAGACGACGTTGAGCCACCATTTAAAACCGAAAGCCTTAAAATTGATCAGTATGGACAGAGATCTGAATTCAATCTGGAAATCTATAAGCCAACGGTTAATGAGCCCATGTCTTTGTGGAAGTCTGTGGATGGTACAATTTCGCCCATTAAACCACGTGAAGAGCTGCAAAGCTCCGCGGCCTCAACAACACAAGATTTTTCCCAAGAGCGTAAAACCTACACAGTTGTGACACACTTTGAAGAGCCATACTTTATGCTGAAGTGGGTGAGACCTTGAAGTTTGATTTAGCGTTATGGACATACAATCAATTACTTATTATTTTTTCAGGAAGGACTATGAAAATTTTAGAGGTTCGGAAAGGTACGAAGGCTATGCTGTGGACCTGATAAGAAAATTATCGGAAATAATGGAATTTGAATATGAATTTATATTAGTTGATAGTAATGGCAAGTACAACCCAAAGACCAAACAATGGGATGGCATTATGAGGAAGCTCATCGATCATGTAAGTTGAGATATAAAATAATATTGAGGTGCTTAAAGATGTTAATGTTTTTCCAATACGGGGGATTTTAGCACGCTCAAATTGGTATATGTGATTTAACTATTACCCAACTGAGAAGACAATATGTGGACTTTACTGTGCCGTTTATGCAACTGGGCATTAGTATTCTCTTTTATAAGGCAGATCCTGAGCCGAAGGATATGTTTGCTTTCTTGCAACCATTTGCTAAGGAAGTTTGGTATTACATGATCCTAACACAATTGGTTATAACATTGCTGTTCGTATTTATGGCCAGGTATTTTCTATTACTACTGTTCAGCAACTGATTAAAGAAATCTTTCTAATAGAATTTCTAATAATGAATGGGAAAATCCGCAACCTTCTAATCGCGATCCAGATGAATTGGAAAATATTTGGCGAACCCGAAACACAGCTTGGCTAATGATTGGCTCTATTATGCAGCAGGGTTGTGATATATTGCCCAAGTATTTTGCATTTTTTATCTTATTCTTTAAATCAGTGAGTTTTCATTACATTATTTTACTAAAATCACATCAGGGGTACCCCCATGCGTATTTTATGCGGGATGTGGTGGTTTTTCGCTCTTATGATGTTAAGCACTTACACGGCCAACTTAGCTGCATTCTTGACTAGCAACAGAATCAAGCCCACCATTAATAGCCTACAAGATCTGATTGATCAGGATAAAATAAAATTTGGCACCTTCAGAGGTGGAAGCACTTCATTATTCTTTTCCGAGTCTAATAATTCTGATTATCAAAAAGCGTGGAATCAAATGAAATCTTTTGAACCTTCCGCTTTTACAGCATCTAATAAGGAAGGTGTGGAAAGAGTGCGTAAAGAAGAAGGCAATTATGCTTTTCTAATGGAAACCACTGGCCTGCTGTACAACACCGAAAGGGACTGTCATCTTCAGCAAATTGGAAGTCAAATTGGCGAAAAACATTATGGCTTGGCTGTGCCTTTGGGTGCGGATTATCGCACAAATCTGAGTGTTTCTTTATTACAGTTGAGCGAAAAAGGTGAACTTTATAAGCTGAAAAATAAGTGGTGGAAGAATAGCAGTAAAATTTGTGACATGGACGACATGGCTCTAGATGGTGATGAGTTATCCTTAATTGAATTGGGCGGCGTGTTTTTGGTACTGGCGGGTGGCATTGTAGTGGCTATTATAATTGGTATATGTGAGTTCTTATGGAATGTGCAAAGAGTTGCAGTAGAGGAAATGGTATGCAAATGATAATAACTTTTTAAGCGATATTCCCTATAATTTCTTTCATAGGTCACTCCCGGCGAAGCCTTTAAAGCTGAATTAATTTTTGTACTTAAATTTTGGATCACCAAAAAACCTAATCGCATCTCCAGCATTACTAGCAATGCTACTACTTCCAGCAGTTCTCAATCTTCGCAGCCAAGTTCACATCGCTCTTCTCACTCCAGACAATCGAAATATTCTAGCAAATCAAGGCGTTCCAAACGCTCTAAGCGTTCCCATTCACGTAGCAAAAGCAAAAGCAAACCTCGTTCTGATTCTTCCTGAACTCGTTTAATTTACATTTATTTAAAACTAACAATTTAAATAAAAAATTTACATTTTACCAAACATTATAAATGCTTTCAGTCGTGCCCATTATTCAACTATTTACAAAGTTGAGCTGTAGAACAGATAAAAATTTTATTTTTTCTCCACTACTACTGCGAACCCCTGGTTTGGCCCTGCAGTTCTTTTTTTGGTGGGTAACTTAAATGCATTTTTGTTGTTGCTGTTTAAATTGAGTATAAAAGTTTGCATCTGTATGAGCTTTTAGTTCATTGCAATATAGTGTTCGTGCAAAAGCATACATCTCGGGGAATATAGAAAATCAATAACTGGACCGTTAATTGCATACTGCAGTTCTTATTTCGCTTTGCTTAAATTTGCATTTTCGATTTGAATTCCTCAATTAATGAAATCCTTTTTTTACAGCGAGTTATCAATATGTTTAGTTTTACATTCCTAATTGATATAATGCGAATCGAGGATTTTTACAAATTTTTATGAATTTATTTTCCGAAAATTGTTTTTGTAATTGGAATGGCTTTTTATGCTTTAAAATAAAATACAATTTTGCCAATTATATTTACTATATTTTAAATGGCAAATTCCCCACATTTTCTACAAGACATGAATATGTACATTCTTTCAAGATAATTAGCAAAAGTTAATATTAATAGGAAATAAAATCGGTTAATACATCTAGTCCAATTTACTAGTTTTGCTGATCATCTTTGAATGAAGAGCATACAGATCGGGGGAATCCCCATGCCACTATTATTTTCTTATTTTCCAACAAGGGATTTTTAAAGAATCATAGAAGTTGGATATTCAATATTTTCTTGGAAATGTTACAATCAATTGGAGGTGGCATCTCCATCAACTGTTCTATGATCCTCTGATAAGGTTACACTCACTATAAGGACTTCTTTGAATTCTTTAAGGCTGTCAGGATCGGCAATCACTTTCTTCTTCTTCTTCTTTTCTGCACCTAAAATACAGTACTAGGTATTATTCCAAACATTCCTAAATTCCTAATTGGAAGCGCAAACAGTGCCTTCTTACAAATCAAATAATAAAAATCGAAAAATTCTTCACTATAAGGACTTCTTTGAATTCTTTAAGGCTGTCAGGATCGGCAATCACTTTCTTCTTCTTTTCTGCACCTAAAATATAGTACTAGGTATTATTCCAAACATTCCTAAATTCCTAATTGGAAGCGCAAACAGTGCCTTCTTACAAATCAAATAATAAAAAGCACAAAATTCGCCCACTGCCATTTTTCACTGCAATATATTTTTTTCATTTCCTTATTATTAATGCAAATTTTGATCAAAAAATCAAAAAATTCTTGAACTAAAAAAAAATAATAAATACGAGTATGTTCAATAACTTGTGAATTGAAGATAATGACATTGACTAAAGAAGATTTTTTCGTGCGTAAAATTGGACAATGTGGCCATAAATTTTTTTTGCTTTTAATATAAATATGAGAGAAAAAAATATCGTAAAATCTATAAACAAATTTCGGGCATGAGTGATGACGAGAGCTTGCCCACGTGCACATACACATACACAAACTTCCATTTATAAAATATTTCCAAAATATGGTTTCAGTTTTTCATTGTTTTATGTCTGAAGGCAGCCAAGAACCGCATTAGAAGTCAATCATGCCATTTGAATTTACGAATTTTCATTTAGTAATTTCAGTTACCGTGTGGAAGCAGCAGCCTTTAGATCGAAATAGAGCGGGCGAAAAAGTAAATGAGACGAAATCGCTTAGAAGTAAAATGAGCACGCATTAATGCACCAAATTCTGTGAATTTGTTAATTTAAATGGAAATTGTTTGTTCCACTATTAATAAATAATCTTGAGTACACATTAAAAAAAAATTGTTTTTTAAAAGGTGTTTGTTTATTGCAACAGAAAAAAGGAACAGGACAAGCATGCACAAACATGAAAATTTCGTTAATTTGTTTTATTAATTTTACTCTTATTAAATTGGCTTTACAACTTCAAGTGGTAAAAATTGGTGGCCTATTTTTTAAAAATGAATTTGATATTTTGGACGCGTTTAATATGGCCATTCATGATGTCAACGAATTAAATTCAGATTTATATTTGGAGCCAATTTATCATCTCCTTACGGAAGATGACAGCATCGTATTGCAACAATATAGTGAGTTTTTATGTTCAGTTTTCATTTATAAAGTGAATTGTAAGAAAATATTGAATTGATTTGCATTTAGCCTGTGATTTGTTGGAGAATGGCGTTGCCGCCATTTTTGGCCCAAGTTCGAAGACCACAAGTGGTAAGTATTTATTTTTAAAACTAATTTAATGTCTTTATTTGAGTTCATACTGACTGTCGTCACTAGACAGCATTAGAGAGGCACTACTTTGCTGCCAATTGCGTAAATAGTTTGTACGCTTCAGAGAAGATATTCATAATTTTTGAAATGTGCAACCTCTATGGAAAGATGGGTATAAGCTTAGTACTTTGGGCAGGAGAACGCTTTATATAAAGTCCCCTACAAAATTATTGTTTAGTTAAATGACAGAAAATAATTAATCTTAACAGTGGTTTCGGCGATTTCCTTTCGCAAAAAGCCACTGTAATTTTTTTTTTTGCAAATTGTCCTTGAACAAGCTTGAGGAATTACCAGGTATTTAATAATATTTTGAATTCATTTTGCAATACTTCGCATTCGTCTTAATTTTTCAATTAAAATACCGATTTTGTAAGCAAAATTTTTGAATTAATTAAAGTTAAATATATTGACTCGATTCCGACTCCAGTCATTCATGTTTGGAATTATTTTTCTGTAGTATGAGAAAATTAAGAACGCTAAAACAATAAGTTAAGAATGTAAGGATCACTATAATTTTTGACACATTCACAATTTTAAAATTAAAATCAAAATTATTGAGAACTTTTAAAATTTTAAATATATAATTTGAGGTACACAGAGAAAATCTTTTCGTTTTTAGGAATAAAAGATTAGCAGTGCATTATTGGCCAAGACTAGTATATTGTCCAAGAATTTTTTAATTCACATAAAAAAAAATTTAAAAAAAATAAAAATCTTGAAATGATTTTTTGAATCCAACTTGAAGAATAACTGACCCTGCAAATAGGTATTTAACCATGGGAGCCTCTTCATAATGATTTAAATCTTAAGCTTAAGCCTTCTTACTCGTAATACTATGAATGTGCAATAATAAAGAATTCAAATCAAAAGGAAGTTATATATAACTTGAATGAATGATGCAGAGGAATGATGTTTGCGAAATTTTGAATCCCCTTATTTATTTCCTTTCCTATTATTTTAATTTGGAACATGTAAATAAAAAATCTGATCTGAATTTTTAATAAATGATATAAAGTAGAGAGAGAATATATTTTTTAATGTAGTTTATCGCCAGCAGCTATAATTGTAAAAATGCCTGTAAAACGTTTTTTCTCGACTTTATGTCTTTCCTTATTTTTATCCGATAAACCACCAACTTGCAAGCATAATGACGAAAATTATAAAATGAAAATTCTTTGGTTGCGTCTGTGTTTTTATTGCAGGCCATGTACATAAATGAATCTCTTCCGCCATATATTTATTATTGACCTCATTGGAGATGTAATGAAAATACAATATTCTGAGGTGTTCTAAGCAACAAAGAGAGAGCAGAGCGGTTCTCTATAATTATCGGAACTCATGCGTTTAATACACCGTTTTACTCTCTGTTGATCTTTTTTGCCAATCGAATATGTTTTTCAAATTTTCTAGATATTGTTGCCGTTTTGTGTAATATGACGGGTATACCGAATCTACAGTTTGATTGGGCCGGTGACGAAACTGAAAACAATTTGCGTAAATACCATTATACAGTCAATGTGGCGCCATCAGAACATGTGTTATCTGGCGCCATATGGGATATTTTAAAGAGCCAAGACTTCAATTGGAAATCATTTACAATTGTGTATGAGACTTCATCGAGTATGTGAATTAATTAAGGATTTTAAGAGGCAGAGTTTTTTGTACGTAATTTTTTTTACAGACTTGGCTCGTATGCAACATTTATTCTCCTGGAAGCAGTTCCATAAAAATGGAATTAAAATGCAGAAATTTGAGCGAGGCGATGACTATCGTGTACTGTGGAAGATTATTAGCAATTCACGTGAGAAGTTTGTAGTATTGGACTGTCCGCCGGATATTATTACGGAAGTAGTGAATGCTTCGATATTTTATAATATGACGGGCGCATTTAATGTAAATTTCTAAGTTTCAAATAAATTCTACGATAATTTGATATATCTTTTGTTCTCTCTAGCATTTATTCATTTGCAATTTGGATACTCATATGAGCGGTATAGACAGCTTATACTCAAAGGATTTTTCCGTACGTTTAGCTGCCATACGCTTGAGAACTTATATGCCCGCTGAGGTACACGATGAAGTTGATGTTTTCGATAACGAAGAATTACAAAAGATCGTCTCAGTGCGCACACAATGCATTTACGATAGTGTGATATTATATTTCAATGCGCTGAAGCGTGTATATGCAGCTGCATCATTCGTAGAGCCCAATCTAAAATGTGGCAGAGGATTTTGGAGCCGTGGACCAGATGTTGTGCAGCAAATGAAAACGGTATATAAAATGAAATGAACGGAGAATTCATTATTAACTTAATTTTTAATTTATTGCAGTTAAATCCGAAATTTATAAAACCTCCTTATAAGACCCAAAGATTAATTCTAAATGACTTTGGTATACGTGATGATTTTAATTTGGAAGTGTACAATCCCTTGATAGAACGCCTTAGTCATGTGTGGAATAAACATCATGGATTGGTCTCATATGAAAAGATAAGTGAAAATTCGACGAAGGAAATTAAAAAGCGAAAATTTGATGAGAAAGAGGATTTCTCGCAAAGGAAGGTAAAATATACAGTGGCTACGCGTGTGGGAGAACCTTTTTTTATGTGGCGTCCTGAACCAGAAGGCGTACATTATGAGGGTAATGAACGCTTTGAGGGCTTTTCAGTAGATTTGATTTATAAACTGGCTGAAGAATGTAAATTTGATTTCGAATTAGAACCAGTACCGGACAATGCTTATGGTTCCAGAAATCCGGTAACGGGTGAGTGGAACGGCATAATAAGGCAGTTAATAGATAATGTAAGTATATCTGCAAATGTTAAAGTTACTATTAATATTTTTTTTAACTATGAATGTCTTTTCTAGAACGCCCAACTTGGCATTTGCGATTTATCCATAACACAGGCTCGCCGTACTGTGGTGGATTTCACTGTTCCCTTTATGCAATTGGGTATTAGCATATTGCATTACAAGCCAATACTGCCTGAGAAAAGTTTATTTGCCTTCTTGGAACCATTTTCAGTAGAAGTGTGGCTCTATTTATTGGTATCTTTGCTGTTAATGCCATTGTTTTTTAAGATATTAGGCAGGTGAGTTTAAAATAAAGCTTTTTAACTGCGATAATAACAATTTTCTTCTGAGCAGATTTTCTCAGGATGATTGGGAGGTACGAATAGTTAATAATGAAACGGGAATAGCTGAGACACAATGGCTACTGAAAAATTGTGCTTGGTTACACATTGGATCTATTTTGTGTTTTGGTTGTGATATCTTGCCAAAGTAAGAAGCCTTAAAAATAAATTAAAATTCATTTTATAGACTAACAAAATTGCAAAATATTTTAAGTGCCATTTAGTGAGCATCATATCGGTTAATAACACATTGCCACAATTCGCAGAATTAAATTTTTTCCATGTGATATTGTTTGATTGTTAAAAACATTTTCTGTGGAATATAAACTAATATTTTATAATTTTTTTATTTATATCTTTCCATTACAAAGCCCATCTATTTTAAAGTCAAACAGATTTGCAAACAATTTAAATAATACTTGAAGGCTATTTCATTGGCCGCTTTTGCGTTTTTATCTTGAACTGCATTCGGTTGTGTGACAAGAAAATCATTATTCACATTATAGCTTATAAATAATTTTCTGTATTAATACTTCTATACTTCCAAAGCGCAGTCGCAACTCTACTCACATTGTTATTAAATCTTAGCCTGGAACGTTTACTTTCGCGATTTTAATTAACAACTTAATAAAAACCAGAATTTCATTTTTATTACATAAAACTCAATGACTAATTACGGACTTTTTATCACCTTGTTGTTGACTTGATGAACCGGTTTCCAATGCCAACTGCCCGTACCAATAACATAAAAGTTGACGCCTATCACAATATTTTGTAAATAAACGTATTCGGAATATTCCGCTACAATCTTAGCACATCCGTTAATTTGGCTCAAAAATTTATACCGTAATTTGAATTAGAGGTATATTGTAAAGCATACTTTAAGGGTTATATTAACATGACAGAGAATATGTTATAGAATGTAGAAGTATCTTTTAGCATTAAATAAAGTTTAGTGACAACTTAACAGTTTAAGAATATGCTTATAAGTAAATCATACTCTTCTCTGGCTTTAGTCATATCCTGTCAATATAGAGTTTATTGTTGCGTTGAATACAAGTCGTGTTGTAGTAATTTGTTTATTTAGTTTGTTAATACTGCTATACTAGACGAGTTGCTTATTGTCCTAAACTTCCCTAGTCTGACCATGAATAAACACTTACTTATACTGAAATAAAACTGGGCATGTAGCACTTTGACGATTTCGTCGTGGAAGCAATAGAGATAATTGCAAGTATTTCTATATTCAAAAGCTATCCATTCATAGCCCACTCACCGTACAAAATAGTTTAGAGTGTAGATATAAATGTGGTTGCAGTTCAATTCATGACAACATAACTTTCATAAAATTAATGAGGTTAGCATTCTCGAACTTTCAGGGGCGCACCAATGCGTATCTTTACGGCTTTTTGGTGGATATTTGCGCTGCTAATATCTCAAACTTACATAGCCAAATTGGCTTCATTCATTACCGCCTCAAAGATGGAGAGTTCTATACAAGATCTACACGACTTGGTCGATCAAAATAAGATTCAATTCGGTCTCGTTAAAGGCGGTTCCACTTCGCAATTATTCTCCGAATCCAATGAAACGGTCTACCGCTTGGCTTGGAACAAAATGAAATCTTTTAAACCGGATGCGTTTACGGCTAATAATAAGGAAGGCTTGGATAGAGTGAAGAGAAGTAAAGGCAGATATGCCTTTCTAATAGAGACGCCAATATTACAATATTATGAGCAGAGGAATTGTGAATTAATGCATATTGGACAGCCCTTTGGAGAAAAGCATTACGCTATAGCAGTTCCATTAAGTAAGAAAAAACGAAAATGTTTTATTTCGGCACTCAACATTTTTTTAAAACGTGCTTTCAGATGCTCCCTTTAGATCGAATATAAGTGTGGGCATTTTAAAATTAAGTGAAAAAGGTGTTTTGTATGCTTTGAAGAATAAATGGTTTAATAGCAACGAAACAACCTGTGACAATGGTGAGGTACTTGCCCAAACAGATACTCAATTTAATATGGAATCGGTGGGTGGTCTGTTCGTGGTTCTGATTGGAGGCCTAGCTATAGCCATAGTCATTGGCATATGTGAGTTTTTGTGGAATGTCCAAAAAATAGCAGTTAATGAGAAGGTATTAATTAATTTCGGTTTTCTATTTACCACAAAATATTTTGTAATGTTTTGTTGTTGTTATTGTTTTTGTTTTAGGTACCGCCTATAGTGGCTTTAAGGTCTGAACTAAGATTTTTTATTTGCTTTTGGCTACAACGCAAGCCATTAATAACTTATCAGCTGCATGGCTCAAATACCACAAATCTGGCGTGCTCTTTACAGTCTTCCAACACCAGTACCAACCAGTCAAAGGAAAAACGAAAAAAGGCGAAGAGAAAAAGAAGAGCAAAGGATTCATAGATTGACGTTAAAATCGTAGGAAACTAAGTAGTGTCGCAAAATCTAGTATAATAACAATAGTTTAAGTTTAAAAAAAAATTAATTTAAGAGTATGGAGTGGTCTTGTGAATGTTTGCTCCCTAAAGAATAATTTCAAATAATCTGCCCAAAAATCTTAAAACAAAAGAAACGCCAGAAGAAGAAAGGAAATAGATTAAAATTAAAAAAAAAAAAACACTGGAATATACGTAGATAGCGAGATAAGTTACAAAACGTCTATTGCTCAATATAAAGGGCTGTGCGAAATAAACTTTAAATCTCTGAATTGCTTATTGAACTGCAGTTGTCTAAAAATATTAAAAAAAGTTTTTTTTTGGTTGTATTTCTTCATTAAGATCACTTTTAATTTTTTTCTATAATGGATCACCGTCTCGATCCTAAAACAAATCGATTTCTATAATAACCATTTAGTTCCTTTTGCCGGAACTAAATAATTCCTTAAATCAGGTTTCATCGTATGGGGAAGCAGTTTTTCAATATGAGAGAAGTGCAAGCTTGTCGTAACAGTAACTTTTAGAGTAAAGAAGGTATATTTGGCGTTACATGATTAATTTGGTTTGTTTAAGAATACTATGATCGAAGTGTAAGTACTGACTTTGTATTTAAAGTAGGTGCTCAATAGGATCCGCAATAGCATTGCGTAATTTATGAGAGAATAATGAGAAAAGGATAGTTAGCAGTTACCATTCCATTAATGTAAAGTTAAAATTCATAATTTATTTTGACAAGCATTTATACTTTTCCTTCCCATACTCTGTATTTTCCTTTAGAGTTAGAGGATATTGATATAAATGATCTTTTTAAGAACTTTAATACCCATCTACGCTTCCTGTTTGAAAAAGCACGCATAACAGCCACCTCAGCATCCATTGAAACCCGAAAACATAATTGTTAAACTCTCATGATGACGACTAGCACATCACATTTCTTCTACTTGTAGGTTTGCGTTAATGTTGAGCTGCAATAAAATTTCGCCCATAAAAATCTATGTTCAAAAAATCCAGCTTACGTTTTTATGTCCTTTTTATGCTGTTTTCCTTAACCCACAAAAAAGGTCAAGTGTCTAGTTAAATTGACCACTGTGACCATAGTGATATTAGGATTATGCAAGTTAAGCTGCTTGGCTGGGGCACAAAAAAAAAAAGACATGGATTAGTTGCCGTATTTTTTGACTGGTAGGATTTACAGTTTTGTTTTTCTTCCCAAAGTTTATTTTTACACAAAAAGGATAATTGATTTTTTTACGTTGAAGAGTTGTGACTTATTTAAGGACAATTTTATTTTATTTGCAAACGTCTATTATGATTTAAAGCAAATACAAGAAGAAATATTTTTTCCTGTAAATAATTTGTTTTCTATGTTTTTGAACAAGAACAAATAAGGGAATTTTACGAATATTAAGTGAAAAATATGAAAAAATATCAGTTTAGGTTTAATTTGTTCCCGATTTCAAATCGGATGCAATTGAAAAACTTTAGATAGAAGTAAGCGCGCTTAATAAATTTATTTATAAAGGGAAGTGTTTCATTTGTGTCTCATGATTGCAAAAGCAAAGGCGTTAAAAAAATCCAAATTTATTGAGGATAATTAATTTAATTTCAAATAATAATTTTTCAAATAGTTTTCTTATAGTTAAAGTTGTTTTCTTATGGGGATTGCCAACAAAGTTTTAATTTTTTCAGGTGGTTCCCCTACGCACTTCGATGCAGGCTTATAGTTATTAAATGACCTTCATTAAGACAAAGTTAAGCCGCAGTAAATTGCATCAGCAGCAGGCGGGATACAGTGATATTTTTATTTATTTTTCACAACGTATTAAGTAGAGGCTACAATGAAGAATGCCAAACATTTCCTTTTTCATTAGTTAAACTCTAACAATTATTAAAAATGATTTATTTTTTGTTTTAAGTAAAAAGCAAAAACCAGTTTGATTAAAACTACAAATTAATTGTGATTGATATCGGACTTAGGACTTTTCTGGTGTAGAAACAATGCGTTCTAGATACATGTAATTTTATTTAATGACCGTCCTTTCCTAATTAAAACACCAACAGTGTAACGTATGCCCATGGAGTTCTTTCGCTTATAAATGCTGCGTAAAAGGCATAGAATTTCCACATAAATATTTCTAAATGAAATAAGCTGAGATTTAGTTTAAGCCGAACGTTATTTTCATAATAATTCCTCTACATAGTTTAGATTAAATTGATAAAACTGTGGAAGAAATTTTTTTTGCGATTATGTTGGCGTTAATTTAAGCTAAGCTGAAGAGATTACCATCTGAAAGTTCGTATATCAAATTTCTATTAATGTGGAAAGCTTTCGTAACAAGCGGAATGCGAATAACTTTAAATGAAAACATTTGTGTTTAATTACTTTTTAACAATTGTGTATTACAATTGTTTATTAAAGTTTGATGTTCTTATAAAACTCGAAACACAATATTTTTACGATTAAACATTTATATATCTTTTTATTTTACATTGAAGTAAATTCTGTAAAAATAGCAAAACTTTAAAAAATAGCCGAAAGCGAAGAATTTCTATTTAATGCAGAATAAATCCAATAACAAATCTGTGCAAAGAATTTTATAAATTTTAATTTTCTTAAACTAGAAATTGCAATTTTTATTATTTTTTTTTTGTACATTTAAATTTATTGAAATGATTATTTATTACTAATACGAATTTCTAGCATATTTTCTTTTTAATTTGTTATGTATTTTTATTTGGTTTAAAATTCATAAATCTTTATGCAATAATTTAATTTTTATTATTCAAGCAATTTTGCCAGCAGAAGGAAGTAGAGAGTTTTATTAAAAATGGAGTGGGCCGTAGGACTACATTCATGCGTTTGAAGGAGCAAAATGATTTACATTCTATTGAAAAATAATGTGGCGTTAGAGTTCTACTTGCCAGCTTTGGCTTAGATTTTTACCATTTTCATATTTTTATTCATAATGTTGTCTTGCTAGCTTTTATAATAAGTTGGGGAATCCCCCTGTTATACGTTTCATACAGCACAATTATACGATTGTTCATATTTCCTAAACTTTATTATTTTTCCATGAGGTCTCAATTGTCTGCCCACTTGACAGTGGGCTTAAAAGAGAAAAAATATTATGTTTTTAGAGTGAAATTTCGAAAACCACACTATGCCAGTATGTGGGCATTGGCTAGCCGTTCTGACAATAGAAAGTAAAAAAGATTATATTTAGTGCAGCAAGCTTTTCTCTTAAACAATATGATAGTTTGAGATTGTACCCTTGGTTATGTAACTCCCGGAGTTGCTTTTATTCTGCATTCGCTGGAAGCAAAGTTTTGGTGCAGACATCTTGATAAGTGCTTTTGCTTCACCAAACCGTGCTGGAATCGGCGGTGTATATATTTACCTTTTCCCCAATTAAATATAATAAATAAATATAAATACGTATTTACAGCAGGTCTCTATTTTATATGAAATATACTATTGTTTTACAGTCGAACTTCCATAAGTCCAATTTTCTATAACTCGAACCAAATCAAGAGGCAGTAGCGCTTAGTGCTCAAACTATATACAATGTTACTTCCATAACTCGAACTTCTATAAGTCGAATTTCTCTATAACTGAAATGAAAAAAAAGGCACGTGCGTTCTCTAAGTCGAACTTTTCTTAGAAACAATTCAAATTTTTTATTTTTTTTATTATTTTTATATTTTTTTTATTTGGGAAATCCCATATTTAAATAAACTGGAATCTCTTTTTAATGAAAATAATAAGAAAATAACTCTTCAGCCCCAAATAACAAAATATTTTTTTTTTGGAACTGCAAAAAATTTAACATTTAATTTAGAGCAACCAAAAAGGTGAATTTGTACTGTATATATGATAATTTTCAATAAACTAGCAAATTTTGAAAAAATTCTTTAACTCGAAGTCTCCATAAGTCGAACTTGTTTTTGTGTATAATGGATATTCGACTTATGGAAGTTCGACTGTATTTGCAATCTATTTATTTTTAAGTAATTAGCAAATTTTTTAAATATTTAATAATATAACAGAATTGTTAAATTGCAATGAATTTAACTCAAAATAATTAATAATAATTGCCATATATTTTAGTATATACTGCCTTGAGAGTATCGCGCGATCGCTCTTTACTCACTAAATATGCAGTCTGAGACTCCGTATTACTGACGGTATGCATTTTGAATGGAATATATTATATTTTATATAATATATTATTATATTATATTCCATCGCGTTTCGTATATACGCAAAACAAATAATCGATAATATTTATTAGAGACACTTTTTAACGAAAAGTATTCTTGTTTTCCAGTTCAAACTATTTTTATTTCGAAATTATTAATTCCCGATCTTTTGAACGTAATAATTATCAAATGTTAACTTGTATGAGTGATGAACAAACTAAATAATAAATCACTTATTAAAAAGCCTATAAGTGGAGATTATAATTAATCAAAAAGTACAATTTTCAGGTATTCATATAATTTTTTCTTCAATTAAATACGAACTTTTAGCCCACAATGCGGTTCTAAGTGAAAAAATAAGGTGCAAAGTGTGTCATCATATTTTTATAAATTTTAAATGAGTTAGTTTTGGTACAACATTGCTTGGCAGGAGGGGTGTACATTTGCACATGTATAAATATGTTTGACTCCAAATACACCAGAGCCCCGATTTGCGTCATTTCGATTGGTGTTGCTTTTAAAATACTTTTCATACTTATCTATACATAAGCACATATCTATATACATACAATCACCCGATCTCAGTCCTATTGAGAATTTGTGGAACGATGATGAAGAGCACATTCGAGCCAAAAATTTTACGAATTTGTGGAGCGAAATTCAAAAGGCTAGACACGCCACTCCTCATGAAAGATGCAGGACCTTAGTAAAAATTTTAGGAAGGAGATGTGATGCAAGTTTAAAAAATAAAGGATTTCCTATGCAATCCTTTTTATGAAAACAGTTTTGTTTTAGGATATGGAATATTTTTGTTTTTATTTATGCTCAAAATAATTTTTGAACTGAACTGATAACCCCTTTTTTTATCTCTTTGCTTATTTAGTTTTTGCTAACGGCAACAACGCCGCTCCTACTCAAACGTGTATAGACCCTATCGTTAAGGCTATTACGGTCTAATACATTGCGGTGCGTCTCTTTTTAGGTATCTTTCTGCGCGGATTTTCCCTCAGTTTTCATTAAAGGCACATCTGTGCCGTTTTCCGGCACAAAAGTTTGCGATCTAAAATAAGAGTGGAATTCCTGCCCATCAACCATTTTAATTGAACTGCTTTTAATTTCATTTGAATTAATTTTCTGTCAATGTGGTATTTCCAAGTAAAGCGTCCGTCGAGGTGTATTTGAGGTGCTTGACATTGGAATGTTGAGGTATTACCCGATTATTGATGGACATGTATCTCCACTTTTATTCATTAACTTTTATTTTCCATGTCCTCAATCATTTTTCATCACATGTTTGCCAGATGTTATATCTGGATGCTTCATGGGGATTTTCGTGGACGCTTTATTCTCTGGCATATCGTATAGAACCAATATAAATTCATGACCAGCGTATAACATGTGTAGATATCTATTTTTAAAAATATAGCAGCAATGAAATAAAATAACAAACAATATAAGAAGTGGAACTTTCTGTTTACATTTTACATTAAATATGTGAAATTATTTTTAAATTCGTGGCCCCACTGTATATGATGACATTTTAGAATTGAGTAAAAAATCGTCATATAAAGTTATCATACAAGTTTTAAGATAATTCTTTCTAATTTTTTTTTTATATAATATTTTATATGGCCTCAGTTCCAGGGAGCCATTTTTAAAGTATTTTCAATAGTAAAATTTATTATTTTTTTTAACTAACTTAACCTGCAAAGCTTTCGGCTTGCCCGCAGGAAAACACCCAACCCGCGGCATAAGAGGAACATAAGAGGAACTCTTGGCTTAGCATCTGCAACAGCAGAACCAATTGCCAGGAGCGTCTGTATTAAAATAATGAAATTTGCTGAAATCGCTATACCATTCCAATGGCAATGAATCGCCAAATAAAGAAATTCTTTAATACTTAAAATACAGTCGTTTTTCAAGTTCAAGAAAGAAATTCTCCATACAACAGCAATATGAATGCTGAATAACTTGAAGTATATATAAAGATATATATAAATGTATTGCCATTTATTTCTTTATAATAGTTAAGACCACTTATTAAAACCAATGTGGAATAAAACGTAACCATATTTTTTTTTTAATAAAAAATATACTTCTTTGCGCAGTATTGGAATTTATAATCCAACTCATGAAAATTTTGTGGAAGGAAAAAGAAAAACATGATCAAATTTGCATTGTTTCATTTTGAGTCGTATTTCAGCAGTGCATATTAATGGCGGACATCTAGGCTCTGGTGTATTGTATATGTAAGCACGTACGTATTTATGTTTCTGGTTTGTATCGACATCCTTTTCTCACGTTTGTATAATTCAAGATGAAAAGGAGTAAATTCTATAAAATATATTTATATATGTTATATGCCGATGTAAGAGTATATATACGTGAGCAAATACACATACACATGCATTCATTTATTTATTTTTATATCACATGGTTCATTTAACTTGGGCCGGATGTTATTTTATTTATAGTATATTCTACGAGTGTAATTTATTGACAAGCGGAAAAATCACTTAAGGATGGTGAGGTGTTGTTGCGGACAGTGATAATAATGATGATGACGATGGGAAATAAACAATACAATTGTTATTGTTGCTGCAGATGGAAAGCTATTTGTTCAATTTTATTGTTACAATTTAACAGTTGATTAAGTCGAGGATACAAGAAAATGGGAAATGCGAATTCCAGTAAGGAAATCTTTGAGCGTATGGCTATTTAATGGTGAAGGAGCAAAAACAATGAAATATTCATGTATTTTATATAGCAATGAATTAAGTGATAATAATCAATGGTAATTGTAATGAGTTCAAAAATATAATGAGTTGAATAGTGAAATCATAGAAAGTTATTAATGTTAATGTGAATTATTCCAAATTAATTTTAATTTTTACAGCATATAAAAAATTAAAATGAAAAATAATAATGTAATTCGGATTTTTGCTTTTTAAATCGCAGTAGATTCCCTAAAAGCACGATATTAATATAAATAAATCATTAAAAATTATTATTACTGGAAGATTTAGAATTTAAAGCACTCTATTGTGCGACACCCTGTTTAATCAGTTTTTCGTTATTTTAGTCCGTGAGTTGGAGTAATACAGTGATCTACATTTTCCAAGCCAATAGGGAAAAAATGTTCATGGTCGCCTTGCAGCAAACAATTAAATACAATTACACCAAAAGCCACATGGTAAGCAGTTGATATGGCAAATATTTCGCGAGCAAAAGGAAATATATTATTTATTTAAAATGTTCTTGCACAAAAATTTAAACATATTCACTTGTTTGCGGCCATTTTCTGATTTCATGCTTTTTAATTAAAATAAAATAAATTTGGGATTTCAATAATACATGGCCAGCCTTATTTTTGATCATTGGTGCCCATGTCTTGGAACCGTCTCGATATAAACGTGTGTATTTTATTCTTGTCAGTAACGTTTTTTATTGCGGTAACAAAAAGTAAAGTAAAATAATTATGAAATAGAGGCGGATGTGATTCGAATTTATTAAATAATTACTTTCTTCCTTTTTGTATTAGTGCTCTCCTCCCACTGTGATCAGCATTTACATATATGTTTGCTTCCACACACCTGACGAAATCAGGTTGAAAATGTTAAGGCTGCAGAAGAACATGCGGGACTCTTCTAATTAATCCAAGAAATAAGCAGCTTCTGACTGCGGGAATAAATTCGGTTATAACATTATGGTTGCGAATCAGTTCAAATCCATGTCTGAACTATCCCAAATCAGTATGGCGGATATAATATTATATTATTCGAGTAAATGATTAAACTATTTTATAAAAATATAGTTTTCGGCCAACAGGTGGATGGAAAACTCATTTTTTTTATTATTTTTACTAAATTAATTTACTAATATTCTGGTTCTTAAAAATCACGAAAGCAGTTCAAAGTTAATAGAAACTAAAATATATCTAAATTATAATGTAAAAACTTTTAAAACTAATTGTGTTTCTATTGAGTTGTTGAGCGTAAAGAGGGAAATGCCAGAGGCATGAGAAATTATTATCCATTTATCTCCTGATTGGACCAACAAGTTCATCATGTTTAACATAGTTAAGTGGATTTTTACTTCCAACAGCCATATTTTTTTTTGTAATCAACCTAACCTGCAAAGCTTTCGACTTGTCCACAGAAAAAGAACCAGTGTTTAGGCAGGAATCGAACGTGCGACCTCCGTGCATTATTCAACCGCCTACAGAGGCAACCAATGTTTGGTACGACAATAATTGCTGTGGGAAGCTTTAATGGCAAATGCTGTCTAACCCATAATATACTACTACTATCTCCGATACAAAATATGACAGGTTTAAAACCCAGGATGGAGTGTTGGTTCTAAAAAAAGTTAGTTGGACAGAGTAATTTATCGGTAAGATATCGTACAGTTGTAGCATAAATAATTTTATATCTTATTTATATTACAGTATTATTATAACTACAAAATGTCCAAATTATTTTTGGCTCCATTCTAACCCTAAAGGAATGAATAATTGATGCATGGAATGATAAGCGAGCTAACGAATATTTTAACTGCTGTTGTTCTTTTCTTCTGCCAATTTGTTAGATGATTGCAGAAGTATCTTTCTCGAGTACACTCAATGTTTGTTCCTAATACAGGTTAGCTTAACTGCAAGAAAGGGGTGTGTAGAAACTACGATCCTTTTAAATCTAATAAGTCTCTCAACACCGAAAGGTTTGTGGTGGGTTCGATTTTTACATGCAAAAGCCATAAAAAATTCTTACGAAGTTTTCGCATGAGTTTTTAAATAACTTTTGAAAACTAGTGTCAAGGCAATGTTGGATGGGCGTAATGCCGTCATAAGCATGGTATAGCTTTGACGTAGCCTCAGTCCGACAGTATGAAATTGTATAGCAGAAGTATCACAACCAAGAGCTTCAGTTCATTTTGGAAAAAAGAGTTTTAACCTCATAACGGCTTAGTTTTAATTTGAATTCAGTGGAAATGTGACATGTCATAATTATCACTACTTGTAATTCTCGATTCCCTTTTCGTATTGTATTACAATCTCTGGCAATTTCTCTTTCAATTAAGAGAATTAAAAAAGAGAGAATTTAAGAGACTTTTAATGTGGAAATTTATGTAAAAAATGTGATTTTTTGTGACCTGCTCATGCATATATTAACTGAATACAACGAACATTAAATTAGAAATGTTTTAAAGTTTCTTTATTATAAAATATTCACAAGTTCTTTTTTGAAAATGTTGACTTGATATGAAACATACATTTCGGCCGAAGAAACTAATCATTTCAGTTTTTTGTGTGAAAATGCTCACATGCTTATTGCTACTTATATAGAGGGTGTCTCAAAAGAAGTTGCGTATAGAAATGCTGCACATTTTTGTGAACATCTAATAAACCTCTAGAAGAAGTACAAGAAATTTCGTCGGCCAATTAATCTAGTAGAGGGATTACATTAACTAGTCTCCAAGCAGTTTCCACTTAACACTCTTGGACTTGTGTATGTTAAGTTTAAATTTTATAGTGAATGAAAATATTTATTAAGAAAACGTAGTATTTTCCCTAAATGTCCTGATCATAATTATGGTTGAAGAATAAATTCTTCATTCTCCGTTTTGATAATTTTTAAATATTTTATAAATGCAAAATATAAACTTTGTTTTCGAACACCTTGTTTTTGGAACTTAGCTTAGCATGTTTGAATATTGTAAATGGCCTTAGAAAAACTTTTTCACACGCCATCATTCATCCTTCATACTGAGAAATTCAATAAAGTTATTTACTTGAACCAGTGTGTGTAAACTTTACTCATAGTTATTGATACACTCTAACAAACTAAAAGTATAAGCTTTATCCTTTGCTGTACAACATAAACATCAATGCTAAATTTTTCCAATGAGAAAAAAAGTAAAGAAACCCTAAATCAGCCTCAAGTATGTTGTAACAAAATTTTAACGCCTATAGGTTTTGCTATCTTATGGATTTATATTTCATTTGACTGTTTCCCCACTAGATGTACGAGCAAGTAAGAAGAAAGTAATTTTTGTAAAAGGAAAGTTTGTTTTGCATGATCTATGGCTTACACTTATTAAAAATCTATAATAAGCATTTTCATATACTCATACGTACGTCGCGAGTGAAAAAGTTTTCATGTTGTTTCCTTTGTATCTTCTGTAATCGATAAATCCGCCAAAGACAACTTCCATGCCATTCATTAGACTGTATAAAAAAAATAAAAATAATAATTTCATGTATTTTTATTACGTGAAACTGAATATGAGCAGTAATCGGTTACTAAGAAATATTTTTATAAAGTATTTGCATATTATGGAATCAATTTACTGAACATCATTACTAACGATGATATACGCACTACTATCTCGAAGAAAGGATGCTCAAGGACATTTTACAGGTGTCGATTAAAAACTAATTGGAAAGTGATTCCTGGACAGTACCTGCTAATGATAGCAGACTTGCATATCAGTTGTAGGGAATGCACGTGCTTGTGTAAATTGGCCTTATAGGTCCTGCTCAAAGAATTCATGTATATATATCCTCTCTCCAGTAATAATAGGCCAATGCAAAATACAAATTGTCACATGTCATATGAAATATTGGACCATGACCTATTAAAATACAATCAAACTTTTTGAAGTATATATGACGTGCGTTTTCGGAACAATCTCTTTAACAGCAAACCACTTAACACACTTTCTCGTTTCGGGCACTGTCCCTTGCTTCCGATTTACGTTTCTATTTTTGCAGGACAGTTGCATTTACACCATCCAGAGAAATTCATTTCAATGGTTTGGACGTATGTGGAACTGTGTTTCTAAAATACGAAAATGGTCAGTGGTTTTGTGTACTGCTTTGAGTTTGCCATCACGAGTCTAATGGCAAAGAACAAGCAATCACAGTTGAATAGGCTTAATGGTGAAATGTGATTATTTAAAATTTGATTAGTGTGGTCTGTATTAAACGAAGTCGAGTAAAAACGAAAGATATTTCTTCTTTTTAGGTTTCCGATAATTTTTTATATTTCCTGTTCTATCGATAACCATTGGTAATTTTCTTTTAAAGTAACTTAAGTTGCAAAAGCTTTCGGTTTGACCACAAGAAAACATACAGCATCTAGGCAGGAATCGAACCAGCGGCCTCCGGTTTAATGGGCTGCGCATTATTGATTCTTCTAGAGAGGCACAGTTTAAATTTCGCTATAACAATTTGTCATGAATCGTTTAACGCCGCAACAACTTTCCAATTTCCACTAAAAAAATAAAATAACTATTATCCTTTTACAAAGTTCATAGAACTTTGCCACGACTTTATGGCGGGAATAATCGGCGAAATTCGTACAGTTAAGCTTCTCGATTGAAAACCATAAAAAAGACAAAAAAAATGCGTATGAAGAGAATATTCAGGCTTAGTGCGATGTGCTTGAGAGATACCGAAATCCCGTTTTCATCATCTATACAGCAGTGCTAGAGAGATGCTTCCAACAAGATACCACAACTTAAGACAGCTTGCTTTATAACCGATTTATTGCAAAATAAATGTGGTGAAAAGTAATTTTCCGGTGCTCCCTTGTTCGTAACATTTAAGAATTCTTTATTGCCTTTTATGACTTTTTTTACTGTGATAAGCCAATGGCCTATGCCGACGCACCACGAATTTCTGAAGCATTCGAAGCCAATATTGAACCTGCAATGTTCACTATTAGACTAAAATCAGACTGATTAATGGATCGCTAAATTGTGCTTATGACAGAGATCAATTAAATAAATTAATAACAATAAATAATGCGGGTAAAATAATAGATAAATATAAATAATAATAAATAAAAAAATTTAATTGCAAAAATATTTGTAATTTATATTCAAAATCACTCATTATTTTCTAAACAAATTATTTATTTACTTAATTTATATATAAAATATATAATTTAATGTGTTCCTGGGGAATAGAAAGATAAGACAACTTGCTTAATTTAACTGCATCTTTTAAGTACTAACGAGGTGCGTCATGAACAAGTTGGGATTTCAATTGGGTCTCTGCTTTTTCAAATTTTAAAGCATCTGTAAGATTTCTATAAAAAGTCTGCTCTTTAAATACAAAATATAATAGAAAGTCTCTGTGACCTTTTACATCCTGGGCAATTTCATTAGTGTATGTGCGAGAGTATCTATTTCGTAATTTTCTTCCAATCACGTTCATTTTTTATGATTTTCTTGCCAAAAACCAAATGTCATTAGATATCATAGAACATTAACTTGGACGATGTCTTAGCACTACCCTTATTACATTTATACCTTGTCACGTTAGCAATTGTTCCGCTTTTTGGCCTTAAGAAAGTCCAAACAAGACTTTTGATGATGAAATGATAGAAGTAGTGAGGCGAGCCAAAACACATTCCAAATAAAAAGTCACTCGAAGAACATGAGAATGATATGACATACTAAAAATAATGACTTTAAGACAATCAGAAAGCACAAGAATAAAAAGTAAAAATAAATGAAAACAATTGTTGAATTATTTTGCTTTCCTTTCAAGTTCCCCTCACTTCCCATAGTTAAGCCAAAGAAAATAAAATTGAATTCATATTCAAGTATTTTGTTTTTTGATTTTTCTCTTCAATTGGAAATAAAATCAAAGGTCATTTATTTAATTATAGGAGTACAATAAAAGATTTTCAGCTTTAAGGTTTAAGATAGATGAGTCTCACGTATAAATTATAAGCTTTTTTGCAACTTTTAAATTTAACAATAAACCGAAGAAGAAATAAAGTTTCGTAAACATTCAAATATGTTACGTGTTAAGTTTACGAAATTGTAAGACAAATTTGCCGGCGATTAAATTGGTAATGGATAGACAAAAGAAATAGTTATAGAGTGTTCTTTTTTTAATTAAATAAATATTGTTTCACAGAATTCTTTTTTTTTAATTATTCTCACAATATTTATTTTCAAATTTATTTGCTCAGCGGAAGAACAGAAGTATGAAATCTCCGATGTTGTTCAGTAATCAATTTAAATTAATTATAAAGGACACCTTCAAATACAATTAAATTTTTACCCCTCTTTTTTATAGATTTTAGTGATAAGATATCAAATCACTGCTGGACAATATTTATACATTTTATAACGAGTATTATTTTTATGCTGCTTATGAACGGTGATGCCAGATTTAACTTTTTATTTACTTTTTGGCAAAAATCCGTAAAATTGTTCTTTTTATTTACCAAAAATCTCCTCAGTTGAAATGTAATGCATGTTTTTTCACGGTTTGGCAAATGGAGCAACAGATACTAATAGAGAAGGCAGACTAATGGTGACTAATATTGTCTGGGGATTGTACTACTTATATTGTGTAGCATTTTGTTAATTGCTTTAAGTGCGCCGATAAAATAGTGGTACAAAACAACAGCGAAAATGTATCTGCTCAAGTGTATAGTGACTGTGCCATACCCAATTGAATACTCTAATTTTTTAAAATTTTTTCTTTATTTTTTTTTATTTTGTTTTAGTTTTTAACACACTTTTTCGAATCATTGTATTTGTATTTAAACGTTTTCTTCCCCAGAAAATAATGTAGTGATTTTTAAAAATTCCAAAAAAGTGGCAACGTCCGTGTGGAATCATGACTGATAAAAAGACTTATTAAGGAATGATGCACAAATAGGAATCTATAATAAAATGCAATATAATATCATTTAATTCATTTTACTACAATTTAAAAAAATAGCTAACTGTTCGCCACTCAGACTCATGCAAGCAGAGACTTATGCTTGTATGGGTATGACTCATTTAAGTTCAAACATTTAACCCGCGTTATTTTTTAATTGTGGTTTTAGCTTTACCGAAAGCTTAAACAATCTTCGCTTTATGATGGCTAAATTTACTTGACTTGAGTTGTTGACTATGAAAACTTTTCGATATTTAGGCTAGTGTTGATAACCGGCCAGCTAATGCAAAGCTCCAGAAGACACGTACAACACAAAATCTTTTATTATATGTATATAGATTTCCCTATGGTAATTTTTAAAAATAAAACAATTCCTTTAAGTTAAAGCATTCTGTTTGGTTTATAATAAAACTTAAACTAATTCTTTGGGGGCTCATGCTTTGAACAAACCAGCAACTGCTCTTGATACAGAAAATAGAAACTCTTCACATAATTAATTTATACTTTTTTATTTTTTATTTTTTTTTTGCTTTCGCAAAAGTATCTCACAGTAAAAAGGAAAAACTTTTTCGAAATTAAATCACCTGTGTATTTTCCCAGGTTTTGGTTACAACTTATTATTAATACAAATGCTAATGATGATAAAGTTTAGATGGAGGTGGTGAACTTTTCTTAAGGTGTTGCAAGTAACTTTGGTCCAGAAAAAGCAGTTCATATGCAAAAAAGTTTAGAGATGGTAAATGAAATAAAGTTTATTATTTTTTTTTTTATTATTTAACAGAGGCATTATCTAATCATTCAGCTATATTCGATTTAAGGGGAAGAACAAAGTAATTCTTCAGCATTAACTAAAACTAATTAATTAGAGTATTTAATATAAAACTCTATAGCATAATTACAAATGAGTGAGTGTATTTTAATAGAGGGAAAAATATATTAAGACCAATAAGGGCTACAATTAGTGTGCAAATCAGCCCTAAAGTAGACAACACAAATTTTTATTTGCAGCTGCCACAATGAATGTAGAGTTTAAAGGCGTGTTTATGAAAGACTATATAAAATTACGAGTTTGAACTTTTAACAAAAATAGCGAACCGAATTTTATTCGCTGTTGTTCACTAAAAATTCCTGTTTCGTTTTATATTGCACAGTTTATAATTATATTTATTTCTGTTTTATATAGAAGCCTATCATTGTTTTAATTAATTTGTTTTTGCTTTTATAAAGTTTTGCAGTAAAAAAATTTTCATTTAGTATTTTTTTATTTAGTTTTAGTTTACTATTTAATTTAAAATTTATTTACTTCAAGACTTTTCATGTTTGACATCTCAGACCCTTGAGAGCATTTTCTTTAAAAGATTTTTTTTTTTGATTTTTATTTTTACTTTTACTGAATGCATATTTGTAACAGTTTTTATAGTTTTGTAAATCTTTTATTTAATCATGCAGAAAACTTTTGCTGCCTAAACAATAAAAAAGTTTGTTCTTTATTTGTTTTAAAATATTTGACTTTTTCAGCATTTCAGTTTGTAAGGAAAAGGCTTACAGTAGTGTTAAATTGAATACAAGTTTAATTCTCAAATATTTATTTAATATTTTATTTGCTTGTATCTGCTTAAGGACTTTTTTTTGTAGTAAAATAACTGAGAGATAACAAAACATATAAATAAAAATATGTAAAATGAGTATTGCAGCTGTAAGCATGCAAAGGATCTGTAGAGCGATTCAGTAAAAAATTATATGATTCTGCTTTTCAGTGATTTCTAAAGATTTCTGACGACATTTTTCAATTAGCTGATTTGGTTAATTCGTAGAAATATTTCAGTTGTTGAATGACTTTTTTTTGACAAAACAAAATTTATTGCAAATGAAATTATTTAAACGCTTAAGTTTTTGACATTTCTAAAGTGAATGAATATATATATTATATTGTAAAAATTAAATTTGACGTAAAAGTACATTGAAAAGGACTACTGTTGGTATACCTGGCTCCTAGGCTAGGAACCCGATCTTCTAGGAACCTTTAGCCAAAGGTTATCCATAGATTTCTGATTACAATTAATCGGTAAGTGTAGTAAATCAAAGTTGTAAGAAGAAAAACCACATTAAGCCGTTAAGGAAATGTAAAAGAAAATAATTTCAATTTCAATTAATTATTTGAAAAAATTAATTTATTTTTTCCAGCTCTTATTAGGCTTTTCGTAATTTTTACTAAAACTTTTACATGATTTCAAAATAAATTAAAGGCCAAATAGGAGCGTCATCAATAAATTACTGAATCCTTCACATGCACCTATAAACTACTGTACTGAAAGAATATATGAGTGAATTTTATAAATATGCTGAAGATTGCTGGCAACACTGTTAACAAGACAAAATTGCCAGTATAAGCTAATTCAGTTCTTTAAATTGTTTAATTGTTTGTCCTCTAATTACATTATTGTGAGAAATTTTATAGAATCAGCGTCTACAAATTGTCGCATGTTACTGCAACGTATACGGCTGCTTACTAAACTACTTCTTTAAATGAATTTCTTGCAGACTTGCGTATGCCGGCAATTCATACGGTTAGATTTCGTTTTCTGTTATAATAATATTAAATAAAATTTTTATAATTAGAAATACTAAAACAAACAAGGTTTACTTTTTTTTTTTTTAATGATAAAAAAGATTATAAAATTTCCTTATTTAATTATTTTAGGAATTTCCAAACCATGTTCGCTTCATAAATTTTCATAATTTTTGTTTTATAAAATTTATGCAGATATTCTCATGTTGTCGTTACGGTTTTAAAAAAATATAAATTTTTAAATATTTCACAAATAATAAGTAAAAGCATTTCCTAAACTGTTGCCGTTGAAAAGTGCGTAATTAAATCAGCACTTTTTAAACGGCCTCTTTTATGTTTTTTAAAATAAAATTAGCTTCGGAAAGGTTTGAGCTTTTTCCGGGAAGCATTTAAAGTATTTAATATATATTAAAACTGTAGTGGACAGAATCTTTGAATAACACTTTCAAATCTTTCTTAAAATAATGTTGCGAAAAAAAAAAATAAAAAAATTATCAATACATTATTATGAAATAGTTATAAATATTATAAATTATTTCAGTTTTTTTTATATTATAATTATTTTTAAAATATATTAAAAATTAAATGAACAACACTTATTGTATAAGTATATTAATATTTTATACTTTCTGTAACATTAACAATTTGAAAATAGTCTGTTTTGTGTGGTACAAGTTTTGCATATTTTTTATGTTGCCTTAATGTATGCTATAAATATTAAATCAGCATACAAGTATTTTATCTTTATGTTTTTTTGTTATTAATGAAAAATTATGCTCGATTTCTACAAACGAAATTGAAAAACAATAGATTTTTCTCAGCCTTCAATTCAAGCCATCGAAAATTCAGGTAAATTATGAGCGCATAAATTATTTTAAGTGCTCAAAGCAAACACTCGCAAATAAATATAAAATGTTGTAGCAACAATCAGCTACATGGCACACCGCAGAGAGTCCTTTACTTCTTCATATCTTCCAGATTGTTTCTATTGTGCTCTACTTCCAGTTAGTCCTGTACTTTTTGAATTATTTACTGACGGAGTAGTTATTTGTTTAAAAAAATTTATTATCATCCATTGTTTTGAACGGTTTCAACAGCAAACAAAAAAACCAAAAAAAAAAAGGAACAAAAAATGACGGGTTGTGGAAGAAAAAATGAAATGGGAAACAATTTTTTGGTGTTAAGCTTAACAACGATCAAACATTAGTCTTCTTTAGTGCTCAAGTGGTGGTGGTTGTTGCATACATATTTATCAATAATTTACAAATTGATAGATTTATGAACCAGCGGAAGAAAAATGTAGAAGAATAAGAAAGCAACTGAAAATATGTGTTTGGTTTAAATTGACTATTTCTATTACAGCGATTCTTATATAGAATTTAATTTTAAGTCGTCATGCATTGGAAATTTATATTTAAAAGAAAAATAATTTTTAAATGTTCTCAGTGGGATATCAAAAAATACCAGATAATTTAGTTTAGAATAATAATTCTATTTTATTATAGTTTCTTTCGTGCATTTTTATTTTCTGTGACTTTTCGTTAAAAAGAATCTCCAATAGTCCTTTATATTTATTCATATCATATTAGTTCGTAATAAAATTAATTATAATCTTTCACTACTTCTCTAAAGTTGTTATTTCAAATAGAGGCTAAACTAAACTGAAATGATCCTTTAATCATTTTGTATTCAAATTCTTGTTTAAAAATAAATCTTTTGGGATGGACTATGTACAGGATCAAGTTGCAAGCGGGCCTTTAAAAGATACTGTCGCTTAAATAAATTAATTTCTTTGAACTCTTCTATTATATTCGGCTTTGTAATAAAACAGGTAATTTAAAAAATAATATTTTTCTTGCCTTTCAAGTGAAATAAAGGATTTAATTTTAATGTTGTGAAGGGTTAATGGATGACAGTGTAGATATGTAGTTTAAAATTATTAAAATTAGGATGGTTTTTCTTTTCTTCTAAGTCCTATTTATACCATAAACTGTCTGGGGTAGTTGGTTTAAGAGAAAGTGGCAGAGAAGACAGGCGATAAAATTCTAGACAGACAGAGTAGTACTGAAATTCCACTATTCCACTAAAACTAAGAGTTGTAAACCTCCATCAGTGGTATACTGCTACAGAAGAGTGTAGTACTACCAATTAAAATTGCCGGTGCTAGCGGAGATAAGGATCGAAACTGCGGCCCTCACCATTAGAGCTCCATCCAACAATGTCCTCATTTTAATGACTGAGTTTGGGAAGGCCCCTACTCATGCAATACAGTACACAGCAATTAGGAGCGAGGAATACTGCTGATAAAGAAATAGATAGATAATGGAGCGTTTAAGCGTTTCTGGTATCAAAGTAGACGCTTTGATGTTGCCTGCTACGGAACGCTGACGAAGGAAGATGTGTACATTAGGAGTGTATAGAAATCTACATTACCGCTGATTTTACTTGTTTATTGGCAAAAATTAACTGAATAGTGATTATTCCTCAATTTTTTTGAGGTATCGATAACAATTCATACAGGAGATATAAAACAACATAAGAAAAATTGACTATTTGGGAGAAATATGTCTTTTAGACTGGTGTAATACTGGCTAAGGTACCATCAGATGTGGAACCAAGAGATTCTTGTTCTATTTGGCAGCAAAGCAGTCGAGAAATTCCGTACTGATGTTTTGATTGTATCTGGCTCATGAATGCCCGATACTGCTAAGTGCGGAAGGGTACATGAAATAATTTTAATAAAGAGGCGTCTGGCAAAGGGAGCAAGCTCTCGGATCATTTTTATGGTAGCCAACTCTTGCTGTACACATAATTGGAGAATATCAACGCTTAAAATGAATTATATCAAAAATAATTCTGTCATCCATTGCAGAAATCTATAACCACAATCCTTGAGTCCTTTGGAATCAATGCTGAAAAATGGGTCTTTCTCACACTGAGCATTGTGCCAATGGAACAATATGGGGAAAGAAAAAAATATTTCTTTTCTTTTCTGCAAATGCATTGCATTGAGAGATGAAAGATCCCGGAAGAGCTATCAAAAATATCAAATATTTGGATCAAAATCCAGAAGAATTTCATTAATTACCAAGTTATTCATACCAGGAACTTGGACAAGATAAACCCAATCTCGGTTGTCGTCAGCCGCCGTTTCTTTTCTTCCGTTTCAATTCTGTTTCTTCTTAAGTTTTCATAAAATTCGCTATTACCGTAAATTGAAATCTTTATTATAGACAATGCCAAATTATATCACAGTTAAGTTCCAATTAAAAATGGCAACCCTGACATAGAAGAGAAAGTTGGAAGAGAGTTAAATTGTATTTATTTTTGCACGCAGGGAAAAGAGTGATAAAAAAATATTAAAATCGATACTATTTGGTATCGAAAATTCATCAAGTCCATGTCAACCAATATCCCAGGGATATTAGTTGACATTAGCGATTTGAGATCAGTGACCTGTTATCCTTTTACTATTAACCGTTGTTGGCTTGATAATAGACGGTTTTATTTTATTAACTCGTTGTTCTTATTTTGAAATTATTTATGCGTTATTTTGTTATTCCGCAATTTAATAACATCTGCTTTTTTATGGTTTATTCCCAATTCGATGATGAAAGTTAGCAAAACATTAGTTACGATTCATTTACAGTATCATATCAGGCGTTGATAACTTCAGAACGTCTCTGTGGCCTCTGTAGCAAAAACAAATAGAATAAAATATATAGACATTCAGTTTATTTCATATCGTGTTCTTTATAATACAATTTTTAGAGGCTTAAGAGGAATTGCAACTAAAGTTGGTTTCCAGTGTTGGAGTGGATTGTGGCAGGAGATTCGAAACATGGCACCTCATGCTTAAGAACACTACAAGGCTGAAATATTTTGTTTTTAAATTCATCGCACGCAGAATCTCGTGGTCAGTAATATTCGAAATGTAGGGGAAATTCTTGCACAACGGCTATTAGAGTTAAACACTTAATATAGTCCAGAAATTATAAAAGACATTTATATATTTTAGGGAAGGTTCCCTGCTGGCAAATTACAGTGCTGCAGAAATCTGCAGGAAAACAATTTACATTCTGCTGAGTGTTAATTTATAGGAATTCAGTAACTGTCTGTAGTAGGTATCGAACTCTTGATTTAAGTCCTTTGTAGTTTGGACATTTGCTAGTTTTCCAAGTTTTTGTGACTCTAGAAATGAGATTTAAGTAAACCACATTCATTGAATACGTTCCTAACGCAGCCCACATGACCAGAGTTGCCGTCATGCAGCAATTCTTTTTGTTATTTTCAATGCGGCAGCAACATCACACAATGTTAAAATTGAATATTTCAGTGAGGCCAATTTATAAAATTAAATTAAAATATTATATACTATTTTTATTTGTTATTTATTTTAAATCTTAAAACGCTCCTTAGAGAAAATATCTTTATAACATATAAAACATATAATTATACAACTCTAAATTGTTAATCCACTTACAATATTAATTTTCCGATATTACTAACTTTTAAATAAAATAAAATGATTTTAAAGTGAATACTTGCATTTTTTTTAAGGTATTGGCAACACTAATATGGCTGATTGTTATATCCGGTAGTTGTTGGTCATATCACAAACTGCGGTCGTGGTCTGCTGTGATAAAAGTGTTTATAATTATACTTGCGAAAACATATTTAATACCAATTTAATCTTTTGAATTAGAAAATGAGTTTATTTAATCTTTCTTTTTAAATGAACGATTCTTTAGTTCTCTATTTAATTAATGCAGTTAAAGAAATTTAATCAATGTTAATAAATTTACTGAACTCTTTTATAAACGAATTTCGTTAAAAGGAGATTTAAGCCAAGTCAAAAGAGATATCTGGAAGATCCTTTTAAGTGGTAGCAGGAAAGACAACTTTCGGAAGTATTTGGAAAATTTAAGCTCCCACATGCTTAATTTATTTTACATTTTAAATAATTGCTTGAGAAACAACGAATTGGCAAATTGCAAAATAACACTTAAAGTCTTTTGACGCTATAAATCTGCATTTTTTGGTTTTTTTTTTACTTTCCTGGTATTTACAAAACAATTTTAAATAGGTCTGGCCCGCAGAACTCTTGTCTGTTGCTGTTACTGTTAACTACTCAGTCACTTACTCAATTGCAAACGTGAGTGTTGCCGAACATGTTTCATTTTATATTTATTGTAATAAATAAAAATTTACGTCTACAGTACATGCAACAACTAGTGGGAAAAATAAACACAACCCAAGATTCCATTTAAAAGAAAGTATTTACAACTTCTATACTGCAAAATGTAAATGTATGTCTTTAAAATAGCACGACCAGCAAGCAACGAGGCGCAAAAGAATAAAAAATATTTAAAATGTATTAAACCACATATACGGCCAAAAGCATAAATCCATGGATGTGTACAAACGCTGCGAGAACACTTTGTAGCACTTTTTTTTTTGTAGCACTATTTGTCGGAAGTTTAGTGTTATTTATGGTCGACAATCAAGTGCATTCTCATATGGGGAGTTAACTCTGTCTTATTGTTAGTTATAATATTTAAAAGAATATATTTCTTAAGTTTCCTCTTGTAATTTTTCGTTATTTTAAATGCCTGAACTATTTTCTGTTCCAATCCTCAACGTACAAGAGATGGAAAGAAGTAGTATTTGAAAAGAAATACTTATTTAATATTTAATCTTCGTCTGCTGTTCATTATTTTTAAGGTTTTCCTTTTACAATACCAGAAAGAAAAATTGTAAGTAATTAACACCTGTTTCCTTATAATTGCTAATCATGCCAGCGTATAAGCATGGCATCCGCTGGACTTTGTTTCAGCCACGCTTTTTCTTTTAATAATAACAAATTAGATATTCAAAAGATGTTCAGAGTTTAATGTTGATGGCGGAGCAACACGTACAAGGAATCTTAATTAAATCAAATTAAATTTATTTTTTTAAATTAATATTTAACTTTCACAATTTTTATTTTTTCTTTTGGTTTCCATATTATTGCCTAACTAAATGACTTAATATACCTTTCGTACCTGTAATAGCATATCACAATACTAATTAGAACTCTACACTTGGAGTAGCTAAATAACAAATTAACTTTCATAAATCTATTTATACCGCACAAAATGCAAAACCACATGAGAACCTCAAAAACCACATACTAACTTGACTAACTACTACAGTAGCAAAAAAAAAACAAGGAAAAAAAACCTACAACAGCCATGAACACGTGTGTTACACCTGCCAAAATATGTAAATTTACAGACAGACGACAAGCATAGAGTGTAAAGTTGTCATCTAAACATCCGCAATATTTTGCTTTAGACCAGAATCTACATAAATTTTGTGTCAAATTCTCTTTTAACAAGCGCGTGTACAGATTCCTTCTACGACTGACTGGCTTCCCTGAGGTGTCAAATAAAATATTTATATACGGTTGATGTTCATAATTAGAATGTCATTAAGTTTACGCGGTTTTCAGTAACATTTTGCATCGCACCTAAAAATATTTAAACAAGACGGATGAAAACTACACAAAACTCATTTACTTTACTCAAAAAAGGGGGGGGGGGGTGGAAATAAATAAAAAAGGCAGAAAAGTGTATTTGTGTTTAACGAAAAGTCTGTCCGGTGCAAAATGTGTAAAATTAAATTGCATCTATAGTTATGCACACATATACATACACATGGGAATGTTGCAAATAACCGAGTATGTACATGCATGCATACAAGTAATGATATTGTAACGACATTGTATTCAATCTGAATTTTTCTTTATTATGAAGGACTTATTTTAAATGCCACGCGTCCTTGAATTAAATTTTTATTCAATAAATGCAAACAAGCATCTTTAAATGTATCTAAAGCACAGCTTTATCATAATCAATTTGTTACGGAAGTCATCCTCCAACCAAAGCCATGTGGTATTCTAGTGCAGGTCAGCTCATAGATAAGCAAAAATCTGATGAAAATAATAAGGGCGAGGCATAGACGCTTCAGAATAATATTGTAGTCTCATAGCCAGAGCAAAGTCAAGTCGTATTCAAGTCAGCATCTCGTGAATGTCATGCCAAAGATAATACACAGTACTATATTACCAAAGTCGAATTACAGTAAAGTCGTATTAAGGTTGTATTAAATCACAATTAAGACAACTCATTACAAGTCGTTCACAAGTCATATTTCTGTAATATTATGTAGAAATAGTTGAGTTATACTTGCATGTGATAGTGTACAACCAGTTGTTGTCACAACACAGTCCAAGAATCTATTAGCCACGATCAAATCGCAGTAAAGTGGTATTGAATTCATAAAAAAACCACATCAGAACCTTCCAATAATCCACCTGGTATCAAGCGGTATTCAAGTAAATAGTCAAGTGATAAATAAATAGCACGCAAAATCAAATTGAAGTCATACTTACGTGGCAGTAAAACTACTCATGATCAAATAATATTTTTATTGCATTCAAAGCACAATCAATTCACAATTTAGTTATGGCCAAGCTATAAGCAACTCCTAGGGAAGCTACTTAGAGCTTAATCAACTCAAGTCATAATAGAGTTATAGTCATAGTTGAATTGCTTTCAAGTGAAACTACAAACGATTCACAGTCTAGTTATTCTAAGGTTATAATTAAGTTCTAATCTATGCAATCTTCACGAGACTTTTGGCAACGAAGTGAATTCATTAACTCTGTCTCATATTTGAGACTTAGCTTTAAGTTAAGTTGGCTTAACTTTAAGTTATTCCATTAGACACAAATTAACAAGCGAAAGGAATTATAAAATTCTTTGACTGCACGGAGGCTTGAACTTACACCTAATATGTTTCGAGATCTACTCAGTGACCCGATCATCACATAGTTTTTAATGCCTCTACGCTTTCACAACTATCACCTAATGGTAAGGTCAGAGTTAACATCCAACTTTAAATGAAATGCAAGAAGCAGCAAGCAAAAAGCGGCTGATAGGGTTAAAAAGTCTTCTTCAACAGTGTAAGCTTTGCTTTACTTGTATTTAATTAAAAGTAAAATAAAAATAAATACAGTAAAATTAATATAGTTTTTGTAATTAATATTTTTGGCCATGATGCTATACAATCATGTAACGAAATATTTATTACTCAGCGAAACCTCTTTCTGAAAGTAATAAGAAGGATGTATAATAACCCTTATTAAGTTTAACGCCATCAATACGACACGATATACTTTGCTGTGTCGATGGTTGTAAATCGGTATGCCCATTTACAGGGTCAAGTGCCGTACGCACCGTTAAGGACTGCAATGATTTAAATTGACTCTGATTTTATCGGTGGTCTTATAGGTGTCGAAACAGGATTTATTCATTGCTTTTTAATTTGTTATAATTCGGCATTTAAAAAAAAATCGTAAAATTACAAACAGTGGCCAATCCACCAACTTAGTGTACATCTAGTGTGTATTAACTCGCTACACTCATTCTCTCATATATACCATAAGCAACTGATATACCTGATATGCACAAATACATACTTATTCTGCATTACTCACGTCCTTATCGTAAAATCATATTACTGGTTTCACATTGAGAGATATGTTATAAGTGATTTTGCGTTCAAAACAACTAGTTGTACCACAAATATTTCCCATTTTCTACCTATAAGTATTATAAGTAGTACCCGTAGTATTTATGCTGTAAATAAAGTAAGCAATTATTTTTTTTTTTTTTTGAACTAAATACATTAGAACGAATAAAAGCGAGATTAAAGAAAATATTGTATTAAACATAATGCAGCACTCAATGCGATGCGAAGGGAAATTGGTATTCTGTAAGGCTTTCAGAATTGCATTGGCATTCATATTTTATTTTAAATCGTGGCAACGCCTTTCAAAATAACAAGACTGGTCTAAAGTAAACGACCAAGTTAAGTTTAAAATAGAAAAAGAAATTTTTGTTTGCGTTTGTTAAATAACAATAATTTTTTTTTAATTTAATAGTTCTGTGATTTACTTTATTAAGTTTCTGCTTAGTGTGCACCTTGAAATCAGCCTCAACTAATTAAAATTAAAGTTGAAATTACGTCGTTTTAAAAAACTATATTTTTAAATGATTAATATATATATACCTTTTTTGACCTTGCAGATTCTCCAACGGGCGGCCCGCTTGCTTTTAATTCTTCGGCGAAAGTCTGCCTCTAAGCATTTGCCCACTGATGTGTATTTAATGAGCTTTTGCAGGTTGGCTGTTTTTCGTCGTACATTCCACCATTATTTGAAATTGATGGGGTTTGATGGTCTTGTTCTTTGTTTCCCTGAATTCTTTTAACAATTAATGTTAATAAATAAACAAAATTATAATTTTTTCGCTTAGATTTCTGTGCTTCGAGAATGCTGTATTGCTATCGAATATATTTTGCGATCCTCGTATGTATCAGAATGCGTACTTGCCACCTTTTCCCATTTTAAATGCGACTAAAAAAGTACGTTGCGAACATCGCAACACAGAATAGAAAGTGTTCCCATTTGCATGTTTTCGAATCGTGTTGACTTTCGCATAAGCCGGCAGATATTATATTTATTTTATATATCTCTGTATCTTTATGAATATTACATGTTGTTAATATAATATTTTCAAATACGAAAGTCCTATGCCGCTAATGGGCATAATGCCATTTGATGTATATGAAGTTTAAATAATTAAAGAGTTATAATATATATATTTTATTTTAAACAAAAATCTTGATTGTAAAGGATGTGCAGCAAGTAGTAATTAAAAATGTGTAGAATGTTATATATTGTGCGTGTGTTTCAATGCACAATTATTTTGTTGCCAGCTTTTTACTTTAGCTAAGATATTAAATTCAATTAAATAATACGAATTTACCACAAATTATAGATGTCAAGTTTTCCTCCTTAGGCTAATAAGCCTATTAGCCTGACATACTACAATCTCTAGATTAATTATTTTAATCACAAAACTTGCATACAAAATCTTCAAGCAAAATGCAAAACATAATTCGGTCAATGTGTAGGCATCTCCTTTAGTAAGTTTATGATATATTTTATATAAATTCAGAAAATTTCAAAACGACTGACAACAATTGTTATACGTTTTGTGAGAAATAAACCATAAAATATGTTCTTAGAAAATTTAACCGTATTAACATGGTGGTAAAGATGATCGGTACGGGGGCAAGAAGCTAGAACTCAATATGTCGTTAATTAAAACCCTAAATGAGGGAGAAGAAAATTTATACATTCGTATAGAAAATGATATGCAGCATACAGTAATTCCAATACACTCGTACATCCTGCTGCTCTTGCGGCCACTTTAACTGCTGCTGTGCATTGTTTTAAATATAAACAGGCTTGCAAAGTTACATAGTATGTATGCTTGTAAAGTTAACTACTCCAGAATGACAACAACTAATTGCTTTTCCTTCAAAGTTTCTACACAACGGCTGATTTATGCAATTTGTCATATTTGAAATTTTACACTTCCTTCCGGTTTAAAATGTTATGATTAACAATGTATGAGTTTAGCTGTACTAACAAATATACGCATCTCAATGCAAGCGCACACAACAGAGACGTTTGTTTCATCAGTTATTTATTTGTTGAAAAGAAATGGTTAGTTTTGTTTACTTCATAATCTTGTTACAACCTTCTGAATCCGTTTAAGATTAAAGCACATAAAAGAATAAATTTTTCTGAAACAGAGTATAAAGTACAATAAATAATAAAGTTATTTCAAAGCTTTAATATAAATGCGTTTATTCAATTTGTTATATCAAGTTGAAGAGCGTATTAGAGTTTCCTGTTCTGATCTACATTTAAGAGAATTTTCATAAAAGAACTCATCATTACCTATAACTTAGAAAAATTGTTAAAAGTTTGAAATGAAGTGTAACTTTAGCCTTTGGAAGTTTGAATGTAATATAAGACTTCCTTTGGATTGAAAGTTCATTTCAGCATATGCTCTGAATTGGTTAAAAATTTTGAAGGCCTACTTTGTCAGTTCGGAATAATAATGCTTATTATGCTGTAGAGATATTTAGAATAAATTTTCTTTTAAATCAAGTTTGAGAAAAATATAATTTTGAATATTTAAAATATCATCCAGCTTAGCCGGCCGTCCATAGGCTGTCTTCTGTTCAACATAAGGAAGACTTGTAAAACCAAACTTTTTTTAATATGAATATTAAGGATTCAAATAAATCTATTGTTATGTTGAAATCATTAAAATTTTTGATTAACGTTTTATGCAGTATAATATAATATTTCTCATAAAGTTATGCTTTATAAACTCAGTACTGTTAGTGAAGTGAGTAAATGGTGCGTAACAAGATCCAGATTCAAACATATGTGGAAGTTATTCCTGTAATGCTTCAGTTTAATCAGAGGGATCATTCATCACACAACAAGAGATACTTGTAACTTCGTATAGCTTCATTTTTCTGTCATAGTATTAATAACGGACTGCGATAGATTAGTTTTAGTCATGGCCACAGACAAGTCGTAATTTAGGCAGAATCTTCTGCCGATCTTGTTTGCATGGTAAGGTAATTTAGCAATCATAACATAAATATGCCATACATTCATCTGACAAAATTAGTTCCATAAACCGCTACAATTATACTCCAATCATACTTTACCAATAGTCGTAGTTTATGGAGAGTTGAAGACAAGCTAATGTTTGCTTATAATCTAGTCGTGATATAATCATGCAATATCCATGTGAAGTGATAGTCCTTTCATTTCTTTATAATTTTTGCTCAGAGAGCCACATGCACATTCTGCAATATACAGGAAAATATTAAGTTTCTTGTTACTCAAAAGCTTTACTGATTTTAAATATGAGCTAAGATGTTCTGGAATCCCTTGAAACACTTCTGACTGCAACAGTAGCCTTTACTGACTCAAACATAGCCCAACCTATACAGATGAAAGCTGATTATTCCCATAAAATCTGTGTGCCCATAAACTCTTCAGAAGGTGTCATGCTATTTCTTTAAGTATTGTCTTACATAATGCTCACATACTGCACCCAATCTTTTGGCTTTTTCTGGCACTCCTGCCAACTCTATCCTTCATTCTTCTATACTGTAGACCATCAACTTATTTGCAACGAATCTACGATCACTATGTGAATTCCAACCATTGCCGTCTTGTGAAGTTTCCAGCGGCCTTCGATACTAAGGGGCTAGGTGTAGATGGGCTTCTAGTCCGAAGGCAGAACAATATTGTGTAGTCTGCATCATTCGTATTTTACAGCGCAATTTCTTATCTTCCCAAGTCTGCAAGTAGAAAACGAATTTGCTGTCTATCTTAAACACATCTCAGGCGATCAAAATCTCTAGAATTAGTATGGCGATTAGTTCCATAAAATGTCTCTATAACGATTGACAGTACCGCTTTGCTTTGATTTGTACTCTCACATACTATCTGTTGTAGACCTCCATACCTCCGTAACCTTCCGTCCTCTTAGGAAGTTTTCGTAAGGACAAACGGATATTCGCTTCCACGTCAATCCTTGCTTCATTTGACAAAGAACTCTGCACACTCCATTCGATATCAGATGGCTATCAGAACGACCTTTTTTCGAATCATCAATCAAGTTGTCTATAATTGATAAAGACGAAGACTCTGAAGGTTTCAGAAAAAACCAGCAGAACACATTTTTCATTGTAAAAACAAATGTTTCCTTTTGTAGTCAATTTGTTGTAGGTGAGAGTATATTCGTCTAAGCCCACCAGCATTTACCTCCTATTCTAATGTGGCCTAATAATAATTATTTTCCTCTAGCTGTGCATACCGAATCCTTGTGTATTTCGAAATAACTGTGTTGAATATAATAACTCTGCAGCCATGTGCTGTGCGTTTCTCTATGTAATTGTATTTAATTTTATGGTATAACTATCCAAGTGCGAGTGTGTGCGAGAATGCACAATAATCTTTAAAATCTCTTTTGCCTAAGAATGTTTGTTTTAGCATAAACTCGTACGCATACACTGCAAATTATTTATAAATACAGTTCGGTATAAAAGTAACTTGCAAAGGCAATAGCTTTCATTTAAGATATCATATTTTTTAAAGCGTTATTGGCTGCTGATTGTGTTTTTAAGCCATTTAAATAGATTTAATTGACCAACTATCGCAGAGTTAAAAATATACTGAAATATCAAACGTGGCCACTTTCGTTTCATGCTCAAAGGACAAAATGGCAATTGAGTAGTTGTCTTTTTTAATTTGCGCTTTTCTTTAATTTTTTTTAGGCTACACTGTAATAAGAGTGTCTTTGTGCACAGTGCCAGTGCCATACAGTTGTGTTAATTAAATTTTAAGGTTGAAGTTTATTGCAACTAATTATTTATAAAGCTTATAACTCAAACACACACAAACAATTAAATACATTTGCACGATGCCCTGCATACAAGTATGTACATACATAAGTAATTATAAAAGCCTCACACACCATTATAGTTTAATATTTATTATCTGAACTATTTCGCCTTTGAAACTTCAAAAAAAACAAATAGGTAAAATTAAGTATATTAATATAAATTAATCAAATATCTCTTAATAGTTTAATTGTTTACATATTAGCTTTATAAATACTTGCAAACATACACGCATGACGACCAAAGTATCTAGAATATGAGTGCACACATTTCACTAGATTCCCTTAAAGATTATATTAATCAGTACGATTATGTGGTAATCATTTCGAAAGATGATAAGGATAACAGAAGGACAATGTTAAACGTTGCTTTACTCTAAGAAATGTTATATATTTTAATTTTAATACACAATTTTATGCTAATAAAGGGTTTAGCTTAAATCTAGTATTCAGTAAATGTACAGAAACGCGGAATTAGTTTTGGTCCTTAAATAAGCATTATTAATATAATGCAGGGCTGGATAAAATTTGTTTAAAAACTCTTTATTTTATCGTTCATTTTTAATATCATATATAACGTTCTTTTCAATTTTTTTATTTAAATCTAAAATTACTTAATATGGTGTTGTAGTACGCAGTTCGCTGTCACTAATCGAATGGTCTTTAATAACATATTTTTTACATAACAAGGGGGGACCAAACACGTGCGATAAATCCTTAAAAGTGTACAGCACTGCATACGAGTGTATTTCAAAGAGCGGTTATTCACAGCAATTTCTTTTCAATAGGAAAATATTATATATATATATGAAGTTCAACCTTTGAAGGATTATAATTATTAAAAAAAAAGAAATTAAAAGACGGGGGAAAGGGCTGAGTCTTTTTGCCTTCTAAACATAAACGTTTTTGTTGTGGAATAAGTTTGTCCGATTTTTGCAGGATATTTTGCTTCAAGCAATAACAAAAATTATATTAGTAAAATAAAATATTAGTTATTCACACCTTTCGGCCAATTTGTTGATTTCTTTCCGCCCAAAATCGTCTGGTCTAGCCTCAAGGAAGTTGTTGAGCCAGGTCTGAAGGACCTCTTTGTTGTTGAAAGTAACGAGCCTCATAAGTTTTGACATTAAGCGAAAAGGTCGTCCCTTCTACTGCAGGACCTCCAATTCGAGGTATTGGAGTTCGAAAGGAGTGTAGTTTTACCATGTCAATCTTTTATGTTACGTCGAATAGTATCATTTACTCGATGTAGGTAACCAACACAGAGTTCCTTGATGACCGTGGCAATCGGGCATTTGCCCACCAAACACATATCATGATCTTAGCACTTTGGCTCATCTCCTGGAGCCACCCAGTTCTTTCTTTGCTTCATATTGATGTATGGGCACCTTTCGTTGCCAAAAGCGCTGTTTATAATAGCGTGTTGTTTGACGGGAATAGAAGTACTGAGAGCAGGTGCAGCAAGTGCTGATTTTTGTCTCCATTTCTAAATGTAGAAATGCTTTTATCGAATGAAAACTCATCTTCTCCCAAATAGCCAACAAATCGTTGTAAATTATAAGAAATAAAAATAAGCTGTGAACTTCGTCACCAGCCTTAATACATACAAGTGACGTATTAAATGCATAAGAATCACAATATAATTTTAGTTGACATCATTGTAAATTGAAATGCCGTACTGAAATTGCCTTCTGCGTAAGTCACCAACAGATAAGTCACTCTGTACCTCATGAAGACCAACAAGCAAGTTTTTTTTTTTTGGTACAGCTTTAATATATTAGAATTATCAACATTCGAAGAATTATTGTCCAATGCTGAAAATTGGTACTCCGGACTGCACTTTATAAGCGCCAACCAAGGCGGCAACGTTGCCAAATGGTAGAAATTGTTATTACACTTACGACTCTAAAAAAATACCCTGTATAATAATATTTGATATATATTTGTTCTAACAGAATTTTATTTAGCGATTTAAATTCTATTTTGACAAACTATTTTTGCATTAAAACTTGTTGAAAACTCCGTAGACTTTTTGAAAAACTATCATTTAAATAAGCAACAACATGAGAATTATTTTAAGCTTCGGCGTTATTAAAGGGAGTAAAGAAATTAAACTTTATGAGTGAAGAAGAAAATCGTTTGCGAGAAAGAATTGCGTGACAAGTAACAAAACGAAAGAAAGGAAAATAACAAAATCAATGCTCGTGTTCATTAACAAAAATATATATATAATTTTGGGAGGGTAAAATACAATTGGGAATCACGCAATGGTAATGATTGGAATGTTAAAGAAAACAAATTTAACTGACCCTTAAAGCGCTATAATTCTCCTGCAGTGAAAGCAAAAGAAAAGAAATACCATCACTATCGATGGTGATTTCCCTTATAATTAATTACAGTAAATTGAAGAAAAATCACAGCGTTATGATGGCAAATAAACACGGTAATAATTTCTTCCTGGCAACTAATGATCTGGAGTTCCTTTACAAGATTAAATATATTTTTTTAATTTTCGTGATATTTATATGCGAGAGGAATAAATTTCAAAGCATAAGAATATATAAAAAATATATATTTTTGAAATATAAAATAGTTGATCAATCTGAATTTAATTCATGAGCTTGAGGTGTTAAACTCTATTTATATTCACTTGTTACAATAAATTATACGCTCATAAAATGGTTATAGAAGCAATTGCTGGTGTACACCCGAGAAAAATCGTTGAACCAATTTTATAATAAAAAGTATTTTTAATAACATTTTTCTTGTGCAATGCTGTCGTTGAAAGAATTAGTAAGTACATACAAACTTGTGGTCGATCTCTAGTTCCTGCAGTTGTAAGCAATTTTTCCGAGCTCAGCAATTAGAGGCCAAAGTATGCAAAGTATTATACTGACATTGAGAGCGTTGCAGTGATTCTGTTATCATAGTGGGAACAGGAAAGCTGCTTTTACTAGTATTGTTCTTAAAAATTTAATTCTTCGCCACTAAAGTTTTTCCAACCAGATTTGATACAATCAAAAAAAAGTCATTTTAAGTCGCCCTGAGGTAAAAATCGAAGCCACGCCCTCCGGCTTCTCTTCCAGTAATACTGTTGTAGCAACACTTTCAAGTATATCTTTTGAAATGAAAACTTATAGAACAATATGTAACGATATTTTCCGTTTGTGGATAAAAAAATAAGTGAATTTTAAAGCGTGTCTAGAAACAAGTAAAAAAGAAATTATATATATATATATATGATTTTCATTTATTAAAAATAAAAAAAATATAATATTTTTTTATATTGTATACGTTTATTTCATTGTGGAATTTCGAAATAGTATTTAATGAACTTTTTATTTTATTATTTTATTTATTTAAAAAATATTTTAATAATAATAATAATAATAATAATAATAATAATAATAATAATAATAATAATAATAATAATAATTTTTTTTTTTTTTTTTTTTTAGTTTTTTTTTTTTTTTTTATTCTTTATTCTTTATTTATTCATTCTGTAAATTGGGAACATAAAAAAAACCCCGCGAAGCCCATTGGCTTGTCTGCAGGTATATTAATGTTAACAAATATTTAAATATTTTTCTTATAGTACTACACATTTCTCCTTAAACTCTAACTTATAATAAAAGTTGCATGTGTTTAAAGGTACTTGTCTTTCCTTCTTTTTTTTTTTTTTTTTTTTTTTTTTTTTTTTTTTTTTTGTTTGTTGTTTTTCTTATATTAATATATACATTTCAGAAGTTATTCAAAATCTTAATCTATTTAAATATCTAACATATGTTTTAATATTTCATTTGTTGCTTTCATGTTGATATGTATTATGTATGGTAATGGTTGTAAGGCTTTTGTTTCTACTTGTTTGCATCCGCTTGTGGAGTAATGATATAAATATAATTTAAATATATTGTGTATTGTTTTTATTTGTTTATTGTGATCTTATAAAATGTTGTTTTATTAATTTTTTTCTTTTACTCGTGTTGGGCATATTAAATATATACGTTGGTAGCTTATTTAAAATTGTTGGTAGTGAGACCGAGAGTTTATTTTTTTCATAGTTGTTTCTGAATTTTGCTATTTGAAGTCTACTTGAAGTTTTTAATCTTGTGTTGTGTCTGTGATTAATGAGCTTTATAAATCGGTTATCATCGATAAACTCGGCTATTATTGAAGTCTCGTAAATGCTTCTTACATTCAATATGTTGAGGCATTTAGCCAGGTTTGTGTCGTATATATTGTGGTTGTATCGATCTGTAAAGTTCATAAGACTATCTGTATCATTTCCAATATGATTTGTTCTATTCAAGTTATTCTGGTTCTTTTTCATTAGTTTTTTCAGTAATCTATTTTGGCTAGTTTGCAAATCTTTACAGGAAGTTGCTCCACCCCATGCTGTAATGCCATGTCTTATATACGATTCTGCAAGCGAATAATACACTTGTCGCAAGACTTCCGTTGTAGCACAGTAGCTTAAATGATGTAGTATATAAGCCGTTTTACGTAATTTTTTTTGTACTGCAATTATTTGTGACTTCCACTTAAAATTATGGTCTATATACACTCCTAAATATTTGTAAGTATTCACCATCTCTATATATGTACTACAGTTATCTTCACTATCTTGGCTGCTCGTGTGCAGACATTCAGTGTCATGAAATTTAATTTTAATGTCTGTGTGAATTATATGCGGTGGTTTTATATGCATAATCTTGGTCTTAGATGCATTAATGATTAACCCATTATCGTGGCACCATTTCGCTACGGTATCCAGTTGCGTTTGCATTATCTGAGTTGCCATATTTAAATCTTTGTGTGTGACTACAAGCGCAGTATCGTCTGCATAAGCAAAAGGTTGACAATTTGATAAGATTTTTAATAAGTCATTTGTAAACATTATATACAGTATTGGGCCCAGTTTTGATCCTTGCGGTACTCCGTACTCTAATGTGTTTTCTTCACCAATGCTGTTGTCTATCTTGACTCTGTATGTTCTGACATTTAAATAACTTTCGAACCATTGACTGCATTTGCCTCTGACACCTATTCTTTCCATTGCCGCTATTAGTTTTTCGTGCGACAATGTATCAAATGCTTTTCTAAAGTCTATAAAGATCACTAGACAATGTAACTTATTGCTTATGGACTCATTTATGTGATTTGCGAAGTTTCCTAACAATTTATTGATATTTTTTCTTTTTTGAAACCCGAATTGATTTTTATTTATTATTTTGTACTTTTCTATATATTCCTTCAATCTTTTTACAACAACTTCTTCCATGACTTTTTCAATGGCCGGCAAGAGAGAAATTGGTCTATAATTATTATATTCCGATTTTACTCCTTGTTTATATACTGGGCGTACAATTGATGTTTTTAATTGTTGCGGCACAATGCTGCTTTCCAGACTTAAGTTAATCAAAGCGGATATAACTGGTGCCATTACAAGCGCGTTATTCTTTAAGTCTTTTGGTCTAATTCCATCATACCCAGGGCCTTTTTTATCGTTTAAACTGTTTAATATAAGGAATATCTCTTCCTCATTCGTAGGATATAAGTATATAGAATTTTTTACATTTTCCCTATTCCAATTTAGAGTTTTTATATTACAATTATGAATAATTTTATTGACATTATCTTTAAAGTTTATTGCAAAATTTTTTACAATATCTTCTATATTTATGTTTTTGAAGTTTTGCAAAATCACACTGTCTATGTTACTATTCTTTTTGCCTACAATTTCATTTACCAGTTTCCATGTTTCCCGAATGTTATGTCTGTTTTCAATAAACTTATTTCTATAATAATTATTTTTCACATTATATATTTTCTTATTTAAATAATTTCTATATTGTTTATATTGATTTTCAAAGTTTTTGTTGTTTGGATTATGTTTCCATTTTTTAAAAAGTTTATCCCTTACATTACAATTTTCAATTATTTCCTCACTTATCCATGGGTTATTAGATCTTGCTTTCTTATTTTTTATTGTTTTAGTTGAGTTATTATAAATATTGGTAAAAGTTTCGCTTAATTTGTTGTATAAATCATTACTATTTTGATGTATGAAATCTTTCCAATTTATTTCTCTTATCTTTTTATTTACTTCTTTGGTAACTATTTTACTGGCGCACTGCTTTGTACTTTTTTCCCTTCCCTGATCAATTTCTTTATTTATACTGCAGAAGAGTGAGTAGTGATCCGAAGTTGTAGTTGTTATTATAAACGCTGTGGTATCTATTCGACGTTGTTTATTACTTCTTATAAAAATATGATCGATACACGTACCTGTTTGCGTACTGACATTCTCTCTTGTGCTTTCATTAACTAAGCATTCAAAACCGTTTGATGAGAGCATTTCCATGTATTTAGTTGTTGTGATATTTTGCTTATTTATGTCAATGTTCATGTCGCCAACAATAATCATCTCCTTTTTATTTTTTGTTTTTTTTATTGTGTGATCAATTTCTTCTATAAAATTATTAACGTTTTGAGAAGGGGGTCGATATATTGCTAAGAGAGTCACGTTTATGTCTTCTATATTAATATTTATTTTTGCTGACTCGAAATTAGTATTACTTGAAGAGATATCAGCAAAAGCTATATTCTCTTTTATATAAATTGCTATTCCACCTCCTGATTGATGGTTGCCATGTTTGTCTTTTCTATTAAAGAAAATAGATTTAAAGCCTTTTATTTCATATAACGTAATCTCTTCATCAGTAATGCTTGTTTCAACTAATATTATAACTTTTATTCTTTCCAAAACTTTATGTATATCAACTAAAAATTTTGGAAAATTTTTCCTCAATGATCTTATATTCATGAAAATAAATGTTAATGGATAACTTAAAATTTTTTTGTTTATTTCACTAAAGTTTTTTAATTTTTGTCTTTCCACATCCATATTTTGCAAAAAAATATTTTTAAAGTTTATTAATTAAAAAATTATTGTAGTAATTGCATATCTTCATCATTCTTTATAACTTGAGTTTTTGAGTTTTCATTTTTGCGTACATAAAGGTTTCCATTTCGAAACCATACAAATTTCCAATCATTCTCTCTAGCTTTATTTTTGGCTTTCCAAAATAGTTGTCGGTTGAAACTAGAAAGCTCATCATTGACATATATGTAGTGTTTTTTTTTGTCATTTGTTGATGAGTTTTTTTTTACTACGGTCATCATATTCGAATCAATTTTTTTTCCTTTAATTTTTCCCATTAGTTCTAGTTTTTTATTTAAATTAGAAAACTCTACTATGATTTTATGACCCTTTTTTACTTTGTACGCTTTATATATATCAAAATTCTCTAATGAGATTTCCATTAATGATGAAATTTTTTTTATTATTTCACTGGCACTCATTTCATCATTTGGTACGTTTGTAATTTCAATGTTTCTTTTTAGGGCGTTTTGTTCTAGTTTATGTACACGTATTTCCGTTTCACTTATTTTGTTATTGTTTTCTTTATCCTTATTAAAAATTTCACCGACCTTTGCTTCCAAAAATTGTATACGGTTCTCTTTTTTTTCAATATCTTTTTTTAGGTCATTGACTTGCGCTGATAGGTTTTTAATGGTTTCCGTTAAATTTGAGAACGCCGTTATCATTTCTTCTCTTAATGATTTGTTTGTGTCTATAATATTACTGTTTAGCTTACTTATGCTGGCGATTATATCTCCTAAGCTAGTTGAGCCTGTGTCCTCTTTCATTTCCGACACATTCTTATTTTCCAAATGGGGACTTTTTCGATTCACCACAACATGGTTATTTACACATTGTGCATGCGCCTGTTCTCCTAGATCTTCCTGTTCTACATGAACTAATTCTTGGTACATGTTGTTTGGTGACTTACTTCTAACTTTATCCCCTCTACACAGATGACATTTCCATGACTGTTTCTTCTCCGCGGTCATGGTTGTGTAGGTGGACTCAGATAGCGTCGCGCATGGCGAGTAGTGGTATTTACGACCACAGTTGTGACACTTAATGTGATCTCCTGTTCCTGGTAATGATTTTCCACATACCATACATGCACTAACAGAGAGGTATCCACAGTTTTTACTCATTTTTTATTAGTTAATTTAATAATAAAAATAAACTATCTATTATAATTCAATTCAGTATTCACAATTGAATTCAATATTATATTCACTTTGTATATACTTTATCAATATTTAATTTAATCTTTAATTTAAAAATTAAATTTTCTCCGCGCACTTGGAAACACGTCCGTTCACAATGAAAGCACAAATATAATATAATAATAATAATAATAATAATAATAATAATAATAATAATAATAATAATAATAATAATAATAATAATAATAATAATAATAATAATAATAATAATAATAATAATAATAATAATAATAATAATAATAATAATAATAATAATAATAGTAATAATAATAATAATAAAATTCTTATAATAATAAATGAAATTTTTAGAAATTATAAGTTTTTATTATTAATAAATATTTTCTTTTAAATACTTTTTTAAAGTAAGTCCCTTCCTTTTTGAAAATAACATCTAATATTTTAATCATTTTTAATTATAATAGTTAACTATGATTCTTGGTAGCTTGTAAAATTTATGGCCTTGGCCTCTTTTAGTAGCAACTGTAGTGCGTACCTTGAGCAGATATCGTGTGTCGCTGAATTTCTTAAACTTAAAATTTTTATTTTATTTTTTAAAGTAAATAAAAGTATTTTTTTCTCAAAAGTTATTTATGAAAATTTTATGCCCAGACGTATTATGAATAGACTAAATAATAGATGGACACATATTGTAATGGAAACAATAAGGTTTCCTTGGAATCCTCTAAATAGATTTAAATTCATTTTGTTTACTATATTAAATATTCGTTTATGCAATTTACATTTTCCTACCATAAACCATCTTGCTGAGGCATTTATTATATGTAGTTCAAAGGCAAACTTAAAAAGCTTAGCAAAACTCTTAATGGTCACAAATTGTGTTCTTATACTGTATTGAGCCTACTTAATCTGTAAATAATCACTTCCTCTGTAAATATTTATTTATATATTGTTTTTTTTTTAATAAAAAATATAATAGCAATAACGTATACATTTTATTAAACGTCACATTAAACAGGACCAAAGAATTACATCTCATAATTAACCCCCTATTTGTCGTCTTTTATTACTGTGTAATAAAATGCTCATTAAATTACATTTTGTCTTTCAATTACAGACAATAAGAAAACCTGTGCCGTAGACTTTTGTTCTTTTGCTTGGCTACTTAGGAAGACATAAACGACTTTAAGGTAAAATAAGAAATAAATAAAAATTCATATGTTGCAAGAATTTAGCTACCAAAGGAAGTTTAATGGCCACATTTTGTAAAATTGAAATAAATTTCAGATGCAGCGACAACGAATTCAAAGTACCTTAAAAATTTAGACACTTGTGTGAAATCAAAAGTCTTCCGTGCTCAGAGAGTTACAAGTCGATCAGAGACAGCGGGCCACACGACCTTATGTCATCAATTACCGTGTGCTATTATTGTCGCCATGAACTCACCACCTACTTGATTATTTAAAAAATAATAATTTAAAAAATCACTACCAATGATGGTTATAATGACTCACAAGCTTTGAAATGAGATGTAAAAATAATTTTGTTGCATTCACTGTCTTCTCCCTAATCCCTCAAATCGTACGTATGGAGTGTTTTCTCCATAAATGCCGAGAGCTTCTCTAAATGGAGAAGTGCCATAAAACAATTTTTTTTTGTTAAGGAATAATCATACAAATTTTAAGATAGGATATGGGAATATTATATAATGTATAATGTTGTTTCAAGTATGGGTTTCTTAAGCGATGAAAAATTAAAGCATACATTTAGGCAATTGGAAGTGGCATCTGCTTGAAGATGCAAAAGCCGGAATATATTCTGATACAAATCAATATTCAAAATTAATTAAAATTTTTTTTGATTTGTTAAAAAATGTTTAATATTTCTTTAAACTTTTGATTATTTATTATAATAGTTATGATGTTGTACGAGTACAATAATAGTTTAATAGTTTGATCAAATTTAAAAGATCAAATTTATACCTGTTAAGTTACACACGCCCGGTTTCATGGCATTATTAACACCATTTAGTCATGTTCTTGATTATTTGGATAATAGTATTGTACGCATATATGACAAATAGTTTCGTTGCACTTGTTATTTTCTCTCCAATCCGTCATTACTCGCATTTTATAGGTTGTCTTCTGTAGTTCATCTGTCAAGTTTATATTACATGACATGATACGCCAAATTCTATTGCACTCATAATATAATTTATACTCACTAACATGTCACGGCGTGAGAGGAAAGGTGTAGTGCTGGCGGAGCACTGCCTTGTCATACATTTTATATTAATATTCTGAATATTTTCGCAGCCGATCATAGAATTTTAAACTGGTTTACATCCGATGGCCTCAGCAGCCAGTGCTTCTACCAGTATTAAGTAAATAAATACATAAACTGGTTTATTTAATAATTTTTTGGAATATTTTTAATAAATTATTAATAATTGCTGGCATTTTCCATGGCCACAATTGCTGAATTACTCTGTGTAGTTGCTACACTATTTTTCAGTTTTTGTGTGGAAATATCCTGCGAAAGGAAGCTAAGAAGTCAGAGCAATATATTTCATTATAAATAAAGAGGAGGACGGGTTTCTATGAACCTTAAATTGTGATATTTTCTAAATACTGTTGCCGATAGTGCTGAAGCAAATGTGTAGGGTATTTTTAAATATACAACGTACACATCGTACGTTAATGGCACAAGTGATTGCTGTACAATAAGTGACCCTCTTATAAAATCTAAACTCACAAGCCAACAAAGAAATACCCGTAATCGAATCCAATGAAAGAAAACAAAAAGCGGAACATAAGCTATGAAGTGTTTACGACAAAGTATAGCCTGTATATTTCCTTTAAACAGCGTAAGCGCATGTGTGTGTGTGTGTGTGTGTGCATATTGTGTAGTTAATATTTGTATGTTTGTAGTCGGTGAACGGAAATCGGAAGTCGCCAAAAAAACAATATAATAAATTACAACACAAGCTAGACGTTAAACCAGCAAACAGTTAAACTGTCCAAAAGCAACGTTTTTATAAGAATAGTCAATGCGATCAGCAAAAGTAAAATGTTGAATACGACTATTTACAGAATTTTCTAGCTTTACTTTTGAAAAGCTGTTGGATTTTTGAAAGGTCTTCTTACTACTTTCCTTACTTTACATACACATTTACATTTAACGTGTGCAACAAGGTCGTAAATTCAGACTTTTCTTTTTTTTTTCTTATTGTTTCATTAAAAGAAATTAACAACAATTGTTTTGACATGCCATGGCGTTAAATTTAGATTTGTAGCAAAGCAAAAAACGAAGGAAGAAATAGAAAAAATTATAAACAAAATTAAAAAATGTTCAGCACCATTAAAAATAAAATAAATTGAATAAAGCAAAATGCAAGGCATTAAATTATTCTAAAGAATTTACTTGGAAATGGAAAGAAATTTTAACTACCGGTTAAAATTATTTACTTTGTGAGGATGCGAAATAAACATTTTGTTAAATTTTTAAATTCAAATTTCAAAAATTATACTTTTACCAAACAGGTTTCATTCTCAAGCCAATAGAAGTGTTTGTCTCCAAAGGATATTGGATGTCAAGCAGACATCTTGGGCTTGTTACGAATTGCACTTTATATTTCATATTCCACTTAATGGCGAGATTTTTTTAAATACCTTTCAAGGTGTTCACTGATAATGTATATGGAAAATATTAAAACTTTATTCCAATCCTTATTGTTCACGATTTGCTGCATTATCTGAAAACGTTATAAAACCGAAAAAAATGTGTCTTCAGCAGCTAAATTATAATTTACCTGCACATATCTGTATCTACGCTTTTCTACACGTATCTACCTATCTAACTTATCTACATGTGGTTTAATGGTACCACTTTATTATCGATATTTGCAACTGACCTTGTACAGTAGTGTACAAAAGCTAGCAACACAAAGCTTTTCCTATATATATGTATATTAATTAACAGCAAAAAATCTGATGCAATACAAATATCTATTGGAAATAACAAAGAATTTAAGTACAAATACAAATATTTCAGTTACAAATATTTCATAATTGTTACTTCATTATTTTTGGTGTCCACTTTGAGCATTTAACCTGCTCCGATCCCAGTTGCATTGTGGTAGCAGGTTTTATCCCCCAAAAAGGAGGCATAAATGAACAGATATCACAATGCAGCCATAATTTTGAATCATATGGGCAGCAACCCATATGACCATTCTAACCCATATCTGAACAACTAATAGAGTCATTTTATTTGTTTCTGGAGTGGAGGAGTTATAAAACTTTTTTTTATTTATATTCACAGAAAATTTTTATATGCTCAAAATTCTTAATAGATATTGGGATTGGGGAGATACTATGGATTGTCTGCAGTTCCACTTTTCAAATTAATAATTTTCATTTTTTTATTTTATTTAATATTTAAAATTTAATTGCTTTTACAAATTAATAATTTTTCACAATATAAATTAAACAAAATTATTTCATTTATTGTTTTCATTTAATTTAAGAAAATAAAAAAAATAAATTTAAAAATAAAAATTAAAACTAAATGAGAATTAATATTTATAAAAACATACTTAAATACTTTAGCAAATAGAAATAAAAGAAAAAAGTTTTCTAATTTTTTTTTAATTAACTTAACTTGCAAGGATTTTGGATTGCCCACAGAAAAACTGCCAGGGTCTAGGCAGGCATCGACCCCACGACATCAGGTTTAATAGGCTGTGCGTTATTCATTCCCTTCGGAAGGCATTCAGGTTTCATGTCTTTTAGTTTCTCTTTTAAATGAAACTCTGTTATTTTTTCGTTTAAATTTTTTAAGCAAACTCGGTAGCTCTTCATCAGTTCCTTATTTATATAACCACTCAGTTATATATTATCAAAAAAGTAACAACATAACAATAAACTTATAATTTTTTTTTATAATATGTATATATTTTCTTTCAATGTTATTTATTTTATATACTACTAGTGGGTCCGGCCCGCGTTGCTGGTCCCCAACTTTTCTTTTATTTTGAACTACATCTCGGAGTAAATCGAATTCAAAGTTTTTAGTTACTTAATAGAAAAAAAAATATTTTATTAAAAAATCCAAATTGCAATAACGCAGACAGTTTATTTTTTTTATATTTTAAAGTGCAAAAATTTAATTTTTTATAATAATAAAGTACTAATTAACGCCGCTACACACCGATTAAGCACTCAACTCTTTCAGCGAAACAGAGGATAGGGTAATCGTGCTAGTGTCTATCGGGCAAAACGCAAAGAAACTAAATATTGCGCCATCTGCCGGGCGAACACTCCCCACAGTCCGGAGATCATGTATATAAAATTTGGTCAAAATCGGTTCAATAGTTTTTGAGTTTATCGATCACGAACATACATGTCATTTTTATAGAGATATAGATAGATGAGATATGTAGATATGGATATAGATATTTACTGCAATGCTCTTGATAAACTACGTTTTTGGTTTTGCCTTAATTAGCGAATACGACTAATGATGATGGGTTACCAACGCGTGAGCATCCAACGTATAATTGTCCATGTGAAAAGCATGGTGCTTCAAGATTCAATCCACATACTTGCAGCGATTCTATAATGTTATTCAATAATTTATTTATAACTAATCTTGTTCCATTACAAAGCCGGGCTGGATTTAAATTGCGTAATAGAATTATTGGTACACCAACTTTCAACTGCAGCATGTGAGGTGGAGTTCTTGGCAACTCAAACGAATTTAAGAATTCAATTGGGTAATTAACAATTTCGCCAGGATCATTAACATAATCAATGGATTTATATGTTTTTATATATTTAAATGCTTTGCAATAAACACATAATTGATCCATACTACCGATTTTAATATTGGGATGGCCACTGTCATCAATTCTCGAATTGTAATTAAATGCAAGACGCATAAAAGAAATGCGACTGGTATTTTGTACTCCTGCTCTGGAGGCTGTTCTCGCAGCACGTTGTTGATGGCGTAAAAGTGACATTCGATTGCTGGCTCTTGCGTTGTCTTCTGCATGATCCTCTTGTGACTGCTGTGAGCGCTGGACACTTATATGACGTGTGCGCCGGGCACGGCGACCAAGATTTGTACGTGTGTGTGGCATTTTGTACTGCAAATGCGTTTAATAAATTTATTAATTTTTTAAAATTTTTTTTTTGTTTTTTTTAGTTTAATTTTTTTTTGAAAACAATTATTATAACTTTATATATGTTTTAGGAAAGGTATTGACTCTGGTGTTGTTCTAGACACCAATGAAAGTAATGATTCCGGTTTGTTTTTTTTTAATTAAATTTTTTTTTTTTTAGTTTAATTTTTTTTTTAGTTTATTTTTTTTTGTTTTTTTTAGTTTAATTTTTTTTTTTGAAAACAATTATTATAACTTTATATATGTTTTAGGAAAGGTATTGGCTCTGGTGTTGTTCTAGACACCAATGAAAGTAATGATTCCGGTTTGTTTTTTTTAATTAAATTTTTTTTTTTTTAGTTTAATTTTTTTTTTAGATTATTATTTTGTTTGTTTGTTAGTGTTGGTGTAGGGAGTCAGTTATTTTATTATCTTACCTATTGCTTGTTTACTTTCTCCAACACCTTATAACAATTAATAACTTTAATAACAATTAATTTTTTTCACTAACACGTGGGATTTAGATAAAATAAACTTCAAATTAATTTTTTTTTTGTTTGAGTTACGCTTAACGCCGTTACACGCAGATTAAGCATTTACCGCCGATTAAAACGCCAACGCACGGCGAATTAGCACTAAACGCCGATTGTACACCCAAAGCCGTCAGCGAAACACGGCATAGTGTTATCGCGTAAATAGAAATTAAAAAACAGAGATATTTATTTAATTTTCTGTCGGACAAACTTAAAAGTTATATAAGAACACTCTTCACGTCCCATAGATCAGGTATATAAAATTTGGTCAAAATCGGCTACGTAGTTTTTGAGTTTATCGGTTACGAACACATTTCATGCATTCATTTTTATATATATATATTTTCAATTCTTTGAATTTTAAATTGTTTTTTTATAAAAAATTGTTCCATTTTATTTTCGGTATTTCGCTAACACTATGGGCAACTTCTGCAAAAAAATATTAAATTAGAAAAAAAGAAAAAAATATATATTTAAAAATTTTTTTTTACAATTTTTTTTATAAAAATTTTTTAACCTTTCCGCCTATGTTGCTATTTACTGCAGTATTTAAAATGATTTTGAATATCCTATAATGGTAATTTTTCTGCAGGAATCTAACAGTGCTGTGAAATTCCATGGCAGTTCTTGTGAGGTTTATGTTTAGTGTCCTTGTATTGTTCTAGAATATGAGGCCGTTAGTAATTCTCTCTTCAGGTAAACTTATCCAACTTTGCACAACATTTGCAGTTTCCGCATGATATTATAGATGTTGAATATTATTGTAGCAATGCATAATTAACTCGTCTGAGTACTGAATTATTCGAACAATATTAAAGGGGGTGTAACATATAAAATCCTTTTCTTGCTTTTTTTCTAATATATTCGATATATGTTTCTCCAAGATGTTGTATTTATGTGTTGCATTTATGATGGTTGATGATGTTCAAGTTCTAATTCTTTATATATCTGAAATGTGCTGGTTTAATATTCACGAGCTTCGTTTTTCAATTATATCGACTTTATCTATGATCTTGACGTTATCTTTGAATTCTTTCAAGTTTAATTCACATATTTTTCAATGCCGATTGTGGTATCATGTACGTACACGTATGATCTGCTGTTATTCCATTCATTGGTATATAAAACAAGTAAAATTGGCTCTTATTAGACGATAATTGGATTTAATTTCCTGCCTGCTATTACGTGATAGCTTTGAGTCAGCTTTCAAATAACTTTAGACTGTGAGGTGACAAGGCCATTTCAAAAATTGTAATTCATTAAGAACAAAATAAAGAAGCCAAGTGATAATAATCCAATACAAAAGTTTATTTTCTTATTATAAAACTAAAACATTTTAATTGCATTCAACTTTTGTGATGAATGCCAAATTATACGAGGGCAAAGGATTTTACACAATTTTGCCCAATGCAGGTTTCTTGGCATGACATGGCAAAGAACTTGTACTTCATTTCACAAAGTAATGCATTTCCGGTTTCTAAAACAAAAATAAAAAGAAAAATATTGTAAACATTTTATTATAATTTTTCAAAGCCAACTTTAGCTTTTAGTCTGCATGGACATGAGAAATCTTGACAGCACAATATCCGTTCATGGTTAAAACTGTTCCGCCAAATAATTGTACAAATAATAATTCATTGTTGCGTTGCTGTATTTTATATTGCCGAAGTAGTGTTTTTGTAGAAAAATTTTTCTGATGCAATCGTCCATAGCAAGGATACATCCTGCTCAGAAAAACCACTTTATTTTATTATAAGTTCACATCCAAACACTTTAGGCCAACATTACTATGCGATTTTTAGTAAATCAGCTTCTAACCAATTTAACTACTAATTTCAACTTTTTGTAGCCAAAGTCATATCTTTGCATTTAGTTTTCTATTCAACAAATTAATTTAGTATTATAATTGGTTTAAAATAAACATTAGCAAACAACACTAGCGGTAATTTTTGGCGTTATAATAACTAATTAATATAGAAATATTATGTTTATGCCTCCCAAATAAAAAAGTGTACCTGTAGGCCACATTTTGCTGTGAAAGCGGTCGTAAAATGAATATAAAATTCATGTGCAGTCATGCCGCAGGATTTTTTTGTTTCTAATGAAAAGGTACAATATTATGTTATTTGAAAATATAAAAAATGAAATGCACTGTCGCAAATGGTCAACAACCATTTCTATTATTTTAATTTGAGCAGTATACGAGTAGGAACTCAGTTTATATTGAATATTCAACATGTTAAATAAATATGAATGCATTCAACAGGATACGAGTACAAGCATTATTCCTGTCTGGCTAAGTGGGTGTGTATGAATAAAATACAGTTTATTTAACCAAATTTATGAAAATCGCAAACAAACATTCGCAGAAGATTAAAATAATCATATTGCATATTCCAACCGTGAAAAAGTCCTTGTAAGCACAATAAAACATACAAAAGCTGGCAGCATATGTTTTGCAGAAAATGGACATGGGCTGAATTGTATTTGAATCCTGTTGGAAATTTGTGAAAATATATTTTTTATATTCAACCGAAGAATTGTCAATACAGACTGTTTCTCTCTCTCTATCTCTCTCTCTCTCTCTCTCCCTCTCTAAAATTTATTTATGGTATCTTGAAAAATATTCGAATTTTGATGCAAAAGTATTTTGTGTGCAATCCCATTATGTCCAGCCACTGGTAAGCAAAATATGTCAGTTTTCCTTTTTTTTTTGTCTGCTCTTTTCTTATTCAAGTTCGGCTACGGGCATTAAGGTGTATACTTCTGAAATATATTCATCCTCGTTGTTGGAGATTTGGCGGACTTAGTTTTTAGAGTGCGTTTCCAGCCTCCTTTAGTATCTCAGTCTTCATTTTGTACACAAATTTGTTTGTATATTCCCATTTTTAACTCCAATTTTATTTTGAATTTTCTCCATATCTTATGTAAAGCCAATTCACCTTATTCGAAATCTATAGCATACATACAGGCTTTATTGATTTATACAGCAAAAGGTTGCCATGCCATACAAGAGTGGAATTCTTACCCATCAGGAAATTTAATTAAACTGCCTGCCGAGCTGTATTCCCAAGTACTTGAAATTTTGAGTGCTTTTCTTTTATCTAATTGCAATACCAGAACAGAGTGAAAGTTATCCGGATAACAATTTTATTCATATGCAGTTAATCTTCTTCTATTATAACAAATTTTCCTAAAAACTGTAACAATTATTTTTGAGTTAAATTTCCTTTTGGGTCGCTACGATTACAATTAATAATAAAAACATAAATTTTTGCAATTCTAACTCTGCTCTAGTTTTGAATGGGCAGACTTTAAAACAAATCTGTGCTTTTCAGTGAAAAATCTGTAATTTAAAAATAAATATTTATTTTACAACTGTGGAAAAAGCTATGAAATGCACAAAACATTTGCGGAAAAAAGAAAATTAAATGCATAAATTTACCATATACATATGCAGAAGTGCAAATTGCATTTCATATGCGTTTTGTATAAAGTTAAAAAAACTCTTTGCGAATATTCAAATATGAAGCAGGTGAGAAATAAAAATGTACATAAATAAATTTAGACAGTGAATTCTTAAAGGGGTACTCGTAAGTAAAAAAAAAATAAATATTGCACATTGACAGCTCTTCGTGGATTTGTGGTGTGAACAGTTTTCGGGGAATGATTCGTTATGCATACTATAATTGGCTACATAGAAAAGGTTAAAAGAATATATTTTAAAAATCTTATAAATAATATTTTATTAACGAATTTTGTTAACTTCTTAAAGTATAAAAGTTTTACTATAATCGGCTGCATGCATCCTCTGATACGATGTAAGTTTGTAGACTACCAGTTAATGCATACATCAAATAATTATCTATTTACACTCTTACAAAAGAGGAATAATTGGACTTGGCCGTATTTGTAATATCAAGTCCTTGTGAAGCAAACTAATTTTAGTACAGTCTGGTGCCGATTTAATAGTTTAACAAAATTAACAAAAAGAATATGTGCAAATGCAAATAAATAATTAACAACAAATATGTATATTTTATAAAATATTGTCACGCTGCTGAGTTGCTATTTAATAAGAAATACTTTTCACTACTTTTTCAATATAATGCTGGCCATTGTAACGGGTTATCCATTTTGCGATTTCAAAAGTAAACGTAAATAAAACACATATAAAAAATATTTTTTCATGATATTTCTTTTTTATTATAAAGTTTGAACGTTGAAATTATATGTGGAATACTACATCTTTTAAATGACCCCAATGCGAGGTGTTGCAAACATTAATTTTTTTGCGGTAATTTTCGACCAATTATTGGGACATATTGGACGATATCTGTACCATAACTTGACGAATATTGGGTTTTAAGTGCTCAAGAGTTAAAGGTTTATCTGCATAAACACGGTCTTCTGCGTAGCACTACAAACAAAATCTAATGTTGTCAAATTGCATGATGGTGGTGGCCAGTAGATATCGCCACGACCAGGAAATGCTCCTTGCAATAAAGCCATATTCGTTCGAGTTGTGTAGCATGTAGCAGCATCTTGTTGAAATCAGTTATTCTCCAAGTCGTATTCTTCAATAGCAGGCAAAAAAAGTCGCTTATCATATGACCATGACGCTCCTAATTGGCGGTTATAGTCGTTCCATTGCCGTTGGCGAAGAAGTAAGGTTTAATCACACGTTCGAACCAAAGAGCGCACCAACCAGTGACTTTTTCTGGATGCAATGGCCTCTCTTAAATTACTTCAGGATTTCTAGAATCCCAAATATGCCGATTTTTTTTATTAACATACACAGAGAGTGAGAAATGTGCTGAGGAAAATTTTGCTCGAAAAATAGCCGTCCACCGCCTGTTCTTCAAGCAACCGTTTTACGTATCTACGACGTTGTAAATGGTCAGCTGGCTTTAGTTATTGTGTGAGCTTGACTTTATATGGATGTAGGTGTAGATCTAAATAAAAACTACGCCATAGTGTGCCGTAAGACAGTCCTAATTCCTGAGAACGACACGCACACGTTCGGGTCTTCGGCTACACTTTCACTTACATCTGCGATATTTTCAGCAATGAGAACGAGCGAAACGATTGTGCCTTACAATATTTGTAACCGCTTCAGTCTCTTAAAATTTCTTCACAATTTTGAAAATCGCTTGCATAGTTGGACGATTTGTAAACCATAATCTCTTCTTAAAGCACGATATGTGGCTGTGGCAGAGTCACCATTTTTATAGTATCATTTTATCATTTTTATGCGTTGTGTGATAATTATGCGATCCATTTTCGTCAATGCCAGGCTGAAAAGAAATAAACTGGTTTAACAACTTAGTTTGACAGATGTCGAATTCCAGTCCTATGCTTTTGAAACCACGAAATGGATAACCCGTTATTATTTGTTGTTGCTGCTCTTCTCATTAAAAATTCCATAGTTGGAAAGATTTATTGTTCTGTAAGAGGAGAAGATCTCACTCGTAATCCTAAGTTTGTAGTAAAAGTAAAAGACTTTACATGTAAAATCAAAATCTGTTACACTGATTTGCCATGTTATATTATATAAATTTTAGAATAACGTCGAGGTGTACCATCTAATCCTAAGAAGAATATCAAGATTGAAATGGAATAATCTCGAAACACGATTGTCAAATTATGTAATCCCACAACTAAGAGAATGTTTTACGAAGTAGTATTGAAAAAATTATGAAAACATATAGACAGTGAAATATGACTCTTATCACATACTGATAACGCTAAGAAAATTTGAAAATGATTAGTCTTATTAAGAATAGCTGCGTCCGGTGACCTTTTGGGTCTAATAGGAGTAGTTATCATCAAAGTGGAAATGGTCACGAAAGCCTTATTGGAATCGCCCTGCTTACTCATCTTGGATGTAATACGTGTACCGCCTTTTTCCGCTTTACGTAAACGTATGTTTCCCCGCTTTGTTTCAATTCCAGTTTCCATAGTTCAAATCCATGTATTTTGTGATGCCACAAGTACCGCTGACGGTGATTGCATATCCTTTTTTTTTTTTTTAATTAACTTTTCGTGCAAAGCTTTGGGCTTGTTCGTAGGAAAACACCGAGGGTCTGGTCAGGAATCGGACCTGCTAACCACGGTTTACTAGGTTATGCGTTATTCATTCATCTACGCAGGCACTGATACTGCTCTTACGGTTCCTAAACTTGAGCTTTCGGCTGCGTTGCTACTAACAGTGCTTATGTACGAGTTTATAGAAGTCTTTAGTCAGATTCTATGGTGGTTGCGACACATCTTAACAAAAAAAAAATATTTTGTGGCATCGCATTCCAATTACATCAATCCATGCAGATATCTTGTTACGACGTGCAACTCCTACAGATCTTTTTTTCTTCTCAAATAATTGGAAAGAAGTTCCGATTTTTTTACCTAAAAATGAATAGAGTTGGCCGGTATCCCAAGACTTTGTTAGTATACTCCTTGATTGATGTCTGCTTCAATGTATATGTATTCGATTCATTGCTTTCGAATTAAGATATTCTATTTAAAACAACTTAAAGTTTTTCTTCTTCAGTTTTCAATTGCCCGCCAAAACTAATGCGCCCTCCAACAACGTAGTGTTTAGTAAAAAGTGGTAAAATTGGCATGTATTAGAAAGTTTTATATATATATATGTATATTGTAATGTTATAATATAATATATTTTAAATATAATAATTTGCTGGCTTATTAGCATTCAGGAAGAAGCAGTGTGTCTTATAAAGGTGGAAAGTATCAACGAATGGTTTAATAAAATATGAAATATTAAATTGACTTGCTTTTAAATACATATACATACACATCTTTGAAAGTTCGTTGAAGTTGCAGAATTATAATAATATTTTTAAGGTTTTTGTAATTATTAATATTTTTAGTACTGCCAAGCATAAATAATTTATTAAACTGTAAACGTATAGACTGTTTCTATTTCGAAATATGTGTATCAGCGATATTTTCATTACTGCAGCCGTTGCCAAAGCTTTGCAATAAGGAAAATAAAGACCAGAGCCTTTTAAGCTATCTAGTTGGTTCTAACCGATTGCTATAAATTCATAATTTTCGCCTCTGCATAATCACGATTATTGTCTAGTAGGCTGTTTACAATTTGTATGAAATTAATATCACATTGAGCCCTTTTATGCGTTACTCTGCATTGTATGATTATTTGTTGCATTTCGCTAGTAGTTTATTGCACATACATGACTACATATTAATATTAGAGTATCGTGTCTACATGTAAATATAGAGCACATTATTATTTGCCATGTGGTGTTGTGATAACATGTTGTGATAATAAAAATCATGCGATAAATTCCCTAATTATGTGAACAACTAAAAATAGATTTTAATTTCCGGGATTATTAACATTACACGGTATTTATTAATTGTTAACTAAAATAATTAGTTTGATATCATGAATTATTGAAAATTGCTAATATGGCAAAAAAAAGGTAATGTCATATTGTTGCATTGAGAGTATTTAGGGAATGCATTACAAAGTGAAAATAGAAAGTTTAAAAAAAGAACCAATAAAAAAGACACCTGCAGGAAAGAGAGGAAATGGAATTATATTTGTTATCCTCATTTTGGTGAGACATTTGAGAAGGATGTTGGGTAGAACTCTTCATACCAGCTGCCATACCATGACAGATGATTGCATAGAGTTCCACTGTCCACCTATCACCTTCAATTATGGCATTTACTAATAATAAATTCAGCAAAAATATGTGGTAAAAATAAGGACTCATTGATGCCAAAGAAAATGGGGGAATTAATAAAAAAAGTTGTCATCTTGACATATTAAGTAATGACATCCATAGGCCGAGCCGATACACGCGTAAAGACACCCTACATATTTATGAACCAAATTTCGATGCTTGTTAACGCTTTACACGGAATATTATTGTTAAAAAGTATTCTGAACAGTTTATTAATACTACTTTAATTCCAATAGTCTTACCTGTTTTTTGTTTAAAGCATGGAAGAATAATTACAAATTTTCAAATAATACATTTAAAAGCCTCACTAATCCTGCAATTATAAAAATAAACTAAATAATCCAATACCAAAATATCCATATTAATTCCATATATATCGTATGAAGAATACACATAAGATAATTATAAACTAAGTGCTCTTTTTCCTCCTTACATGTAATCGTTTCAGATTAAGATATAACTACCAGTTTCCTTATGGGTATGGTATTACCTATGTTTGTGTGAGTTAGTAAGGTCAAAGGATATGGTGTGTTTTTAAATATAGATTTCGTTGTTTCTGGAATTTTGGGCAGTATATAAAAACATGTATTAGTATACTGGTGGATTCTTGCGGTATTGTTAATCCAATAGTTTGTTCATGGGAGAAATTAGAGTGCCCCAAACCCAGCCTTGTAAATATAATTATATCTATTCTTCTGCAGGGATTATTTCTCAGGAAGTTATCAATAAAGATTCCATTTGATATATCATGGTTTTAATATCTGATGTTAATATCTGATATGTGGTATCACACAATTGCGCTATGCCCAGGGCTCCAGATGAGTATTAAGTGTCAATATTTATTGCTTAGCATATTTCTTTTAATATCAGAGTCGATATGTATGTTCATAAGATTCCTTATTATTTCTAGAGATGAAAGTTTGTTCCTTCAGACTGCCAATGAAGCTTTTTTAGTATTACCATTATACAGTTTCCATTATTGCGATCATTTCCGCAGATAGTATGGAAGTATGGAGAGGTGGAACTTTATTAATATGGATATTATTATTTTGAACCACACCAAAGCTGACTCGCTCATTACCTTTAGATTCTGTATATGCAATATTGAATTTTTTATATTTGTCCTGAATTCTTTGGAATATATATGCAAAAAGTGAGGGGTTAGTATTCGTTTTCAAGTATTCCTGAATTGTGATATCAGTGGCTGGCTTATTAAATAAATTATTTGAGTGATAAATAAAGCCACAAAGGGTAACGCTAAATGCCATAATTTCGTTTTAAATTATTTATTTATTTACTTAATATTATCATTATAGAAGCACTGGCCACTGAAACCATCGGTTAAGCTCCTCGATGTGGTATTTAACCCCCGTCTATCGCGTGACAGGCGGGTATAATAAGCACTATACTATGCAGGACCTCACTGTTTTAACTTAAGTATTTTTTTTTTAATTCTTACAAAATTATAATTTTTATTATTATAAAAAAACAGTTTTAAATTTAAAAAAAAAAAAAATTAAAATTTTTTCTTTTCAATTGGTATATTCAGATACGGGTTTAGATTGAATACGATATTTGCATTCAAATTGTTAAAAATGTAGTAGGCGGTTACATAATTACTAGAATTATAATTGTGGGCTGCCGGACCCACATTGACTATTAACTAAAATTGTATGACTAGAATAACATGAATAAAATTTTTGCTGCTGCATGTATTTAGAATTTATGTCACTACAAATTAAATCAGCGACCAATCATGACAACACAACTTGGCTTTATAGTTCTTTTTAGATCACGATGTCTCATTGTAAGATGTATTGAACTCAAATCCAAGGGAGTACAAAAATTAAATGAGCTTTCATTTAGTACTGGCCAGTAAAATAATGATGGCATGAAAGCAAAGAACGAATAAAATGCGATGTAAATCTGTTTGGCTTCAATATGCCAAAAATTTATATATTTTTGAATCTGTTGTAATTTATACATACTCGATATTGTGATCTTAAATATTCTAAAACTCAGTCGGATGGATAACAAATTTTTCCGTACTACTGTAACTTTTATCGTCTGGTTTGCACATGGAATGAGAAAAATGGGAAGGTAATATAATTTTGCTCTAATGAGGAATTTAAATTTCTTTAGTGAAACACAATAATGACGCCATTATAATAGTTGTTGCAGATGATAAAAATCTGATCCAAAAATAAAAATTATATTCAACAATTAAAAAAAAAATTAACAATAATATTAATCTTGAGTTTCTAAACTTTTCAATTTATTTATTGTAAATACTTTTAAAAATTAACCTTATTTTCTAACACTTTTCCAAACTAAAAGCAAAAATGGTCCCACCGTGCTGAATTGGTCGTGGTTTACCAGTGTATGAAATAGAAATAAATTTATTGCAGACTGCATCGCTACTCCATTATTATGTTCATTTGCATATACACAAAAGAGTTTAATTTTTCCAGCGAACATACGCAATCATAAATTCGCCCTTCGGCTGAGTTACGTTTCCAGCCTTAAGAGGGAATACACAATGGAAAGCTATTTTAATCATTAGCTTATAATCGAACTTACTAATAGTGTTTTAATGAAATTTGAAATTAAATGGCAGATTTGTTACAATTTCAAATGTACAAGGAGTAGAAACAAACGCAATATATTATAAATAAATAATTTATAATTTGTAAATAGTTTGATAAAGTTTAGAAAACAAAATATAAAACATAAAAAATAAAAAAACGATTCAAAAAATTGGGCGACTCCTCAAAAATATATATGTTAGTTGAAAAAGTCTTTTCGTATTTTGTAAATAGATATAGTTGCTGTCGTATATCTCCAGTGCTACCAACCACGTCATATCACATAGTGTTAGGAAGGTGGTACTTTATACAAAAAAAAAGTAATAAAAAAATTCTGCAAAGTTGAAAAAAGTTACAGCCAAAAATGAGTGAAAATAAAGTCACAAGTGAGTGATAATAATTAAGAAATTTTATATTTTGAAATTTTTGCATAAAAATGGGAAGAATGCCACGCAAGCCACCAATGAAATTTGTGAAGTTTACAGAGACGATTCTGTAGCACAACCATGGTTCGCTTGCTTCCAATCTGCCAATTTTAATTTGAAAGGAGCACCTCGCTCTGGTCGACCTATCATTGAAAAATTCGATGAAGTTATGGTTAAGATTGACTAGGACCGTCACATAAGCCGCCATGACATCGCCAAAGAACTTGACATTCATCATCAAACGGTTTTGAACCATTTAAAAAAGACTGGCTACAAAAAGAAGCTCGATGTTTGAGTACCACATGAATTGTCTGTGAAAAATGTAAAGGACCGAATTAACATCTGCGATTCTTTGCTGTAACGAAATGCAGCCCCCAGGGTAGTACGAGACGCATCTGGGTGAAATGACACTTTGGTGTTGTGCACTCTGGGGAGACGGTAGCCTGCGTTTCCAGACCTCAGGCCTTTGGCAGCTACCGGTAAAACTTGCAGGTGGCTGCCCAATCCATAAAATAACATGGTAACGGATGCGCTTGCAAGTAATTAAAAGGCAAAGGCAAGCTTGCTTGTCTGTCTGGGATAGGTCTAGCATAACCTGATCGATTCAGGGTCAAATATTGTAGGAGAGTTCTTTTGGGGGTTCTCTCTGAAAGCACGACCAGTTGCTATATACTGGCGCTACGGGAACCGGTAGCCCCACAATGGAATTCTTTTGCGTAGGTCAGAGAGTGATTTTGGGTGTGCACAATTACCTGAACCGAACTTTTATCGAGGACGGACTTAGTTCACACTCCACGGAGTTAATTGATTATGCTCGTGGATAAAATTGTGCGGCTTTAGTGACTTTGTCTATAGACCAAGTTCGCTCCGGCTTACAACATTTAATGAAGTTGTGACCGGTTGTTGGTGAGGCCTCCTCAGAAATCACGTAGTGGCTTGTGGTTGATACCAAAAGTTGCTTGGGAGATTTCTCTTGAGTGGCTGGTATCTTATTGATGCTAACGCTCGATACGATCCCGGTCAAGCGATTAGTTATCTAGGTGCTGTTGCTATTCAACAGACGCTAGTAGGCAGCAGATGGTTCTCCCCTTCTGAGGGCGTCCATCTTGTAATTCTTGACTCGCTTTTGAATTACAGGGATAGAATAAGCATGATGTGATTACCCCGAAGCTGGCGGGAGAGTCTATCCCGCGAAGTGCCTACTAGTAAGGCTTGGACAGTGCCGAACGCTTCAGCAAGGCGCTTGGTTGGGACTGAATCTTCCTATCAAGAATTGCCACCTGTGCTTTGCATGGGGGGCTTAGTAAATGCATTAATTTACTCAGTGCTAAGTGCACCGTGAAGTTAAGCTACATTAGCAGGTATTCACGTGAACGTTAGCACAACTGTAACGAAATGCAATCGAACTATTTCTGAAGCGAATTGTAACAGGAGCCAAAAAGTGGATCAAGTATGACAATAATGTGGGAAAAAGATCATGGTCCAAGCGTGCTAAAGCTCAACAAAGGGGCATAAAGTCAGGATTGACGCTTATATATAAGATTATGCTGAGTGTTTGGTGAGATGGGAGAGGAATTATCCAGTGTGAGCATTTCCAGCCTGATCGAACAATTGATTCTACATTTTATTATCAACAAAACGCATGGGATTGAAATAAAAAAAAAAAATGGCCAGTAGTGATTAACAGAAAGGGATTCGTCTTCCATTAGGGCAACGCTACACCACACACATCTTTGATGGCTCGGCAAAAAGTGGGTAGGACTTGGCTGGAAAGTTTTGCTGCATCCACCATATAGGCCTGATCTGGCACCATCGGACTACTATTTATTTCAGTCAATGCAGGACTCTCTTAATGCGGTAAAGTTGGCTTCAAGAGCAGCCTGTGAAAATTTCCGTCGCGACACCAGAAAAATTTTACACTGATGGAATAATTTCTCCACCGGAAAAATGACAGAAAATGGTGCAATAAAATCGTACATATTTGGTTTATTAAAGTTAATTATAAATATTAAAAAAAATATGTTGAAGTTTGATTAGAAATGCGAAAAGATTTATAAAAAGGATTATAAATTTCTATTACTACATAAAATCCTTTTGAAGTGATTTTATTAATTTTCAATGTGATATGCACGTTACATTAATGTATATTAGAAGGACATCTTTCTAAGAAGCTAGCGATTTGAGCTTGGAAGAAATGGCCAATATGAAAAGGAATAAAAATACTTTTAATTGAATAATTTTGAGTATCGAGACAACTAAACTTATTTTTTATTTTGTTAAATCATTCTTATTTTAAACGATATTTGAAAACATTTATATTTTGATAAGTAATAATTTTTATGAATGTATTGCTTTGAAACAAACAATAAAATTGTTTAATTTCTTAATGTAAAAATATAATAAATAATGTAAATATATTATATAATTGAATGGCAATCGCTGCCGAATACAGAAACTTAAACTTCTTAACGATCTAATAAGTCTTACAAGAAGTGTTAAGCGTTATCCTTAAAATGATTTATTTTTTATGCTGAGAAACACTTCAGGTAAATACACTGTGAAATAATGATTATAATTGTAAACATTTTATTACTCCTTAAGGGCTGCTGGGAATTATGTGGTGAACCAATTCAATTTTGAATAAGAATTTAATTTAAATGCAAAATAAATTGCTTTTTATCGTATCCTTAAATCTGTTCCTAGAACATAGAGAAATGCAGTTTCATAAGTCAGGAACAAGCACGCTTCTCGATTGAGTTGTGGTTTTTATATTTAAGATACAATATAATTTAACACCAAAAATAACAAATAAACTCTTAAAGTATATAAAATTATTAAATAAAAATGAAAACAAAAAACCAAATTGAATGAATTAATTTGTGGGAATAGTAGCATTCACAAACTTCAAATACACTTAACGAAAAATTGATCAAGTTATCACTTAATCGTGATTACCAAGACGGCTGTGTGGTATACCACTCAGTTTATGAGACATGTTGAAAAGAGTTTGAAGTTATTGGCCATTCATTATGACTTTTTAAGCGAATATCTCAAAAAAAATTTTTTTTAAATTATTGCTTGCTTTCAAGCATTTAAGCATTTAACATCTAATTGATTTTTTAAGGTAAATACGATTTTCATCACTTAAGCGCCAATTCCTCAATGCATCATGCCTCACATAAGAAGAAGCCAACTGGAACAAAATCATAACAAGCTTCACTAAAAATAGCAACATCGTCATCATGATTTTGTGATTCACAACATTTTGTGGTTTTTGACTTTTGAATTTTGTCTGTCAACTTGCTCTCAATTTTTGCCTACAGAAGTTTGTTGAGTGGCTGTTGTTTTACCACTCTGAATTATTGAAATAAATCAATATGCAGACACATAAACACACTTACATGAGTAGTTGGCATGGAATTTGTTGCACAAATGATTTAGCAGCGTAATGTTTTTATGCTGATGAGCCAAGCAGGTGTGTGGAAAATTGGGGAACAAAAGCGAAACAGATTTACATTTTAATTATGAAATCAAAATCTTCAAATTAATCTGATATTACCTGAAATGTATGTATGTTAGCAGACAAAAAACAAAAAAAATAAAAATCTTCTACGTTCCTGCCTTTCAAACAAATTCACAGTTTGTTATGTAAAAAGCCATTGACATGCCTGGTCATGCTCTCAAAGTTGTTCTCTACCATTTTTGGTTTCACAATTTATGTTCTATTAATATTTGCATTGCACTGTCTGCAGTCATATAAAATACACGTAGAATTCAATGAAAGCAACAGTGAGTACAATCACAGCAAGCGTTGCAATGCAATATAGATTTTAGTTACATTTTCAACTCATTTCAATACAAAATCAACAAAAATTCAAATTCTGCTCGACATACACACACATTCCTATACAAACATCGTTACACAATTAATGTATTACCTACCAATAATAAATGTGTTTCTGTTTTATTGTACATACATATATTTATTGGTAGTTATGTAAATGTATATTCATACAATCGTTCTACACATGCATTCGTATATATTAGGAGGGCTCAATTTTCTTGGAAGAAAATGATTTGTGTTGTAAATAGTGTGTAGCAAAGTGAAACAGAAATTATTGTGATTTAGTTTGGATGGGAAATACAAATGGAGGCGACCCTGTTCAGACACATAAATCAATTGTGTAATTAAGGTTTTTTCAATGCAAGTGTAAGTTGTATCTCCATTTATTATTAATTTACACTTTATTCTAAATTTTGTTATTAATTGAGAAAAATGGCCAGCACAAGTCTTGAGAATGTTCACCATTGCAGTGCTGGATGTGATAAAAGCTAATTTACAGAAAAAGTTATAAAAACTTTGATGTCAAAAGTAATAGAAAAAGTTATTTATTTATTTGGGCTTATTTTTTGGCACTACATAAAATTATTTTTACAAATATTTACTTTCTTTTGAAAACTTAAAACTATTATGTATTATTTTAATTACATTATCAGTTCTTGCCTATGCAACTTGCCTATCCCATCTAAGAATAATTATAAACTATAATTATAAATACATTAGTTAGTGTTTTAAGCAGTGCTTGTTCCCGGCACTTATTTATACTAATAGAGTTGGATCAATTGTTTATAAGCGTAATACTAAAACTTAAATTCTACACTAAAACTAAACCTTAAAATAAAATAGCTAATAAATCAAACATTAATAATAAAAATAAAATAACATGAAAAACTAAACAAAACTAAAAATTATTCAGCCCCTATGAATATCAGGAGTAATACGTGAGTAGAATTTAAAACCGGGTAACCATTCAATTGTTCCTGTTAAATTTCAATACTGGATCTGTATTGCGTGTTTGAGCAATTCAACTCTCTCTCGGTAGATAAAATATCCCTAATCACTTTACCCTCAAAATGAGGAAATTTCTCCACAAACTTTCTCATTAAGCCCAAAGCATAAAAAGAAATTGGATTCAATCAAGCCTTTTCATACATATATCTATTCGAGAACCTTTTATTCAAATGCCTAGTTCCTCTCTATACATTTCCTTAAAATATGCCTCTCAAAAATCTTCATCTTTTCCATCAAGGTTTTTGATATGGCAAACCATATGGAAAAGGCATAAAGAAGAAGTAGACGAATGCTCACCTTGTACAAAAGCAATTTGGTCCTTACCGGTAAACTTCTGTTGTTAAATAATCTCGCATATATTCCCTTTACACGATTTGCACTCTCTAAATTATACAGCATGTGACGATTAAATTTCAGAAGCTTATAAAGTTTCATTGTGTCCTTAAATGCTAGAAAAAGTTATTCTCATTGTTTTTGATAATAGAAAAAAGGTCATGAGTGAATAATTAATTCTTTCGCATTAATTGAAAACAATTAAATTTATATCTGAACCGGGTATCTGTGTAAAATTCTTAAATAAGTACATAAAAGCTAAAAGAAGACTCTGTTAAAACGCTTTCGAGCCAACGGAAATCATCAAAAATTAGAACAAATTTATAAACATTTGGGGGGGAAAAAGGTTAGCTTGGCATAAAATGGAATTTTATGGAATTTTCTTGGGACTATTTCAACTGGAAAATGAAGAGAGTTTCTTATCAAAGTTCAAAAAGTTCAATAAAGAAATATATTTGGCTTTTTATTTTTATTACTCATACGCACTGGCAATTCAATTAGTTATTGAAGGAGCTCCATAAAGTATGCAACACTTTCGAACAATTTATTTGGTATAGTATGAATAACGAGAGTTCTCAATTCTTACTCATTCACATCTTTTGCATATGCATGACATTAATGGGCAGCCCGAGATTGTTCGGAAGCATATTTTACGGACATGGTGAATGAATTATGAATCGGAAAATTCTGGGATTTCAAATGAATATGAAAGGCTGTCTTATTTTCAAAGCAGTGGGGTTAAGAATATCTTGCCCACTATTGGTCGAACAAGCAGTAAATGTCCAGTGGTGGAATTTTAAACAAACAAATGGATTGTTATCATGCTAGAAATCTCTATTTACGCATTACTGCTGGCATTGTTTTAATTATATTGTTATTTTTAAAATTTTTTTGCGCTTTTTGAATGAATATAAATTTAGTTTTAAAATACTGTGCAAAGTATTATGTTTTATAATTATTTTTATAGACCATAAATACAAATCTACTAATATAAAAAAGAGAGTGGAGAGCAATACAATTTTTTTTTATTATTTAAATTATTTTTAATTTCGCTAAGTAGGCTACTTGTTCAATTACTAATAGTGTAATCAGAATAACACTTGAGAGTTTTATGTGTTCTTAAAAAATGTTTGTTAAGAATCTTGTGTAATGGAAAAAATTGAGACTCGATAAAAAAAGGGTAATAAAATGCCAATTCACTACATGAGATTTGAAAAAGTTTGAAAGGATTTTTGAATGTATGCTAATGTAGCATGCATACGCACAGATGTATAGATATCGGTTTGATATCTTATATAAACATCCTTCGTATGCGAAAGGCATGCTAATAGTTTTTATAATAAATTTTTATCAAACGTTGAACAGCATGGAGTAAACAAATCTTGATTAAGTTGCTAATTTTAAACTTCATTTTATCAGTGATGAACTATTCTTTGCCAAATACACGCTTTTTGTTCATATGGAAGGAAAAAGATCGCTCCAAGTCTTCCTACGAGCTCGATTCTTGCATGCAGATGCCCATTTGTTTGACTGAAATAACGAGCAGAAATTTAATTAATAATTATCTTGACAAAATTTCAAAACTAGTAATTTAAGTAGCTAAAAGTTAACTTGTTTTGAAACTACTCAGGAATAACTTTCAATGTGTTTTTAAGTCATTAAATTTCGTTGACTACCGTATGTAGAGTGCTTTAATTTAGTTTCACTTCGGTATGACAACATAAAACAAATGGCAAGAGAAAAAAAATCCGAAAGAATTTAATAATAAAATAAATTAATCTTTTATTAAATTATGAATTATACAGAATAATATAATAAAAATTAAAAACGCACAAAATAAAAAGTTTGTTTTATTCAGGCCGCTGGAGAATGAGATTTGCACCAGATAAGAAATAAAACTTTGTGATTGATGATGAGGAAACCTTAACAAAAAATTATTATACGTGTATAGAAAGTTCAGTATAAGGCATGCTTAATTTCGAGGAATTTAATTTTTACTTATAATTTTGTACTTTTGAAGTTTTGAATACAGTCAATGCCGTTTATAAACAGTGTTTATTGGGCCCCTCTATTATGCGAATATGTAAACCTTTAAATTCTCATAGAAATTTATTCACTCCAGAGGAAAATTTAATTATAAAATTGTGTTATAATTCGTTTTTTTCTGCACTCTTTGGCCTGACATCTATCCATTTCTGTAAAATAATATTAGTTTTTTTTTTTTTTTTTTTTAAATATTAAGATATTAAATATGGAGATGTGAAATAATATGAAATTTTCTCTGCAAGTACTTGCACACAAATATCAGTTATGGAATTTGCTTTAAGCGGACTTAAATATGAGTTAAATCAATATTTTCATTTAATTTCGTTAAATTTAGCTTAAATGAATTTAAAAGTTCATTGCCAAAATATATATTAATCATGCGCCCTTATTATACTTTTTACTTTCGGCCATAATCTTAATCTATTTCCTCGGCTTCTGCCTTTTTGGAAATTGTATGCACTTTATATTCCAAACATTCAAAGGCTTTGTTTTTATCAGTTTTTGCTAGAAATGCTACATGTTTCCGGTTTCCGTTTATGCTTGAAAAGATGATTCTTTTGCATAATAAGAGAAATAAATGCGAATGCAGAATAAAATAAGGGTAATTAGCAAAAGTTATAGGTGGCCAGTGCAGAGAATTTGTATTGCGAATAAATCTATTCAAGGAAAATTTAATATAGAAATGGAAATGTGTTTATGTGTTAAACTAAATAAGGTTAGAAATACTTTGCATTGTTAATTAGTATTTAAAATTAAGAACAATCTGACAACATTTCTATAATAAAGTCATTTATACTACTTTGAAAAGATTTAAATACGGAAAGATGTTGCAGGAATATTTATAGCGATTGGTTTATACTACATGCATTTGACATTGTAATGAGAGTTTTTAATATCTCCTGCAAGCAAGAAATTAGTTTGAAATATTTTTTAAGACTCTCTTCTTCAGATTTCCAGTACAAACTGTGTTTAGATGCCAAGATATTTTATTTTATTCTGATGATTCTACACAAAGAAGGAGCGAAGGATCGAAGCTTCCATTATATGTTTAAATTTTCTATATAAAAAATTATCTTGAAGCTAAAAATCAAGATATTTTTAATACAAGATATTTTCCTTTACCATAAATTTATTTAGTTGTTTTCTTTTACAACAGAAAACGTGAAGTAAATTAAAATAAAATGCCGACAATTTTGTAAAATTTTAGTTGAATGATTTAATTATTTCAGAAAATGTGTAGCCCAGAGAAAACGTGTATTAGAAGTAAGAAAATAAATAAATCTTCATACTTTTTTTATTTTATTTTGAAGAATTTTTGTTTAGGAACTGATAAGGAACTGCAATAAATTTTCCGTATTGAAATCAACTTTTCCTTAATTAAATATAAAAGAGACAACAAAGGTTTATTTTGTGTACGGGAAACATTCTTGCATCCGATTTAGGTGGTAATGTGGCTGGAATTTTAGTTCATTTCAGATATAAAGCCATAATATCAGTCAGCACAATAGAGTAGAACTTAATAAAAATATTAATCGTTGTTCTCTAATAAATATTGAGAAATAATATTTGTGAACTATAACGAGCCACAAATTGGAATTCAGTTTTCAGGAAAATTTTGCTCGTTTGCTGAATACATATATTTTGATACTTGCTAAAATTTACTTTATATTTCTGGCTACAATGAGGAAACCCTTTATTGATTGATTGTAGAAAACTGATGATGATGAATGTTAAGTTCTCTAGCGATATCATGGCTTCTTATGTGACAGTCTTAATCAATCTTTTCATTAACTAATGTACCTCGAGCGTACCATTGTACCATTGTTGTGCTACAGCATCGCCTCCGTAAATTTCAAAAATTTCATTGATGGCTTGCGTGGCATTCTTCCATTTTTTATACCAAAATTTCAAAATTTAGCGAGTTTCTTCATTATATTCATTCACTTTTGAACACCTCTAACTTTTTTTAACTTCGCCAAATTTAATTTCTTCTTTTGGATAAATGAAGCATAAAGTCTTACCTTCCAAATAGTATATGATATGACACAATGTGATTGGTAGCACTGGAGATGTACGACTACTACAACTATGTTTGTAAAGAGACCTGCTTTTCCTCAAATCGTAGCTTAAGAACTTCTGCTCCTTGCAATTTCTTCTCTCAATATCAAATTTTGAAAGAATAATTATTTGTCACAAAACTTTGCTTTATTGCAATCTACCAAATTAAAAAGTGCATGAGTGGAATGTCATAATTGATGTGAAGAGTTATTTTTCTTTAAATCCAGAGTAAGTCTGCTTTACACTCCATTTCTGTCGGCGATTTCAGAACTCCTTAGGGTAGCCTCATTAATCGTTGCCCATAATATGGCTATCATATACGAGGGTCATCAAGAGATACTCAAAAGACTCTAATGCTAACTGCAAGGACTTTCTTTTAAAGCTTTGTGAAATAAAGTAGTGGCAAGCTTTGTGCTTGAATTCAGATTAAGTTGCCAATAGAAAATTTTACTTCGCGATAGTGGTTAAGATTTTTCATACAGATCTTCAATTCATATTAACACTGTGACTTGTAGTGCATATAAAGTTTCATAAATCTGAATGTAATAATTTTTAATTACTGTATTTTACTTTTCGCGCACAACTACTTGCTCAAGGTTTCAATGATTATACTTCCTTCTCACAAGCTTTACTCAGCTTATATTCTAGTAATGGCAAAGCTTATTTATATGGAAGGTTGAGAGATTTTCTAAAGGACGAACTTGAATGCTATACGATTTTTAACACTCCTGGTTGAGTGGCAATTTAAATTTGTTTTTAAAAATATTTACACTCACAATTATTGGAATAGGATTCCGTAATACTTTGTAAACAGAATTGGAATATTTTCAGGATCTTCGTACTTCTGTCCGTTTATATCGAAATTTAATCGAGCTGTCTCCTCGGGTGCCTCCGTAGGCCAATGAATAACGCTCAGCCTACTAAAAGAAGTCGTGGTTTCGATTCCTGCCTAGAACCTGCTTGTTTTCCATTGGAAAAACTGAAAGCTTTTTAGGTTAAATTATTTAAAAAAAAATATATAAAAAAATTACAACAACTGAAGGCCACATTGTTAGTATTATGGTTTGTCTAAAAACCATCTAAAATGTGAAGTGATCGCTCCTCGTATGAATAAGTTTAATGTTCACAATAAGCATAAAATAGGAGGAGTAGACGCTTTCATGTTATGCTAAGAAGTGTAAGTCACACCGAGCCCCTGTATCATGCTGCAACAGGTTTTTAGAGAATAATAGGAAGTAGGCAGAATCGTAATAGATCTCTTGGAAGTATCTCCTTCTTTTAATGGCATATACGAAAAAAGGATCATAAAATAATTATATGTTTATAGAAATAAGTGGGATTAGCCAACTTACCAGAAAAACTCATGCTTTGCCAAATTTAATTGTAGAATGTTTTTAATTATAATATTTTTAATTTGCTTAAGACAAGACTTTTATAATTTTTTTTTGGAAATCTATTTTCAGTAACCCCTATTTTGTATTTTCCATTCATTGTTTTTAGTTTTTTTTTTTTTTTTTTTGTAAAAAAAGATATTTTTCTAGAACTTGTACTGAATCCGAATACAAATACATTCGTTCGGATTTTTTTAATATCTTTAATTCTTTTTCATAAAAAACAAATGCTGCATTTACTCTCTATTATTTACGCTAAAGTGAATGTAAAAAGTAGCCAAAAGTTTTCCTTTAGTAGCGAGTAAACAAATGCAAACTGCCAACAAGATGGAAGCAAACTTTCACAGGCAAATGCATATTAATGATGATTTGGAAAATAACCAGGATATATATAAGTAATTGTTTGTTTAATTTATCTGCATAAATTTCAGGATGTTTTGAGTCGTACTGTAGGCATTCAAATTTCATGAGGCTGTTTGCATTGCTAAAAAGTTTATATTAGAAATTTAAGAAACTTGGCAGTTATTTAATCGTAATCATGGGAAAGCGGCTGGTTGTGCACCCTTCGGCGACCGACAATATCTGATTGGACAAAAGTGACATTTGCAATAATTACAATTGTTATACCTTTACAATAAATTTACAAAATTTTAATCTTAGTCCTTGTAATTGAAATGAAATATAAAACTTCTCTTGAACAAATTAAGGTAATGGGGGAAAAATTTAAGATACTTCACCAGCACAATCGAATGTACAAAGAAGGAAGTGCCATCTTAGTTGCTTATTGGGTATGTTGATGAATATTTATTCAGTCCTCAAGAAAAAGAGAATACATTTTTCCTTTAATGAAATTTAAGAAAAATGCAATGTTTGACATAATTGATCTCAAAAATATTTCAAATTTTTTCTTTTATCAAACTTAACCTAAAAAAAATTGGGCTTGACAGTAGGAATCGAATCCGTGACCTCCGGTTTAGTAGGCTGCGCATTATACAAACGCCTATGAAGGCACCCTATTACTATTTTTAAAAATATATTTCATACAAGTAAGAACTATTTTGTTAACTAAATTAATTTCTTATGGGAAAGAAGATATAAAATTCCGCTTATTTTTCTTCACATACAATTTTTTTTTAAATAAAAAAATATTCATAAAAATGAAAAAAATATACTTTTTAAACAGACCTTTAACTTAAATTTAAATAAAAAATACTGTAAATAAAATATTATTATCAGCTAAAATCAGTTAAAAATATTTATTTATTAATTCTTGTCTTAAGCCACCAGTTGAGCGTATAGTGAAATATAATAATTAAAACCCTCGAAATAATCGAAGCGGTACTCTCCTCTTTATGAGAAATTTACAAGGATGTAATTCTCTAGTACGTTGACAGGGTATTCGTTATGGCTTTGCGGCAAAGGATAAGATAATCTGGAAGATTTCCGGCTGACACTATAAGAAATAATGGAAAACTCTTTCACTTCTGGGGATATTGTCAACACTTTTGTTCAACACTGTTTGTTAGATAGCAAACCCGTATATATGGCCAGGTCATTCTGGTCATACAAGGGTATTTTCCCGATCTTTGACTAAAGAAAACATCTTCAAATAATGGCTTCAGCTCTTATTGAGGCTTGGTGCAGATTTGAACTGTCGCATACGAGCATCATCTACTGAAGTCAATAACCGGCAACCGATCCAAAGATGATATCTGTTATCTAGTCATATCTATTTATAGACTTGCCCAAGGGGGTCGTGTTGTTTGTATTTAGTATTGATAATTGATAATAAAGCTGTTTCTTGTAAGCTGTTGATAAATTTTTATATTTCGCTATTAAAATACTGCTATAGAAGAAGCGAAGTAACAAAGAATTCATGAAAAGCTGTCTCCAACCTCTACACTTAAACATTCCAACGGCAGTTATTAGGTGAGTTGTGAAAGCATGTGCAAAAAATTCATGAAGACTTTTTTATTTTATGACTACTGGAGACGAAGATCGAAGTAACTTTCAAAGAAAATACTAACCATACCAACTAATGACTCTCTCATGGATATTGCATTGCTATACAGGACTTTGAGAATATGGTCAAAAGTGGAAATATAGAATTGCTCTATATTCAATAAAGGAGAGCAGTGCCCAAAGTATGATAGATGACTAAGTTGACTTCAATATCCTCTGAGTGTTAAAATTTCATTTTAGAGATGTTACTTATTCATAATTTCGAGGAATCGTGTTCATATTTTGAAGCATTTACACTATGATGCTACTTGGTTTTTATTTCAGTTTTCTGAAACGTTTAAGACTTCCTTTCTTACATTTTTACAATAAAGGACATTTTGGAGGACATTGACGTTTTCAGGTTTCGTAATGTGAAGTGTGTGGGAAGTTCAATGAAGCAAAAGTGAAAACTACATAACCAGAATACTTTGCTTCAGTAAGGACTGCACTTGCATTGCTGGTCCAACACTAATAAAAAGGGGAAGAATCAGAATAAAAGCTGATTATAAATTTGATTTCTTTCTTGAAAATTAGATTATTTCTTTAATATTGTGTTAGAAAAACGATTGAGAAAAGAAAATTGAAATTTGCTTCAAGGAAAGTTCAATAGCTAACTAAAGCTAATTGTAGTATCAAAAATATTCCCTTCGTTATATTTTGATTTCTTTTGTTAACTTCTCTGTTTTCTATTTATTTTTTTACTTATTATAGTTATTGTTATTTATTCGTTTCTTTGTGGATATTTATTTAATTTAATAATGATAGTCAAAGTTTGTACACAACTAAAATAGAAACACAACAACTTTAGAAAAATAAACGGAAACGGAAGCAAAATTATAATAATCAAGTGGTTAAATATACTTAAGACTCCTACAAAAAAGTACTTTCGAAAGTAAATATACTTACGTTGATGATAATGATGATGATGAGGGTGATTGAGACTACGGCGGCGGTGATATGCAAACAATAACCAAACACAGGAGTTAATTGAAATTGCTCTATGAATTCATAAATATTTTTAATGGCAGAATGAGTGGGTTGCTGATGAATGATGGTGGTCAATTCTAAATAACAATACAATCGTAATATTCGAATAATAAATAATTAGAGCAGTAAAGAGCTGGTATAGTCCTTCCTTTTGTGAAAGATAATAATAAAACTTTTCCTTCAAACTGTTGCCTGCGATAGTAAAGTAGTAAAAATCATGTAGGAGTAAGAGATATGCATTTTTATATGCAAACATATAATAAACTTTTATATTTTGTATTCATCAATAATTTTGTAATACTACATGTTGTAAAGTAGATTCAAGAATAAAAGGAGAAGCTGGCTGCTATTGTCGCAAAGGTTTTATTGTCCTGGTATCTCCATTGAGTTCTGAAAAATACTTTTAGGTAATTATCATTCCAAATGCGGCATGCAACCAAAAATGGTGCATATCCATCTCATTAACAATTTGTGCTTCAGTTCATTTGCTTGCGTGCCTTTGCTGTAAGTCTATACGTAATGAGATTCTAAACGAAAGTTAACAAAAAGTCACTGTCAGTTGCTAAATTGTCAAGTGAAGCAGTGTTGCCAACTAAAAGTTGTGAACCTCTAAAAAACAATCTTTATAATAATAAAATCGCATGAAAACCCTGTTTAGCATAATCCAGTGCTTCTACCCATATTTATATAATTGTAAAATTAAGTAAATACATAAATAAATAAATAAAATCGCATGCTTCTCTTCTCCTTTCCTTTTTTTTTATTTGAATAACGAGTCACAGTTGCGCCATTGAGATTTTTTAAAATTATCACGACTGCTGAATAAATTTTTAAAAATAATGTAGAAGTATTGTAATGAAATTAAGAGAAACATACAATTCCATACAATTGTGAGACATAGACATACAATTATGTCAGAATATCGGAATACTGTTAGAACTGATTTTCGAAATAGCAATATTGTTATTAAATATTAAAATACGAATACGTACAATATTAATATCCTTTTCGTTCCTATTTATATTTGAGATTTGAATGCATTTACTAAAACTCTTTTTTATTTAATTTTTACAAATATAAAAATATGAATATAATTGTCGTTTATCTCAAATTAATTTAAAATAAATTTGCATTTTGCTGTTACAACCAACAATATTATTTTCATTTTCAGCATTTTTGCTGTCTCTTTTTAAATTAAGTCATAAACTAAAATAAAACAATAAGTCGGTTATATATATAATGTAATATTTGTCACAACATTCTTTTTTTTATAAATACATAGACACGTTCACGTTACAAAAGCTTAGGAGCCTAAAAATATGCTAGAAAAACTTGTTTAGGTTTCTTGACTCTTACCCAAGCAAATTTACTTTGTTGCAATATTTTGCCACAATTTGCTTAATAGAAAATACAAATAAAAAATTGCTGTGCCATACCTCAAGGGATACGAAATGTCTTTGTAACTTCCGTTTTTTTATTGTGTGTAAAAAAAAGGAATAAAAAAAAATTCAACAGGGAGTCATACTCTTATATGCTGCTTGCTTTTTACTATTTCTTTTAGCAAACGTGTTGTATGACAGTATATTTTCAGTACTATAAATAAAAAAAAAAAAATAAAAATTCATAGTTAAAGACATTTAGAATGTTTGGAAAATATACCGGCATACCATTTTTTGCTATGGAAAACAAATAGAGAGTTCAGGTGTATCTAAAAGTATGATTTTCTAATAGAATGTCAAACTTCTGCGATGCTACTGAACTTCATATTTCATTGAGCAGCATAATTCTAAGAACATAATTGGGGCAAATGGCGAAAATCGGATAACGAATTCTTTGCTAAAAAAATATATATATATAAATTATAATATAAAAATATTAATCAATGGAAGAAGTGACGGAAATGCCAATAAAATCTGGGACCAAATCGTCGTATACGTATCGAATGAAATTTCGTAACGTTTTGAACAATCGGATCGCGGTATTCAATAGTGTTCGTATCGAAATTTGTTAAGAAATGCAATAGATTTTTTTTTTCATAGTAGACTAAAACCATATTTTTGCATAACCACCGCTTCCTCTCTTCGACTCTTTGTTAAAAGAAATTTTTTTTTTAACATTATGCTTTTGGGCTGCGTAATCCAAAGTTTGTAATTTTGCTTAAAGAATTTGTATGTATGTATGTATACATACCTCACGCCGAGCCAAGACCTCTTTCATAGGTGGGCCAAATGCATTCAGTTCATTTACCAGTTCCTTCCATAACCTCTTAGCCACTACTTTTGCTTGCCCGCAATTTGGAATTGTATTTCGCGCCATGCTAGGTTGACCTGCCATGAATAAGGCCATTATCTCTTTTTTTTGCCATTTATTTTATTCAAATTTATCCTAAACAAATACATGATGGTTTTATATTGTTATTATTGAAGTGTAAACAAATACACTTGCTTTTTTCTTATAATTTATTAAAAAATTGCAGCTATGAAAGCTCTTTTACTATCGAATGACTTTACGAGAGAAGGCATTCGATCGAGAACTTGCAATCGAATGTCACGATCCCAAATTTCGAAACGTGTTATACGATCTCAAAATGAAAGATTTCGATCAAATTCATTCTATCATATATACAATGATTTGGGCCCTGATTTTATATTTACTATTAAATATTTATTCGAAGTACTATAAAACAAAAGTAAAACGCATAAATTATATGTAGTTCTTAGAAAGCTAACATGGTCACACTACAACTATTTGATGACTGTTTGCTGCCGTATGCAATATCTATATATTGTATAGATTTATAGTAGAGATCACCGTCATAGAAACTTCTACCGACACCGTTACTGTTTTTTTGGTTTGGTGACAAATATTTCCGACCTAAATTTCGTCCAAGTTGTATTCGTATGATAAAATTTCTCTATAGAAATACTATTAATTGGAAATTTACATCTACTCTAATGTGACATACTGATGACTTCGAAACGAAGTTGAGCCAAGACTGTGCAGATTCACACATCAATTAATTGCCTAATACTGTTTCTCGATTCGTGGCAGATGCCATTTTTTTATGCAAAAATCTTTTATTTAAATCAGTATCAGAAAGATAAATAAAAGTTCAAACAGCTTACCATTCGTGTTCTTGTATTTTTTTACATTAAAGACTTGCCTACTCCTTTGCAGATGACTGAAGTAAATATTATTCATACTCATATAATGACACGCCAAAACGAATAGAAAGAGGTTTTATTTAATTTTATTTTGTTTTGTTTTATTAATATAAAACCGATATACAATAATTTATCAGTAAAATATTTTTAAATATTTACCGTGGAGAAGAAAAACTAAAGAGAAACCTTCAATTTATACGATCTTTCTTTTATTTAGAGTTAAGTTAAAGACAGGAGAAGATTAAGGATGCGTACGGAGTAAATGCTGCAAGCCAATTTGAGATGGTGGATGTGATAAAACTGATTAAACTGGTGAACGCCGACAACAGCTGAGAGCAAAGCCGATGAGTGCGAGAAAACAGTTTAAAGCGTTTTGCTTACTTGCTTGCATTTTTCATCTATATTTTTCGACATAAAAGTAAAACACAATAAACAGAATTTCAGCGTTGATTGTCGCACTCTCTGCGTTATATATAAATGCTCCTCTCGTATGAAGATAAGCAACAATAAGTTCGGGTCGGCTCCGCTCGGCATCTGGTTTCACTCTGTTCGCATCCTACGGTAAGAGAAAATGCGCCGTCGTAAATTTTTTTCGTTGCTCTATAAAATTGCAGGAAGAAAAGCTTTGCAAAATTCCCCGGCAACAGCTTTGAAACTTTTTGCGAGCGCTCTCTAAGACTCAGTAAAAGGGCATTGCCCGTAATTGGCTTCAAAAATTTAAACATCGTATTAAAGAACAAACCGGAAGTTTTCAATTATATTTGCTGTTGAGTTTCCCTATTGCATAAAAAGAACTGTCAAAAAAAAAAAAATAAAATAAAAAAATCTTGCTGTGCTGACTAATAATTTTTTCCCATGCCATTCAACACTTTAATTGAACAGTACTGAGTTAAAGAGAGCACTATTGTTTCTGTTGTTTATTTGCTTACCACAGAATTAACACCGGAAACGGAAATACTACGATTGGCATTTGGATTGGCAAATAGTATTATTTTCTCTTTAATTGTAAAATGTTTGTTGTGAATGAATTTTTATACTGCAAAATCAAAAAAAAGAAAACAACCAACAGAAATTCTTGATGGAAATTTTTGCCTTTCAATGCGGGCTTTAATTTTTAGTTTTAAATGATTTTTGTAGATTTTTGGGATTTGTGTTTATTTATTTTGACAAATAAAATTCAATATTTGTTATTGGAATTCATATTCTTGAATTTTTATGTTATTCGAAGTTGTTATGCAGGCTTAGTGGAAATAGTCAAACTGAAAATTGCACAGTGGGCAATCAGTGTGAAAACTTTAATTCTTTACCAAAATATAATTTGGATCTGTCTTTACTGCATCAGAACCCACTAAAAATATTTCTTACTATCGATATCGTTTGAAGAATTATATTTTATTTGCTTTCATCAAAATAGGAAATAAGTAAAAATTTGGAAATAATTTACTGTTTTGTAAGATTGTGGTTTAGTGTATGTATTTCCACCGGAAGGCTCAATAGTTTTTTAATTGCTGGCTTTGTTTTCATTTATCTTAACAAACTATTTTAGTAAAAATTTGTAAGAGAAGTAAAATATCAATGCTTTTCATACAAACTTTGTATCCAAATCGCAGGATCAAACTGCAAAGCCGCAAATTATTATTTTTTTTAACACTTGACTCACTTCCCACATGACTTATAAAAATATGAAAGTAACCAGTTGAATGTTTTTTTTTAAACAAAATCAATTATATTGTAATTTTTGATAAGCTGGATTTGCCGAGATGAGGTTGATGTCAATCTTTCATACCTCTTTTTTGTATTTTAGCTTTCCTTTGTCTGGTCTATTTGACTGAATTATTTAAAAAGCAAGTATTTCGTTCGAAGCTCTACTTATTTTTTGACGAAAAATTGACAAAACACATCTTGGGGAAGTAAATAATACATGAACAATAAAATTGCTTTCCTTTGCATGTCTTGCTCACATAAGCAAAAATTAAGTGTATAATTAATTATTTTTAAATTTAATTTTTAAATATAATATATTTTTTAATATTGTTAATATAAAACGCATCTTAATACAAGGAAATATTTTTGTAGGAAAACTTGTTTTTTATTTACTGGTAACGAAGTCGCAACAGAATTGAAACATTTTGCTGCAGAAATATTCTGACCATAATAATCATATTTGCTTTTCTGCTGAATTTCCTCTTTAAGAACATTCTCCTTATTTTCAGCAAGTGATGAAAAATTTAATATTTTATAAATTTTATTAAATTGCAATTTCATTAAAATTTTATATATCAATATGCATGATAGTATTTTAAAGGTTTTGTGTGAATTTCCTACTGACAATTTCCGTAAATTGAATGTTTTCAATGTCATATTTTTTTTTAAAGCAAATTTCCTCATTTTTCTGTTTTACTTTTTGTGTCGCATTGGGATTTTTAAGGATTACTGGACAATAGTAGAGATTAAGGTAGCATCGAGTTTTAATTGGTCATACAAATTATTTTTTTTTTAAAGTTGAACGGCTTATTTCAATTTATAATTTAAAACTAATTTTTAATAATTGAACAGAAATAATTAATAGAATATATATGATGTATTGATAATTTTTGGTAGCATTTAAGGTTTAAAAAAAATATTACAGACAAAATTAAACTGAAATTTATATAATATAATATCTTTTTATTTCCCCCACAATTGTATTAGGAAACTAAAAATTCTAATAAATTAAAATTCTAATGATATTATTGATAAAGAATTTAGTATGTTTGAAAATACTCCGTATTAAAATTTTTATTTTCATAAACGAAATGAGATATAAAGACTCCGAAAGGATATGCTTGCCATAAAAATAGTACCGGTACTACTGGAAATCTTTGTGCCGGAATAATGGGGAAGGGATAGCAATAGAGATGAGGGAGTAATTTTTTTTTTACCGCCTTTGGTAATAATTAATCCCCGACATTTTTTTATGTTACATTTTATTAATTCTTTTCACTTGGCCGATAAAATACTGCTATAAAACTAAAATCGTTGAACGGTTTATTTTTAAATAAATTTTCGGAAGTGAAAGATTAAACTGATATTACCTCATGAGCTTATTTTAACTACGAAAGTCGAACATTTTAAAGCTCTTAGCTGTTTGTGTGCAAAAAAAAAAAAAAAAAATAATAATTTGAATTTGCTAAGCTTAATTGAAATACTAAGAAATTAATACGTAAAATTAATTGGCTTCCTTGTATTGGTTTGTAGCTTTAAGTCTAACAGTTTGTTAGCAATGTATTAACAGGCTTAGAAGTCAATTACAACTAAAAAAAATTAAATAATATTACTCAAACATGATGTTTTACTTCTAAAGTTCATTATTAACTATTACTTTTATATTTTATTTTTTTAATTTCCTTTTAAAAACTCTTTCTTAAATTGCCAGTTGAGTTCAGCTAAACATGAAGTCGAAGTATCAATATTAATTTAGGCAATTAGCAAAGTATAGATGCCATAGTTAAAATTAAACTCCTGTCAAAAGCGTTAACCGAGACTTAAACATGCTGCTGAGCAGAATTGGCAATAAAATTCAATGAAACCCTTATTTTTGTATTTGTAACATGTGTAACAAAAGATTTATTATTTGTTGGAAATTTCATAAAAAAATTAATAAAAACAATTTATTTAATAAACATTTTTTAGGCAGTCTTTACTTTAAGTTTGTTTTGCCTTTAAATCTTGCAACGAGCTAAAATATTCAGGCATAATGAGCCAACCACCTTCATATGGGAATGCTGAGGCATAATATAGAAGATTGAGGTCAAAAAAGCAGGCCATTGTGCATTCGCTACCCTTCCTGAAAAAATGTGCCTGCCTCACTATGAGTACTGCCTTACTATGGGTATTGCTAATTTTACTGCCAGAAAGTACTCAGGAAAGTGATCATGCTTGTGTTGACTCAGAGGGAGCAAACATTTCTCATCATGCGGTTAGAAATCAATGGCCAGAAATCAAAAGCCCTAAATAATTTCATTCCATAAAGCATTATAAACCTAGTTCAGCTTAGTCATTACCATGCTTTTCATCTTCTATCTTGTCTACTCTCTTGTCTTATAGCTCAATTTGCTATACATTTCTTTTTCTGCCTACAACTATAAGCTGCACAGATACTGCAATGGGACCAGAATCTAGAAAATCTTTTTAGTTTGCCTAACTGAAATTAATATAATAAATGAGAGTTGAAAAGTTTACTTCGGTCAGCCAATTAATGTTGTAACTGATTTTACAAAAATTGTTAATCATACTAAACTTACTGAAATCCAAAAAGAAACGATAATGAAAAACTATAAAATTTTTGTGTTCCAACCAAATGAAGAATTCAAAATCCCAAGAAAAAGTAATGGAAAAGGTAAAAAATATGTTTTCGATTAGAGAAAAAGTAAAAAAATAAGAAATTAAAACCAGCTTAAGTGAAAGTGCTTTAAGAAACTAAATGCCCCAAATAGATACGGCGGTTGCAATAGTGTTAAGACTAGCGGAAGATGTATAAGCTTGTACGCCAAAAACTACACGTTCTATTATGATAGTTTGAAACAATCACAATATTTTTATTTTTAAATCCAATTGCTGATTTTATTTAAAATTTTCTATATTGAAATATGTGAATAATAAAGCCGATCTAACCAATCGCGTGTTATTGGCATAAGGCGGATGCGGAATATTTAATTCAATATCAAGTATACGTATAAGTGGCTTTTCCGATAGCAGAATTTTTATTTCTTCCATCCATACACACATCAAAATTAATTTAATTATTTCATTTCTTTTAGGACAATGCAAGCAAGCTCAGCAAAGCCAGCATAAAACAATATTGGCCAGCATAAAATAGACATTCTCATTCGTCCTGCCAGAAGGCACATTAGTATTGTCATATTTATTGTTCCAAACACTAAACCATTTCCAATTTCTTAAACAAAAGCAAACAAATTTAAATATTTTTTAAGAAATATTTATCTACTACTCATACAATACTAGTTGGATGCGAATGACATTTCAGGTTTAACATCTAGACAAGTTTCGATAAGGAATATTTAGACATTAAAATGCATTTGTTTAAAAGAAAGTAAAAGGAATCTGTTGACAAAACATGCTCGTATTAAATAAAATTTATTTGCAATCAAAAACAACTGCAGAATGACATGAATTATATATTTTCCAAAGTAGAAATCAATGCTTTGATCACTCAATCTGTTAAATTGTGTAAAATAGTTGTCTTTGAAATAAATCTTAAAGTTCTTTCTTTTAATTTTCTTCCTTCTTCTCATTTCACTTACGTATTATTAATAACTTTTATGACTTAAAGATCTTGATTATAATTAATTTGTATTGCAAGTAAACATTTTATAGATTAATCATTAGCAACTCCCTTATGCCGTTTGTTTCACTTGAAAGTTTAATTAATAAAAATTCTTTTTTCGTTACTAAATCAAAAGTATAACATGATTTTGCGTTTAATTTACTAAATCCCTTAATTGTCGCAAAATGGGGGGAAGAAAAATGTTCACTTTGAACTGCTCTGCATAAGTCTATTTGGTGGCAAATATATTCACAAAATTGTAAAGAATTTTCCGAGAAGGATAACTCATAGTAATGCACACGTGCAATGTCATCCAAACTGGATATGAAGCAAATTTTATTTTAGAGCTTACAATAGAAATTTTTTTTATTAAATTTTTGTTTTTATATAACAAGTAAATTGGCAAGTAATTTTATTTTAGCAATTTAATGCTTTTGAAAGGATGTAGTAATATTCTAAAGAGGTTCATGATGACAAATTGAGTACAAAAAAGTATTTATTGGAAATATACTTTTCAATTCAATAATAGTTTTAAATAATAATACCCGATAATATTCAATTTAAAATATTAATTTAATTAATTCTTATTTGCTATTAAATAAAACTAAATTATTCCACAATCGCTCACATTTCTCTTCTCTATACTGGCAACCACATTTCTATAAATTCTAAATCATAAAATTCCCCTACCTATAAATCTCTGAAAAAAGTTGTTAAGTCCAATAAAGTGTTCAAAAATTCTAAATTGTAAAATTCCTTTTAATCCCAACAAATCCACAAAAGATACATTACTAAGTTACTATCTTACATTTATTACAGAATAATTATAACTTCGTAAATTTAAAAAAAAATTAAACCCCAGCTGTAACTTATAGGAAATTAAAGAGGAATTGCTAAAGCAAAATTACACCGTGATTTACACTGGGGGTTCAAAAAACTTCACCATTTCATCTTATACTATAGTCTCGGACAATTCTCTTATTAAAGTATCGTTAATCCCACTATACAGTTCAAATCTTACCGCTGAATATATAGAAATCAATGAAGCTATAGAGTATGCCTGGAATACAACTGGTAAGTTTGCAATATTTACAGATTCACTAGCCTCAAGCGACTCAATCAGTAACTCCTCCAACGACCAATATTATCCTCAGATTATTAGACAAAGACTTATCTTTAACAACCCCAGAATAATACTCATCTGGACCCCAGGTCATGTACAAGTACCGGGAATGAACCGAATAAGCAAAAAATTCATTTATTTCACCTTTATTAACTAAACCCAACCATAATTTTTCGGACATAAAAGAATATATTAAAAAGAGTTACTCAGAAAAACTATTCGAAGGTTGGGGGAATAGCTCAAATTGGTATAGAGAAGTAAAACCAAATAAAATGGGAATAATCAACATGTCTAAAGATCAAATAAGGAATTTTAATAGACATGGTCAAGTTGTGTTAACTGGAGTTGGATTAGGACATACTATGTTAACAGAAAGTCACTTCTTTGATAAGAACCAGACAAATGTATGCAAATTTTGCAATAAATCAAATATTTCAAAAGGGGAAATTTTCAAAAATCTAGACATAACTAATATCTTACAAGAGACGACATTAGATAATTCACTTTTATTATTGCAGTTTTTTAAAGAGTGTAAACTTTATCGTTTAATATAAATAAATTAAATAAGTTTACCATTTATGTTCTACTATACGAACTCAAGACCATAGAGTTATAGCTCTTATTGTAGTAGATGAGCTTATAATTAACTTATTCGCCTTATTTTTTATAAATAAATAAATCATAAAAATATAAACTGCTCCATCCGAGGTCTTCGATTATAAATGATGAAGAGCTTACTAACAATATTGGAGTATTCAACAATTTGTGTCAAAAAATTATGGTTTTCATCCGCTAAAAACAACATTGGTAACGATCACAGTGCTCAGGATATGATGCTATGAGTTCTTCGTAAAGTATAGTCCTCACTAAGAGTACCCAATTAGTACCAAAATAGGGCGAAAAAAGCGAAATAAGGCAAAAAGTAGCCGTTATAAAAATATATATTCTACTCAACTCTTTTGTCCTCAAAATCCTATTTCTACTAAAAATATATGCTTTTTTTTCAAAATGTAGTAGTTCGCAGGCTCTCATCTTTAATGTGCTGTAGGATATTTTTAATTTCCTTCTTGTCCTTCTTATCAGAGTTATGCTTTATTTTACTTACGTTTACTTTAATGGGAAATATAGAAGCTTCTGTTCAGACTGTTTTGTTTTCCAGGAATTTCTCTATTTTACAGAAGCAATTATTAAAAAGGATTAAAACTGTTTCGTGGAATATATTGTTGACTGCTTATGGGTTATGCAATTACGAACAAATGAAATAATTTGCTTGTGGACAAGTTAGAGGAATAAAGTCATGTATATAATAGAGGGAGTAGAATATTCGAATTACTAATTTTTTATCATGTCATTATCCACGACCACTTGAACCTTTTTTCCTCCTTATGTTTACTTCAATTCTAGACTAAAATGGAAATGCATCAAGACAAAACTAGACAATTTCAGTTTGCCGAGTCACCCTCTTCTGACCATTCCGGCAGATTCTGCATCGTAAAAAATATTATTACACAGTTTACTTTCTCTCATACTTTACTTTATATAACCTTTTTGATGTAAATGAAATCTGAAATCTGAAATCTGAATCTGAAATCTGCCTTTTAACTTCAGTAGTACAACTTTCAAATTAGTGTTTTGAAGAGCACTAATTTTCCCAAAATTCAATTGCGAATTGTAACAACAATTTAAGAATTTTTATATAAACTCAAGAAAACAAAGAAATAAATTTTTAATTTATAGCTGGCGGGCATTTATTCGTCGTCAGTTTGAAAATAAGATGAGCACTAATCACGCGCAAATGAAATGCAAGCAATTTTATTTGTAACAAAAAAAAGGAGTTTTTCTAATCATTTTTGAAGTTTTAAAAATTTAAATATTTTTTCGATTTAAAAACATTTACACAAGGAGCTGTGTGGGCTTATTAATTACTGGTTAAGACCACCATGAAATAAAAAATAATAACATTTCCATTTACTAAGTCATGGCAGATCAATGTGTCGTTGGCTGGGGTCTAAAGTTTAAACTATAACCTCCGCAGCCCTACCCGCAACCCAATTTTTATATGAATTTTTGATTGTTGAAGGCAGGGTCACTGGCTTCTTAATATTTACCCTCTGAGTAAATACGCCTTCTTTTGCCGATCGACTGTATCAGTGTTTTATCGGTGAAATAGATAAATTATTAAACATTTCTTGCCTTCTTATTCGGAAAAAATGCATTGTATGGCCAATTGCCGGCCACATATTATGCCATTGCCTGTATCAATCGTCACCATACCGCAAATCACACTGAAATTTGAAAATTTTATTCATAATTTTTCAAAAGTGTTCCTTAAAAGACTACAATCGCATTTTTTACACCCTACTTTTTTTTCTAGCATAAGGATATTCCATAAGGACACATTTCTTTGATGTATTGTATGAGATCATATGCATAACTGTAGCATAAATAAGTTTGTCAAATATTTCCGATTTTTGTTCCATAATGTGCCAAGATGGGCCAGTAATACTTTGCTAAATTCTCTTCAGTTCTTTGTGGTTGGCTTATGGGAATGGTAATCTAAAATTAGGCTACTTAGAAACCGAGTATTAAATTCATGGAGCTCTGGCAGCAACTTTTATGTCTTAGTTAACTTCCCTTTCAATTGAATTCCCCAATGAGAGTGATTTTAACACGATTTTACATTTATCATGCAAAAGCAGTGCTGAGATGGAAAAAATATATAATGCCAGCACAATTCCCAAAATGATAATCACAACAACGCAAAACATAAAGCTTTTGCTACAACCTTGGCCTCTAAATGCTCTCTGCACTTCCGCTGAATGTATTTATATATATATATATAAAAGAAAAATTATTCAGTGTGAATGTGTTTTTATGCGAGTAAATTTTTTTTATTAACAAAAATAATCATGCTCCAATAAAACATGTTTATTTCATTAACATCATTTTTCATTTTGCCACCTCCAGGCGGAATTTCGGTTGTTTGTTTTCTGTATTATTATTGTTGAACTGTGTGCGGTATCTGTATGCTGCTTCTGCAGGATGTGGCAAGTACATGACGTAAATTCAGTGGCATGGTAAGTTTTACATTTCATTTTTACACCTGTTGTTACAAAGCTTGCTTCTTAATTTTTTTTTTTTTTTTGTTTTCAATCTCTCTGATGTGTTTCATTTTATTGTGCTGAGTAGGTTTTGTGTTCTGTTGTTATCACTCCCAATGGTTGTTATTGTGTGCAAATAATGATGTCGCTGTTCATTGTTGTATGATTTGCTTCTGCTGAAGTTGCCTTCTTCTCTCCAGATAATTAAAGAAAGTAACACTATAAATATGTAGCGAGGTAGAGTAGAATTAAATAATTTTTAGCTAAATTCAACAGATATTTAATGTTGAGCAAAAAAAAATTGTTTTTTTTTAATTTAATCATTTCAGATTATCTGTAGCAGTGGAAGACAACTCTGTATGAAGTTAAATCATTGTGGGCAATTAAAACGAGTCGTGATATTTTTAGAATTTTCTTCTACTTTAATATATTTATCACTATTCGTGTGCTATATTAGTGCTAATATTCTACTTGGTTAACACTGCTACGATTTCTCTAATGTTTCGAATTATTTATTTATTTATTTATGCCAAAATGGAAAGATCAATTTCAGGAATTGATAATAAAGCGGTCTTCTGCCACAAAATTTTCCCTTGATAAGATTCATGGTTAAAAAAATACTAAAATCCTTTGCAAATAAGGACATGCAGTATTTTAATTAACTTTTTGATATGTTCTTAAAATTCTTTTTTATCAAAACAATCTAAACTAATATTTTTAGTATGACCCCACAGTAATAACTGTATTTATTTATTGAATACATCCTTTTTAATTCTTTGAAAAGAAAAAAAAAATCCTTTGTTAAATGACCCACTTCTTTTGTTTGAATTGAAATGCATGAATAGAAGAATATGAAAAAAAGAATTTTATAAAAATGAAATTAAGAGAAAATTATTAATTGATAAATAGTTAATGAAATATTAAAAAAAGTAGGTTAATAAATATTTATGAATGCTCATTTTTTAATTTTCATTTCATTACAAAAAGCAAAATCATTGGAGTTTTGCATTATGATATGCAAAGCTGAAAAACAAATAAGTAAAATTAATAAATAAATGGCATTATACTGATTTCTATATACTCGTACATATAAATCCAATGCACACATTTATTTATACAATTTTTATTATTATTCCAATTTAAATTTTTCAAACGTAATGAAAATCAAATTAAAACACACACGCATTTTTAAACATTAAAATGCCTTTACAAAATCCAACAAGTGCGAGAAAACAAAAACAAAAAATATTTTTACAAAAATATATAGTACTAGCAAGCGTGGTAGTGCGCTACAAAGAGTAAAAGGAAAAAAGTTGATGGTTATACAAGAAAAGAAAGAACTCAAAAATCATTAAATAAATAAGATCAATATGCAGCAGCGTCCTTGTGAGCCAAATAACAGTGGGAAACGGACAAAACACTTTGCTCCTACCAATATCAAAAAGTACCAAAAGTGTCCTATTTTGGAAAACTTATTAAAGGCTTACAAAAGAGCTGGAATCAATTGTTAGCATTTGAACTATAAATTCATTATTTCGAACATTAACTATATGTAATTAATTATATGTTATTTCGTAAATCCGAATTATAATATATCGACCCTAAGCTCACTATATTAACCTGTGCCATATATTATATACCCTTCTCCATGGATATGTTCGCTCAAAGAAGAGGAACAATAATAAAAACTTAAATTCTTAATATCTTAAAATAGGAAACACTACCCGCAGGGAGGGCAATTTTGTATGCTTTTCTCAAACAAATTTTGTCATGGGAAAGGGTTGCGTGTTCTTTTCTAAAAAATGTTGCCCTTTCGCAGGGCAAAAGGCATTGCACTTTTTCCGCTGAACAAATCAACAGGGCAGAAATTACCCTGTAAAACAGATGGCTTTTATTCTTGAACAGTGTTACCAGACAACGTTCAAAAAAAGTCTTTTGAGTTGAAAGAGTCAGAAAGTTAGATTTTAATATTTATTTTTATATTTTGTATCGTATAAAACAAACAAAGATAACAAAACGGCTGCTTAATTATATCAGATATAAAAATAAAAAAATTTTAATTTCTCAAGCAGATGAATTAGCAATCTGGCAACTGAACATTTTTCTTTACACATTTCATATAATATACATACATTTTTTTTTACCAGCTGTTAAAAAAAAGCCAATGCACTTTTTTGTAATTTGTGTTCTTTTCTCATTATATAAAAATTGAATTTTCACATGGCGGGCAAAACTTTTTAAAAAGGCACCTTTTCACAGGACAACGTTTTTAGTGTAGAAAAGAAAACGCCATTAAATTATAATGCGAACATATTGCATTCGAACATTCATACACACATACATCATTTCGTTTTATCAATTGTTAAATAATTAAAACAAAAATTCAAACAAAATCCCTACGAAATCTTTTGCTTCTATTACAAGACGTGTGTATGTATGCATTAAAGTCACATCTCTCTCTCTCTCTCTCTCTGTCTCTCTATGTCTCTCTCTAATCAAAACGTACAAAATCTTAAAAAAAATTGTGGCAAACAAAAAACTTTGTTTTCGTATTGCATATTGTATACTACATACATGTGAACACACATACATGTACCAAACAAAAGGTAAACAACTTCAACCACCAATCGATGCAATAGTGTTCTTAAGAGTCCACAAGACACAAGTCTCCTGGTTTGATGCGCTTCGATTGAGTTGATTTAAAAAATATAATTTTTTTATTTTATTTAATGCCTAATTTAAGATTTTTTGCTTTCATTTGTTTTTGTTTTTAATAATAATAATTTAAGGTTCTATAAAAGGTAAATGTTGGAATTCAACAGCGAGTCTTGCTGTAAATTCAACGATATATATACATCTTTATTCATTTATTTTAATTTATTTATCTTTTTATTTATTATATCTTTTATTTATCAGCCGATTTTGCTAATTTTCTATTGGAAACATTAAAGCACAGGGATTGTAACATTTTTGGCTTTGGATTAAATTTAAGGTCGATTTGCCCTGCAGTAAATATATAGCAAAAATATTATAGATAATTCATTCCCCGTATCATAAGTTTTAATACCCTCCCACCCTTTTTGGGGAAGGATATAAAAATGAAACTGAAAAACTAAACAAAGAAGTCATTAAATACTGGATATCATTGGCATTAATAAATGCCAAACTTCTAATGTTATTTTAAATATTAAATAAATATGTTTTAAATAAAAAACAAAATTTCGATAGTTTTTTTTTAAAAGAATAATATTTAATACAAATTAAATTATTTGTTAGCAAATGGTAAAAATATTTTTTATTAAGTGTTTTGTTTTATTACAGATTTGTTATAGATATTTTAAAGTTCGAAATCGCTCAAAGCCGCCCGATTTCACTAAAGTAATATGTAAAGAAAACGCAGCATTTTAAAAATTTAAAACAACTTTTAAATATACTACAAAAGTTATACTTCGCAGTATAATTTAACTTAATCGTGTTGCTAGAAATTGTCTTATTTATTAAATCCAATCAAATTATAATCAAATATAAATATAATTTTCTTATATATAAATATATTATTGTTAAAAGTTTTCTTTATTTATTAAAAAAAAAAAATAGAATAATATTCTCATTACTTTCATTTTTTTAATTACTATTTATTTATATAATATTTAATTTCTAATATTTTATTGTTAGTGCGAATACCATGTGATTAGTTTACACATCAGCTAAAGTTAAATAATAATATTTTCGATCCTGTAAACGTCTAGCTGTTGCTGCTGCTCAATATGCCGGAAGTAGGGCGCTTTTGAGAAATAATCATATAAAAGAGAATTGAAAACAATCACTCATGGTGTAAAATATTGGTTGATAAAAGTGTTGGGATAATAAATAAATAAAACAAAAAAAGGGATAACTTAAAAACAAGATAAACAAACCGTATTCAATTGCATTTTTGTATCATCATCACTAGAACAACATTCGACATTTAAATCAACACCAACTGCAATTGATTCAGTGATTTACACAAACTGAAAAACTTATTGGTTAAAATAATAAAATGTGTTAATAAACGAACAACGTCAACAAAAAAAAAAAAACTGAAATTATAAAAATGTGATTGAATACATTTTTTTTTCTTGCTTTCTGTACCACCACACAAATTTAAAGGATGTTTTGTAAAAATTGCTTTCCACTGAAAACAAAACTGAAACAAAAACTTTCCACAAAACTGTGTGCTGTACAAGCGGAAAAAATTATATAAAAATATATATAAGAATATGAGAGTGTTGTGCTTCATGAATTTTGTCGCCGATGATATTTTTTTAACCTGAGATTTCTCTTTTCATTCCGTGTATTGGAAGTGCTTTAAAATTTATATTCCGTTAAATAATTACATTGTCACTACATTTGTTCTGGAGGATTGTAATGGTTGTTCATTTTGGTTGTTGTGTGGCATTTAATTTGGTGTTGAACAAAACTCAACACTGCACCTTTAGACCCTAATGCTACAAAGTAATTGAGAGTTACAAAAGTACAAGCACAGAAAAAGTTGCAAAGCTTTGTAAAATCTATATGAATATTTTTTATATATATTGTAGTCATTATACAATTGGTGCCTCATGGGTTAATACTGACTGTTGAAAATTAAGAATTTTTTATTTGATTTATTTTATTATTACCGATTGTTAAAGATTCTCCGATTTGGTTAAGGATTTCCAGTACTAGATTTCTTGTAAAACTAAATGAGAAGTTTACACAATATAAAAGCTTAATGAAGGAACGGAATTCTTACATCACAGAAAATTAAGATTTTATTAAAATTCGATAAAAATTAAAATTAATTCAAATATTAATAAATTATGATTTATTTATTTATTTACTAACTATACAACTACTGTTGCTGAGGCCATACATATATATATATATATTTTTTTATCTGATTTTTGTATTTGTCTAAAATTAAAAATTGATAAATTCTTAAAGTTAATGAATTGTGAACTATTTAATTTTTTTTTTTTTTGCCTGATGTGTTCTCCGCAAGGAGCAAGCCATCCGGTAAAAAAAATTAAATTTGTTTTCCGCCTTAACAACTTTTTCCATTTTTTTTCAACAAACAATCATCTCGAATATAAAAAGCGTTCCATGTCCAAAGCGTTCCATTAAGTAAACTGAAATAACGTAACAGAAAGTGCATGCTAATTAAAATGCGGAAGCAATGCAAATGCTAATATTCTGCATAGCTTTGGTCTTTGGAAGATGTAGTGCGCCACAAAGTTTCGCAACGACTTTTAATGATGGCAACTGCAATTTTCCCAAACAGATTAAAAAAAAAACAGTGCAACAAATTACTTTGGCATACTTTCAGTTCCATGGGGTTCGCAGTTTAAACTTCATTGTGTGCCCTTCAAATAACTCAGGTATCGCATTACGATAGTAAAAGAATAAGATAATTGCATGAAATAATTCCTTGTTTACACAATGACATATTTTGTGTTAATGTATATCCTTTTTAGCCTTAAAAACAATCAAACTAGCAGCTTTTTATATGGGAAACAATTTTCCTTTACGTATTTGGTCAGGGGAGGATTATTTAAGTGGAATGCCAAGGCATGAACAGTTTGAACCCCCTAAACATTTCATCGAGTAGAAAACGATTCATACAGACGTGCCTTGATATTTGACAAGGAGCGTTTAGCTAATTGTTTCCCTAAAAGGAGTTCACAACCAAATTAATGCGATTTAAATAAAAATTTTTATTAAAAATAGAATAAATAACGACCATAAATAATAACAAAGTATTTTAATCGCGTACATATAATTAATTTTATATCGACATAATTCTGCTTATATGAATTGTCCGTGTATAAGGAAGTTTCCTTTCGATCTGAAGGTTATTAGCAATACGACTATATATATGTATGAGAGAAGAATTATAATGCCAATATATAATTAGAAGTGTAAAAAAAGGCGCAGCAAAATCTATAAAACTGAGTTTATTTTGCTTCACCATAACTTTTCTTTGCGTGTATTATATGTGTGTTGTTGGTCCTTTGCGTTGCTTGCGTTTTTTAGCTTTCTCTTAAGTGCAGTAGAGAGCAATTTTCATGTCATTGATGCACAAATAGTTTTAAGGACTGTTCTTTTTCACTGCTCAAATATGACTCATGTGTTTATAGTAGATTTTCGCTTGGCAGGATTTTTGTTGCATCTATTTATTGGCATAAAGTATTTCTCATCATGTTGTTGTAGAAAGACACTTGATAAATAGATCAGTTGTAGAGATTTATGTGGAATAATTTGAATTCAGTTTTAAGCGAGAATATAAATATTATTATTGTATAGATTTAAATAAAAAATAAATTAAACAATCTCTGGCAGTACAGCACTGAATAGTGAAAATAATTATATAATACAAAAAAAAAAAAAAAGAATTAAAAATTTTTATTTGAAGAAATTTTTTGACGTATACTAAATTTTATTAAAATCACTTTATCATGTAAATATTAATATTTAAATGGTGCTTTAGTTCTTCTTTTATTTATTTTATTTTCCAATACTTTGCTCAGCTTTGGTGGGCTTTATCGAGGGATGTTACTAAATTGTTTTACAATAATAAAATTATTTTGTTTTCTTATTAATACAGAGGAATAAAATCAGTCAGGAATTTAAATTAATTCGAAAATATTTTGCGGAATAATAAAACAGCACAATTCTTGTAAAGGAAAGGAATTTATATAATGTCATGTCAGTAGTGCGATTTAGTAATTGGGAGTCGAGGTAGACACACGAGTGATGGTTTGCCATACTGAAATCCAGTGATATCTTTATAAAATTCTGCGAACAACAAAAATTAAATTAAATTTTATGTATTAAATGGTTTTATATGTCGTCATTCCAATTATTGTTGGCCTAATAAAAACATCATGCTTACAATTAATAGCTAAACATATTTAAATGATTCAGTTGCTTTCAAACTTTATGTGTTCAACTATATAATTTTGAAACCTTAGAACGCCTTTCCCTTGGGCGGGGAAAAGTTAAGATTTGCGTGTCTTTTAAATAATTAGAAAATTATAATTTAAAAATTTAGGAACTTTGAACGTTTGCAAAGTTTTCGTATATAAAAATAAGAAAAAACATCCATTCGTTCCTAATTCGTATTATGAAGTCCGTCTACTGCTTTACTAAAATCTCTGAATCATTTACATTTCTGCCCAACACGGTGTCCAAGCATTCACGAGTACTTTTCTTAGTTCGTGGTATTTAATATTAAAATTTTGTGTTTTATTCTGTGATCAAATCGATGAGCGTACCTTAGAAGCATGAAATAAATGTTTGGCGAAGAGTAAAAAATATAAAAGTTGTTTTCACTATGAGAAAGCCAGGGGGAAAGCCATTTACTTAATTGATTCATTGGTTACTCAATGACATTTACTTAGTGTTTGCTGTCACAAGCGCTGCTTTGTGCTTACAGGAGCTTGAATGACCATGTGCGTCTGTCTACCTTTCTGTGTTAGTGTAATAAAGATTTCAAATTAAGTTCAAGCATATCAAGTGATAAAGTAATATAACAAAGCTTTGTATGTGCGTCTGAGTTACCATCAATTAAAGAAATTGATTAGGTTGACATTTTTTGCTTACTTTTTGACTTTTGATTTCTGTTTGAATGCAGCTGTTGAAGTCTTCGAAAGGAATCAAGATAAAGTAAATATTTTACTTAAAATTCTCGCAAGAGTTAAAGAACCACAAAACGTTGGCAAAACACAAAATCTTTATAATTTCCATTGACTTCGATTCATTGACTAAATAACCAAAAGATTTTAAGTAATCCAATAATGAAATATTGAGGTCGATGGTTGAACTTTGGCTTGCACAACTTTAAAGGAAAGACAATTTTGAAATGAGTATTCAACAGATTATTTGAGATAAAATTTTAATTAACTTGATATGGCATGAATGTAAACTGATGTAGGATTTACTTCACTTCCCTTACCACGTGCTCCCTTTTTAGGAATGTTCATTAAGGACTATGAAATTATTTACACTTCATTCAATTCTCAGGAAATGCCGGGATGTATTGGTTAGCCAAAAGAAACACTGTGGAAAATATATAACTTGCATTGTCATTGTTTGAAAGGCTCCTCACATACAGCAAGGCTTCCCAGTAATTCCTTGTTCTTCATACCATTCCAGTTTTATAATTGCGGTCTCCTCTTAACATTAAGGTTTTCCTCACAATGTCATATTTATGTTTTATTTTTTTGTAATCATTATTCTTGTAGATCCCCGTTGTTGCAATATTTATAGCACTTAAGCTAAAACAACTGCATTCATATATTTATATTAATGCAATGGCTGTTAGTGTGTGTTTTTAAAATGTTACGTTTTGTTAAAAAATAAAAAAAATTTCATATGTTAATGAAGCTTTTAACTCACGACAAATTGCTTTGACGCCGAAGAATTTCTATGGATATTCCTCAAGTACAAACAGCAATGTGTGTTTGTATATTTTTTAAACACTTTTAGAAATGCATTTACAAAAGGAAAAAAAATGAAATAAAATTATTTTAGCAAAGCAAGAACGTTAGAAAATCTGGTTTCCAAGCGATTGTGTTTTACTTTTAAATATTCTGAATTAACACAATCCTGGTATCGCTCTTGCATTAATTTGTCATATGTTGCTTGCCTTTATACGATATTTAAACTTTTTCTTTAGCCGTGTGTTGTTTTAATTTCCAACACCAGAAAATTGTTACAGTAACAGATTGCATTTTTTTTATATATAAATTTATTTTTAACTTGTGCTGGTATTTATTAAGTAAACTAAATGCACATAAATTAGAAACTTTAATACCAATTAAAATAATTGTGCTTCTTTTAGCTGCGAGAAAAGTTTTTATTTTTTGTAGTCAAGTCATCCTGCAAAACATTGGACTTATCCGCAGGAAAAGACTCAGTATCTAAGCAGAAATCGAACTTGCGATCTTCGACTTAGTAGGCTCTGCATTATTCATTCACCTACAGAGGCACTCTCATATAATATAAGACGGAAATATTATTGCATTTCCTCTTGGGGTTCGGCAAGTATAATTTCCGTTATGTCTCTGCTACGGCTATGGTTGCATTACAAGTGCACCTTCTAACGCTGGAACTGAATAGAATAGACTCGCCTTTGCCACTATTTATTTTTATTTTTCACTCATTTGCTTGACTTTCATCCTGTATTTATATTTGTTATCCTTTCAGATAATTGGAAAATTGTAATATTGTCGTTAGTATTAATTGATTTTTACAGATCCAAAATATATAGTGCATTCAATCAATGTAAATTCGGAGCGCAAATGCTGGCTTAAATATTGGTTTCAAGTATTTACAGAGTTTCGGGATCAATGACTTGGAAAGTAATCATAAAATCTCATAAGCAGTAACCGAAAAGCGGTGAATCGATTTGATAAGATGTTATCAAAAGAAGTTGGCTTTAAATTGACAGTAAAGCGCGCTTTATGGTCGTTGATATGGAAGTGATTATTTTGGGACAATCAAAATTCTGCCACCATGAATGAAACGCGCTCACTACAAACACTCTAAAGATTGAGAATTGTTTTTCCTCCTAATTTGGGATTTTGCATTCTGACGTATTTATTAAATTTCAAAAACATTTCTTTTGTTTTAAAAAAAAAAAATTCAATTAATGATTCATGCTGGTTTGCCTATCCTTTCAAAATAGAAGCGTCATCACTGGTATTTCCGGGTGAGGAACCACAGTCTCTCATTTTATCACTCTCATAACGTATACATTATCCTTTTTGATTCCTTTGGTTTTTTATAAGTGATAACAATTGAAATAAGAGAAGGAACTTCAAACAATATATTTTACATATATATCATTAAAAATTAGATACACTTGAGTGGATCTGCTTATTTAAAATTCCATTTTCACTTATTTTATCTCAATGATAATTTTGAGTGCATTGACTTCTTAAAGAAGCACAGTACGATTTACGAGTACATCAGATTGTATTACTTACTAATCCAAAAGTTTCAACGCATAACAGATTCTGTGTACTTAAACAATTTGATCAGCTACTGTGTTTTTTATATTCTCAGAACTGCTTAAAACTCTTCATTTTTTTACTTGTACAATTCGAAAAGTTGAAAAGTTCTAATCGTGTTTAAAAATCCATTTAATTGGTTTGGCAAATAAGCTGATAATATCCTACACTGTGCGTAACTTTCAGTTGCAGTTGCAGTTGCAGTAACACTTTGTTAATTCCTCTTCATGATGTTTTCATTTCATTTTTAAATTTAGTGAATATTTCAAATTTTGTTTTATAGTCAAAAAATTGAAAATTTTAAAAAGATTATAATAACAAAATTTGGTTTTTGTTTCTCTTGCATTTCAAAATTAATTATTGAAGTTACGTGGATCTAAATTACAGTTGCAGCTTGTTATTCTACGGAAAAAAGTCTATTTCCTTAATACTTTCAATCTTACTTTAATACAACCTTTTAGGCTTGTTATACAAATTAAAAAAATTTTAGTGTCTGCAAGGAATCCAATAAAAGAGTTTGACATCCAAATTTTAAATAATTAAAAAAACGACAACATTTTACTTTAAATAAATCAGTTAAAAATAAGCAGTGAAGAGAACTGGTGAAAAGTACCCAATTAATTTTCTGTAGTGGATGTCTATATTATTAGGCGTATTCACTAGAGTATGATAATCTTGGTATTCACCAGATGGTTTTTTTTTTTGATATCTACAAGCATTTATGTATTTTCAACGTACATACATTTGTAATGTTTTACAAAATTATATACTAGCACAAATGAACTAGCTGTAATCAATTGTATTAAGTATTGATTGTAGTTTTTCTTTTCTATTCGCATATTATCGGTTGTTGCTCAAAATATTCGATATCAATTTATAGACAAGCAGCTCGTACAGTGAGGAATACGATTTCATATTTTAATATTGGGATATATCATATACCATATAGCTTATACTTAATTCTAAAGTATAAGAATGTTGTTGCAGAAAGCGTGCTACCTGCCAACGAAACTTCTGAATTTGGCTTCAATAGAGTACATGTTTTGTTTCAGAGGATTAAGAATTTTCACGTGCAAGATTCATTTAATGTTGAGAGAGGAATTTGTCCCACCGTACATTAAAAGGTCATGACCCTATAGGTGAGTTTTTAATCTTCAAATATCAACTAAAATTATAAGAGCGATAGTTTATATTTGTCGCCTAAAAGCAGACTTTATATAATAATGTTTTAGGAGGCTGCTGCTTATAGTTGTAAATACATTTACTTCACTTGTAACTGAATTTTAGTATATTATAAATATTTTATTCTGAATTATGCTGTATCATTGTATTTTATTTTTTCATTAAGTGGACTTAGTACTCTTGCATGTCAAGGCTTGCAAAGTTATTGCCACATATTCACATAAAAAAGTTTTGATTTACAGTTTTACTTAAATATTTATTTTAATGGCCTCGTGTTTAGGGGAAAAAACCGAAAAAAAAATTTGTTAATATTTTCTTTTCTAAATTTTTCTTACAACAACTTGTTCGCTACATCACTCTGCACGACTATATTGCCGCACATATCTGTAGCTGTAGCTGGCGCTATGATGCCTTCTATGTAAATATTTACTTATGACGACGTAACGACATCATGAAGGATTGAAATTAAATAATTGAAAAAAAAGTTTCGAAATTGATAAAATTGATTTAATTTAATTAAACAAACAAATTTTTAAAAATTTTCATACACAATGTGTTTTATAAATCTGCTTTAAAGCCAAAATAGTTTGTAAGAAAAAGGCAATTAAAATATTTTTACAATGTAAATACAAAGATAAATTGTAAATTCATTTATAATATTCATTTCGCTATGTGATTTGTTGTTAAAATTGCATACTTCATACTTCGCTCGAAAAAATAGAATCAAGCATGTGCATTCTCTTATTAAAATTTTGCAGGATCAAACCTCTTGTATTAGATGCGTTTAATGTGTTTTATTATATGATTAGATTTTAAGTTTTATGATTTTGTTATATTTGATTTAAAGATTCACATGCTTCATATTGTGTTTGAAAGTCGAAAAAAAAACTATTTTATACGTATAGCAAATCGAACCGCATTTCGTAGAAGTCCTTTTTAGCAGGCTTAAATAAATGCTGTTCATTTCCAGCAAACCGCAGAAATACTACAAAAATTTATAATTATTCTGTGCTTGGAGTATAAAAATTAAGGCTGACTGAGTTTATTTGGACTGTAAGTAGAATTAAGTAAATAAACATTTTGCGGTTGCCCTGGTTATTATGATTTGAATCACTTCATTCAGGAGTTATATAAAGTCGCTTTAAGGAATAAATATCCTTAATAAATAATCATTTACATGCTTATTTTGTTTCATTTTTATTTGTTTTCTATATAAAAAATTTTTTACTTTTATTATCTTTTAAAATAAATTTATAAATTCGAAGTTTTCAAGAAATATTAGAAAGAAAATAAAATTAAAACATTTTTTTATATAACATAAAAAATTAAATTAAATCCGAATAAAACAAAATGATAAATATATATATGTGAACAAAGAATAATAGTTTACAGGTTATTAGAATATGATGTTAAACCATTTTAATAACTGTGCACTGCGTATGTGTAAAAATCAATTAATTCATATTAAATTTAATTTAAAAACTTTCACTTTTTCCTCTTTGTAATTTGGCATTGAATTGCTGTCAGTTAAAAAAAATCTAAACAATCTAATTTGCTGTCGTTTTTTTTTATTTTTAATTGTTATTCATGCACAAGTTGTAAAAAAAAGTTTTCAATATTTTATAATTTAATTTTGCTTAAAACTTGAATTGACTGATAAAACTAATTAGGTTTCTAAATTACATTATTTTTTTTTTTTTTTTTTTTTTCGCGCAAATACTAATATAAAGAGTTGAGCAAGTGCTTCACATATATGCGTGCAGTACTAAAGAGGGACACATTTTCATTTTGACGTCTACCAGTAGTTTGACAAATAAGCAGATGTAAACTTTTTCTACCGAAGTCTTTCTGAGTCGGCCTTGAAAGTTTCTCGAGCCAAATCCAATTTCAAATTGCTTTTCATACCTCTCTGTATTTGGAGCCTCAGTTGCTTCCTCTAACGGAATCCATAGTAAATAAATATTTATTGCTGGCCTAACAATATCTTGTTTATTATTTAATATAAATAAATGAATAAATTCAAATGTCTATTATTAATAACAACAAGCAGAATATCTGCAATGTTATTCAAATATGTGCAAACCCCAAACATTGACTAAATTACAGCATGAAAAATTAAACAGTTTAGAAATGCTTAATTAGCCGTAGACTAATAATTACTAAAAGCTTTGCATACATGCATATTTTAATTTTATTTTGAAATTAAACACAATCGATATAAATTGAATAGAAAATGTTCTTAGTTTTAAAAAATGTATTAAATATTTTTGCAAATGAGTTTTAAGTCTATTTATAATAATTGTTATATATTTGCTGGCGAAATTTAAAAATGGTAAAATAATACGGCAAAATAATTAAATCTGCAATTTGCATTCAACTAACAAAAAAGGAAATTTTTTTTATATATTCTTATTTATTTATTTTTTTATTGCATAAATTAAATTCTAAATAAAGGATTGCTAAACATTTTAAAAATATTAAATCATTGACTTTAGCAAGAAAATAATGAGCACTTTAAAATCAAGTGTTTTGCTATTAAATTTGTTAATAAACTTTCAGCTCAACTTTCAAAATCATATGAAATTTGATAAATTCCTCTTCAGAACTCGAAAGTACTTTTATAAAAATAATTTTTTAATTTAAATTAATTAAATTTGTTTTTACTTTTTTTTCGAAGTTTAAGGATATAAATAACAATTATTTTTGTAGAAAATAACTGATTGAGAGTAAAAACGGGGGAGAAATATGCCTCCACAGGTTGAATGGCCAAATACAAACAGGCTGTTACGAGCTCCTTAATAGTATACTATTCGCTCGTCCATGGAGATACCCATATTGTGTTGTTTGGAATATACCATTTAAGTAATTATAACAAGTAAAGTAATTTAAAACATCAATCAGTATTTTGCTGCTATTCGTAAGTACGGTTTTGTATTCAAACCATCACATTGTGACTTAGACAGTTTTTCACGACAACCGCAAAGGGGATATCTAAGGTAAACTATAGATTTTGCATTATACATTATGCATGAAAAGTGAAAAGATTTGACTCGGATACCCTCAGAACAGCTCCATTACTAATAACGGAGTGTTTAAGCACACCAACACATTTTAGAAAAGTAATTTTAACTTTTCAGTGCTCCGTAGCGAAATTCAATTTGTCTCAAATTAATTAAATTTTTAATTTCCCTTCTATAATTGATTCCATAAAACAACTTTAACATAATAAATCAAATATAATGCACCAACTGGCTTACACTATAGGCTTTAGTTTTTACAGCATATAAGTTTTGTATTCATGCATGCACATTGGCAAGCATGGGGATGTGCAAGCAAAAGAGTCCTTGTGGTGTTCATCCTTGCAACATTTCAATTAGTGGTTTTAATAAATCTTCGTTGAGAAAAGTTTTTGAGGCACCAACAAACATACGAGTATCATTTGTTAAGTTTATCTTTTTTGAGCAAATGTTTTATGAATATTTTTAAAAACTATACAGACATCGTTATTGCCTGTCAACACAATTTTTAGAAGTCTTAACACCTAAATGTGTTCTATAGACTTTTCGTTGCTTTACATGCACTCACTTCTGTATGGAATGAAGTGTTATGAATAAACCTTAAAGAAACAAAGAGACATTTTTGCACGATTTTTCAAAACAATAAACTTTTTCACTCACACAATGATGAATTGTGGAGAGTCGGAAAATATTTGAAGCATACATCTGTGCGTTTAAACATCTATTCACTTTGTGTGAAGGCACTTAAGTGCCAATGTGTGCCAATGTGTGCCAGTGTTAAGCCAGATGCACATGTATTCATTTAGTTGACTGGATGCAAATTAGAGCCAAGTGAATACATATAAATTGGTAGCAGAAAGTTGTACTCGTATCAGATTTTAGTACTTCAGCTGTTGTCAATTATTTTGTTGGAATTTTATATTAATTGGCACGAGATGTGCCATAAACAATTTATTAAAATTTTCCATGCGAAAACGAATTGATTGGGATCATTATTCTTATGAATCCTCTTTTGTAACACGGAATTATTCGATCAGTACTACTGAATATGAAGGCAAATGATAGAAAATTAAAATTGTATCATCAAGAGAATGCCCACAGACCAGCGGATTTCTAACGTTGAGGTATTAGCACCGATTCGTGGCTATCGCCTGGCTGTTTTCTGTATACTAGCAGAGAGCGTACCGTTTTGTTTTTGTGAAAGAAATTTAATCGAATTTTGTTTTTTATGTATTTCTGAATTAAAAATCATTAAGAAGCTTTCATTAAATAAAAAATCACATTCTGACACACAAGTCCTTACAAGCTTTACGCAGTATTTGCGAAAGGACTTGTATTTTACCAATAACTCTTTCAATGTTAGTTACCAGCTGTTGAACTGCCTCGCGTTTATCATCGTTTATCAATCCGACTCCAAAACTTAATAATTTGATCATCACGTGAAATTATTTCTTTGTTTGGCATGTGCCTCCCTGCTATTGAAACCCCATGACCGCAAGAGCAATGTTAGCTAACTGATGAAAGAAAAAATTTTTAATTTCTAACCAACCTTCTGATCATCAAAGTTTTAAGGACCTGTGCCCATAAACAGTAATTTTCTGTGCTGGAACAAACTATCTTGTATTATCTTAGGCCGTGTCTTGTCTCATTGACTTTTCATTGAAAATAAATCATGAAAACTGAAAAAATACAAAATAAGACAAAAAAACCTTCAAACCATTTTAGAAATATTTTAGGGAGTCCTTAAAGGGATGACGTGATGACTACGAAACGGTCACTCTAATATTTTCAATTTAAAACCTAATCCACATAATAAATTGATAAATATAAAAATACGCCAAATATGTATTAAAAAAAAAATTTTAAATATTTTAGAGAACCCCAGTAAGAGATGGGAACGTGACACAAAGGTGACGTGATGACATTTTCAGAAATTGAAAATCAACATAAAAATCAATTATAAATATAAAAAAACCGCCAAATGATTACTTGTTTTATAGAATCAGGCAAACACGATGCAAATAGCCAAACTTACACCGTAAAAAACTTGAAAAACTTTAAAAACATTTTATCGAAGGGTTAGAAATTACAGGCGCTTCAACTAATCCATGAATGAGCTTTAAAAGTAATACAGTTAATGTTAACTGAAGTTTTAAATCGCCGTGGTTGGAAAGAACAAACGTAAGAATGCCTGTAGTTGCAGTTGAAAGCAAACCTAATTATTGGGGAACAAACGGATACACGTAAAGAAATTTATTGTAATTTTTTTTGTAGGTACCAAACCGATTTTTTATATATTTGAAGCAAAAAGCTTACAAAAGAAATAGTTTTGAAAATACAGCATTATTATATTGTTCTCCGAAAACCCTGCATGCCACCTCATCAATAAAGCTTAAGCACGTTTTTGGTTTTTTAGTCTTAGCCCCACGATATTTGGGTTTCTTTAAAGTTAATGTAATTTAATCTCTGCCTAATTATAATTGAAGCTTTCTAAAAATTATGTCTTTCATCAAGAATCCATCATTCATTAATTCAGATAAATTGTATTGTTCTCGTCTCTTGATTAGTAATGAGGGAAAACGCTGAATTGGCCACACAGTTATTAATATGAGAACGGGAAACGAATTTTTTTTATTTAATTTTTGTTTTCGGTATTATGAGAATTTTATTATTTTGGGGAAGAATTTATTATGGTAACGCACTACCTTGTAACAGGGTAGAAAGTACACTACGGCGTTGTGAAATATTGATTATAATATCGAATAATTAGTAATTATTATTATTATTATTAACATGAAACTTATAAAACTTTTTAAGAATTTAAATACAATTTTGTAGGCCCATCCATTTTCACTCGTGATAATACAAATACCAAGAAGATGAACCAGAAAAACAGATCAGCTGTCAGGTTTTTAAGAAGCGGCCGATATTAAGATCTCATTATGTTATTTGCACTGAATTTTAAAGGAGTCCTTTGCATTATTTGCATGCTATTAACACTGAGTTGTAAAAAAAATTGTGGCACAGTGTTTTTCGTATTACGACACTGTCTCTTTTTAAAAGCGTAATATGTGCACGCTTTTAGATTTTAAAAATAGCTGCGCGTGTTAGTCCTCATTTTTTTTGTATCCTCGAGTAAACCACGGCTGAATTGCAATAATATTTTTAGTAACTGAAATTTTTTTAACAATATTTATTGCAATGCTATTTATTTGCCAGTTAATTTCTATAAATGTTTCGTCTAGTTGTGATTTATTACATTTTTTTTGTGCTCACAATAATAAATTGCAGTTACTATTGCTTACAAGTAATGTTTAATTTGACAACCTTCAATCCTTGTTAATAAATACAATATTTATGAAAGGTCTTGTAAAAGAAATTTTTTTCTTCCGAAACTAATGAAACAAATAATGCAGCAGCAACTTTGCCAAGGTAAGTTTCTCAATTTGCTGTGAATAAATTATTATTCTCAATTGCATTCTCAAATTCATTTATTACATTTCAGTTTGTTTCACCTCTCATGACTTCCGTTTAATTCATGTTCGAGTACCAGTTTGCTTTGGCATATAAATTTTGTAAATTGTAACTAATTGGACGTAATAGTAGACGTAATACAGAAACGTCAAACCTACAATTGTGTGGCATGGCCTAAGCGAAACTTTAAGGGAGGGGGCCGGTATAAATTACTACCAGCCGCTAGAGCGGAGTAGAGTCGTCAAATCGCTGGCTTTTATTGCTGTTGCTGAACTCATAACAAATTCATGATTCACAATATTTTTTTTTTATTTCATTTTCAGTTGCCTGTTATTTGCAAACCAGAATTTGTTAAGAATGAGAATTGTTAACAAAGCGTAACATGCGATTAAATTACACTTTTAAACGTGTTTTGAATTTTTATTCACATTTTTATTTCGCATTTGCTTCAGCAACACTTTTGTGCTGCTTGAGGTTGAATAAGACAGCTGGGAAATATTAAATGCCTGATCAAGATTTTGTGAATTCAGAAGTTCTGAAGGACTTTTTAATGAATGGCGAAAATTCAAATGACATTTTCATTTGTACCAAAAAAAAAAAAAAAAATAATAATTCTTTAAATTTGTTGAAATTTGAAACACATGAAAGTAATACTGCAAATTTTATTTTACAATTTTTCCCAAGAAAAAGTGTGTGTTATGAAATGGTTGCCAAGAGTGCTTTGCAAATAAATGAAACGGATTTTAAGGTTAGAAAAGACCAGACTTATCACTGCTTCAAGCACAGGTTTCGATAGTGACGTATGTAGCTCGTGTATCTGGCCCGATAAGCTATGTATGGCAGTAAATTTATTTAAAAAATATGCTATTTTAGAAAAATTAAAGAATGCACATAAATTTTGGTTGCTGTTTTTTTTTAACAGGTTTTTTTCATAAAACGATACTTAAGAATATTTGCAGAGGGTACCTGGTGACTCAAACCCCTACATAAATTAGAAATATATTTTAAGAAATATATTACAGTTAAATTCGAAAAATATCTAGCCAGATACATGTGCATGACGTGGGGTCAATTTAAACAAGCTTCTGTCTGCTGCCACTTTATGTATCCGTTTGTTCCCCAATAATTAGGTTTGCTTTCAACTGCAACTACAAATGCAGGGCCTTCTTACGTTTGTTCTTTCCAACCACCGCGATTTAAAACTTCAGTTAATATTAACTGTATTACTTTTAATGCTCATTCATGGATTAGTTGAAGCGCCTGTAATAAGCAAAATTAAATTGGGAAGTGGCTCTTAGCAGTTTTAACTGCTGGTTAATACTACATGGGCCAATAAAGCAATTTTAGAAATTTCATTAATTAATCTCCTGCTCATGCTTTTTCTTAAGAATTTTCTCTCTTTAAAGGGTTTTATATGAACCCACGCAATTGGGACTACATTTTTACAATTTTTTAGGAATTATTATTATCGTATAAATGAAAATGCTACTTAAATATTCGCCCTTCATTAAAGAGTCCTTCGAAACTTTGGAAAACACAAAATCTTGATCCTGGTTTAAATATTTCGCACCTGTCTTATTTAATTTCAATCGTAAACAAGCGGGGAACACTGAAACATCATACTTAGAGGTAAAAGAAATCCTGTGTGGTGTTTCGATAGGAATCGTAGGCTCCCTTTAAAAATCATACTTGCTTGAGAAAAAGATGAAACCGATTCTTAACCACAATTTTTTTCACTCAATTTCGTGAAATACATTTCATGTGATTAAAAAATTCACATGTTTCAAAGATGTTTCAGATTCCTGTTTCTGACAGGAAAATAGAAAAAATTGTTTGACATCTTGTCATTTATTTGGAGCAAAAGATATTTCGAGATTTCGCTAATAAGTTTCGCCATGTTGTTTGAAAAATGTATTATAAAATTATTTTTTTAATAATATTTAAATTTATTGGCAGCTCCTGCTTTAATATCACTTACCTCTCACTTACATTATCCTTTTTATATTAAATTCAGCTGCATTAATGTATTTGGATTCAGTTCGCTTGAAATTTTGAAACAAAGACTGCAAGAAATTTTAGGAAAGTGATTTGACATCTCTAAACACTTTTCGGGCTCAATATGGAATGCAACTCTTATCTACAGCAGCGAATTCTTCTAAGTGGTTTTCCGGAAAACAAGCAATCTCGGCATCAATTTGTTGCAAGCGCATTGCTGTTTGCAATTACAGAATACCCAAAATGACAACTACAAATTACTTTATGTGAAGCATTCCAACAGCCAGGAATATTTCTCATGCCCCACAAGCTATTATGAATATCCGGTACAAAAACATACCAATTCGATTTTCTGAAAAATCGCCTATTTTGTCGTAGTAGAACATGAAATGGCAAATTTCATTGGCTTCAATTAAAAGTGAAATTATTTTCCAGTGATGGCTCATTCTTAATATGGATCAGAACTGAACTTGGGAAACTAAGGTTTTATAGGATTAGATGAGTTTTGCTGTCGCTTAGAGTCAGTTGGCATTATAAGGATTATAAAACTTAGTTAAGAAACACATCGCTGTCCCATATTATTAAGACAATTTGAGCTTTTAGGAATGTTACTGACAAGGATAGATACATTTTTGAAATTGGGCTACAAATGACGAGAACCGACTCAACTGAAGTGTCATCAGCTAAATTAAAAAAATTTTTCTTCTATATTTTATTATTTTAAAGAAGCTATTCAAAAGCTTCCATTTTTAAATTGTTTTTCATTTAACAAGCAGTTAATTGGTTGATAGTGTTGAAAGCTTTGCAAAGTCATTAATGTCAGCGAGGACTTGTTGTAAAGTTACAAGTGACGCATATTTGATTGCCGTGGCGAATGTTTTACTTTTTGTGTTTAACAATTTTATGAGCTACAACTTTCAGAACAATTTATGTCAAAACAATTACAAGCAAACGCATTAGAAATTTACAACAAAATTACAACAAAAATCTCATGACGTCAAACAGATGAACATCAAGTTGTTGGCTCGTCGCGTGGTAAATAATAACACTTGATATTATAATATAATAACTTTATAAAAATTTTGCTTTGTCTTCCTATGGGAATATATGGCAAATGTTCAGGTGAGAACATCAAGATATAAAAATTATTTATTTGCTCATTTATTTTAATTAAACATAAAAAGTTTTGGGAAACTTTATTTTTGTTTTTTTTTTTTTTTTTGCTAAACTTATGCACACATATACGTATTTAATTATATGAAAGTACACTGGCTTTGCTCTACAGTTTTAAGTCAAAAATATTTTAAATGCACAAATACAATGTAAACACACCACACACATTGAAGTGCTTGCATATGTGTACGTGTAAAAACTGTTGGATAACTTTAAATTTTAATAAATCTAAATTAGTTTGTCCCCTCAGGTTATTGGATTGCGTGCTATTTTTAACTTAAACTCAAAAAAGTTTTTAATTAACCACTTTAGAGTCTACATATTTATTTGCTATTAAGCTGTTGGTGGAGAAGCTCAAATAATTAAATAAAAAAGGAAAGGGAGAAGAAATAGATAATATTGCAAAATGTGATTAATTGTTTATTTAAACGTTTTATTCTAAAAAATTTACTCATTTTCTTGCTTATAAAAAATTTATAAAATGTGTATGAGAATCTCTCTAGCGTTTTAGCTACTGATGCCAAAGAAAATGTCATATAATAATAAGTCCTTAAAATAACCGTACGGCCAAAAAAGTAAAATTATATTATTTATGCAAATCAAGCCCTTTGCAAAATAAAAAAAAATATATATTAAAAATAAATATTTTGTATGTCCTTTTATTTAAGAAAAAAAAAAAATTAACAAAAGAATTTTTAAAAATTTATTTAAAATTTTTTTTCATTTGAAACGAATTTTAAATATTTTTTGATGTCTATTAAATTATTGTGTAAAAGATATATTTTTTTAAATATATTAATATTGCTTAATGTCAGTAAATCGTAATTTTTGTTCTATGGCAAACACTCAGCAGATGACCGTCTATGGGCGTTTTAATAAATATGTAAAAATAATTTTATAGATATATAGTTTGTACACTCAGAAAAATATCCAATGGAATTAATACTAATAATTATTATTTGAATAGTTTCTTACTAATGTTTTTAATCGATGGTATAGATCACTTTAAATTGATAATATTCAAACTATTAAGTCAATAGTCGGTTTCTACTATTAATTTAATACTATTATGGTTTTGAATTAATAGTACATCGAATTAATCTTTAATAGTATGCACTATAACATTGAAAGTATACCATATTTATTCAATTCGGAAAAACTCATTAGAAACTAATGGGCTTTGTGCTAACTCCAGAATACACTCCCTCCCACATTCACTGTTGTAACGTGTATAGGTTATGTCAATTCGCGCAACTCGGCGCTGGAACTATATGGTGGTCACATTGGTTCTATAGTTCTTCAAATTGATATCAAAACTTGATGTGATTACACTGTAGCAAGACTAAATCCGCCGCTTAGCAGCGTTGCGTAATACTGCATGCTATTTAAAATCCAAATAGATCGATTAGCTGCGAGATTTAGCCACTGCCACAACAAAAAAGTAAAACCAAAATTGAGGATTTGCAATATTGGCGGTGTTGAGCGGGTGGCGCAATTGCTCTTGTAAAAGTGAAAATGTAAAAAGTAATTGTTTGTTTCTTGTTTTTTTGTTTTGCATTTTCGAACGTCACTGTTCTTGAAAGAAATCCTGATTTCGCTGTTTGCAAACAGGCAGGGTGTAAAGTATCTGCAATTTAATTATAATTACGTTCATAAGATTTTCCTATTAATTTTTTATAAATAATTTTTAATGTGCACAAAAATCTTCAAACTGATCTCAAAACTTGATATGATTACACTTGTGATATATGAATTCATTCAAATACAGCGTAGTGTATATATGAGTGAATCTTTGTTTGTTACTTATCATGTATGTTCGCGTGTGCGCAATTGGAGTTGCTTACACCAACGCGAAGTGGCGTTTAGAATAATGTAAACAGATATTCAGTCAATGACTCAAACTCAAAAATTAGGTGGACTGTTTTGGATTTCTGAAATGCGAAAACAACAAAAGTATTGAGGAAAGCCAACTGGAACATTATTGTGTCACATACATGTTCTAGTTGTAACATATTGCCAAACAGGGAAATGCATGGTAGAAAATAATTCTTGAGTAAGAATTGATCAAACATCGAGCTGGTTCGATCACACCTAGACGATAAATTAGATATGAAACGATGGACTTAAGCAAAACTTGTAAATAAAGGCAGTCAAAAAACTAACCTGAAAAGAAAAGGTGTTAATTTATTTGGAAGTCTAATAGAAGGGTACCACCTCTCCATCTACAGATCGTATGGAAGAATACGATCATCACACACTATTAAATCAATGAGTCTAACGTTGCTAAAAATTAATTAAAAAATGTAAACTATTAGAATAATATTATATCTTCTAGAAAATATAATGTGAAATGTCTCAGTGAAAGTTAATAAGGGCACCACATTAATTTCATATGGTGTTTTCACTGACCACATAACTTGAATTGTTTTCCATATTGATATATAATAGTTTTGAATTACTCATTTCCATAGTACAAAACTTTTCGATTCCTATTTGTTTAATGTGATTTGGTTCAAATTTTGTCACTATTAAATTAATAGAGGCCTTTTTGACAATTTAATTAGATCTTTTTTTCTGAGTGTAGAACTGCCAGCATGCTTGGCTTTATTAAAAGACACTCTAGAGATCTTTTAAATTTATATTTCTTTAGTATGACGTCCTTTGGAACGATGTAATCAAATTGAACGCTTTCAAAGGATATTTAGTTGGACTACTTCAAAGTTAAGTCGGATTTTTGAACTACTATTTTATTTTACTAAAAGAAAATTATTTGATTGGTAATATTTAGGCAAGTATAGAATTTGCTCAACATTTTTTGTTGACTTATAATATTTCATCTGATAATATTGACTAACCAGAAATTCGAAATTATCCCTGGAGATTTGGAAAATAATTGGAAAATAATTGCTTTTAATACTTTTTATACTTCTGCTTCTCTTTCAAAGTTTAATACTATTCTTCGTTAAATAAATAAATATATTATTTTTATTTCGTAATAAATATATCTTTTCCCTGCGATTAGTCAGTATTAATTAATATAATATTGTGCCTTTTATAGGATTAACTTAATTTATATTTTTTGTTTAAATTAGTCGACGCCACAATCCATATCAGAGGGCTTGTTTGGTTGCTATTGGACAGTTAAAACATTGACGTGGTAAAGAAAAAAAAACGTTTAATCAAAGCTTGAACATTTTTTAGCATTAACGGGGCACAGGGGAATTTGTAACACATTTGTAACTCTGATCTGCTCTTGATTCGAAAAAGAACACGCAAAGAGGAACTGTATTTAATATTTATATTTATAGGGTTCAATGACGAGATGCGATTACCAATTTAAGATAGGAAGTTACTTGTAGCCCCAAGATAGTTTTATAGACAAATAAAATATTATTATTACTCGTATATATGTTGGTACATCGAAATTATAAATATGTAGCTTGTCTCTCTAAATTCAGGATATCAAAACTGATTTGGCTGATTTCTAGTTTCCTGTCACAGGAGTCGGCATACCCAAATCAATAAACTCATAACATAACAAATCATATTAATATATTTAATTTAATTACAAAATCCTGCATATTAATCTTACAATTTATGAGACTGTAACTGTTGGATGCTGGATTTTAAGGAGATTTAAAATTGCATAAACTGAGATATACTTTTTTAACCACTCCTGCAAATAATAATTCCTAATCCTCTTTATGACCTCTATTTTCCAACCCACACACATTATATTTCCCTTATTTCAATTATAAAGGCTTCAACTAAATTTTTTTTAAAAAAGTCCTTTCAACTGCGATTCATTAACATGCATTTGAATTTTATTCCAGAAACTCTGTCTTCTGTAATATTTCTCCTGCTGTATATATTTTTGTTTTATTACTTTTCTTCATCATGGTCTACGAGTATATGCATGCACGAATTATTTTATATAATTTCACAGATATCTCTCATGTTTTTTTGCTTTTCCTATTCGCTGCTTCTTTTTATCATATCAAAGTGTCCAAGCGTCAACGATTATTATACCTTACACAACACGAGGTATTATGTGTTGGAACTTTATTCGCATTTGATAATTTGTTTTATATTCTAGATTTGCATATAAAAAATATATATAAATTATTTATTTACTCCGTTGTTATTTTTCGTGTGGTTATAGAAAAGGAAATAATGAATTGTATTTCTTTCAAACCTTGAATAACAGTGGGACATCGCAAAGAGTATTTAAGACAAAAAGACGAATCAAGTAATATTTGTAATTGGAATAATTTAAAATTATATTTCTGTAATATAATAAAAAGTAAGTCGTTTTTGTATATTTTAATATTGTTTAACATCAAAAGATTTGTGATATGCTTTGAACCAAAATGATATTATGTGATGAGCTAAGCATTACATTATTTTAGTTATTGGCAAATTTTTTAAATAATTCTAATATAATTTAAATAGATTTATTGGGTTTCATTAAGTCATATTAGCTTTATGTCTTTAAGCAATTATTAAATAAATGAGAAAAAAATTAAAAAAAAACAATTTTCCTGAGATGGCAAACCTAAAGCTTTATGCATGTCAAACACACTTCTAATGAAAAGAACTTAGCAGAAGGAGTTAATTGGAGTCTTGATATTGTGTCTCTTGGTATTGCGCAGTTGGCGCGAATTAGATCAAGTAATAAGTAAACAGTAAACCGTTTTTAAAAATACTTGTTTGGCAACATTGCTATACATTTATAGTTTTATTTACTTTATTTAAATAATTAGATTCAGAATAATAACTAATGTATTCAATAGGCTGTGACAGCTGGCTTAAATTCCTGCTTATAGTTGTAACTTTTCCTTATTTGTATTTGTTTTCATTTTTAATGTGTTTATTCCGGTAATGTAAAATAGGATAAGAAAATAAACCCATTTTTAATGAAGATTTTCCTCCAGTTCAGGCTTTAAATAAGAAAACTCCATAATTAAAACTCAAATAATTTCGATACAAATTCCCAGACGATCGGAGATAGGAGCTTGCAAACTGAACTGATCAATTTCACTGTGTTTTAAATTTTTCTATTTGCTAACTCTTGGCAATTTACTGTGTCTAAATAATTAGAAATGGGTATATAATATGCTAGTGATTAAATAATTATTGTAAAGATTTCAAGAGTCTACCTATTCTGCTTCCATATAGAGAATTGAATCACAATCTGAATCGTTTTCTTAATATTTAAATTTTAAAACCTTTAAATTGTTTCAAATTTTTGTTACTTATTCACATCATGTAATAAGGCAGAAATGCTTAAAAGTATGCTACACTTTTTGCAACAATGTATACTGCGAGCATGAAAACAAAGTACTCGTAAATATCACTCATACGCCCTGTGCGATTATTTTATACTGGCAAGTTGCAGCAGATGACCTACAGAACATCGAGAATATTACCTGTTTAGAAGATGCGTGTTTGAAGTTTGCATTGTGTATTAGCTGATAAAATAACAGTATTGTGGCAAAAGGTATGAATATTAGAAGAAGTAGCAACACCTCGAACGTTTAGCCTTTGATCGGATTAAGATATATTTCTGTATATTCCTCTAAACGTAATATAGTAGATCAAAAAATATAGGCACCTTCGACTTTTATAGAGTTTACACATTTTCAGCTTTCTGCACTTGAAACTCGAAGGAGGACCAGATCCTCGCCAGATCTTATGGCGGGGTAAAATCCTTAAAATATTTTATGTGGTACTTAAAAAATATGCCCCTTTTAACATTTTCAGCCTTGCTCTTTTAATATTTATTACATCAGAATAACTATGCAGCTATACAGTAGGAAAAAGAAATTAAAGATATTCTCTGTTATATAGATACAGTAGCGAAATTTATTTTGGTTACTTGAAAGAATAACTCCTTATATATTTGCCTTTATTTTTCAGGACACTTTTTTATGCACTTTACAAAATGTTTTTACGCCACAGCATACAAATATATTATAAACTATTCAAACAATTAAACTAATTTCATCAAAGTCGCAAAGTGAGCTTGAACAAGATTGCACAATAATTTGATTTGCACTGTAAAGCGAGTATCCAAAAAAAAGGGAAAGGCATTCTACTGCTCGCTGTTAGAATTATAGCATGTAATGGAAAAATATGTTGAGAGGTGTTGCGCCCTTTTCAAATTACTTACAAAAATTTTTTTTTTTTTTTTTTGGAAGGCATTGAAGAATACTAAGAGGAAATCTCTTTAGTGTCTTTTAATCATACATGAGATTTATTTTATTCGTTTATTTTTATCTCATCGCCAAATGTAGATAAAACGCAAAGTTCAAAGTGAGAAATTTCTTAAGAATTAGATATTTTTAAAAGTATTTTATGCAGAAAAGTTCAATATATTCAATTGAATATATCTTCAATTTACCATATTAAAGAATAAGAAAAATTATAATACTTTTCCGCAATATCCTGCTTCAACCAATCCTACTCTCCTAATATGTAAGCAAATAAAATAATTGTTTATCTAAAATATTTTTTTTTAGTAAAAAAATGTATTTATTTTGCTATTCAAAGAGCACAGAATATTAAAAATGCACTGAAATTGCTTATTCCTTTCCAACAGCCGCCTCTGTTATACCAATTTCAGTAGTGTTAAAGATGAAACGAGAGTTAAAAATTAGTTCCACAAAAAATCCAAATTGTATTGTCATCAATTTGTGTAAAAGAGATAGATGCTAATGAAAATTTTTGCAAGTGAAATATTTCAAAGCTTTATGTTATCAGCTGAACTCTTCCATGAACTTATTTATACTCATAAGCATTAATTTATTACATATATCAATGCTTTACTGTCGACGAGTATTGTGAAGGCTTCAACACCAACACCAATATCCCCTACTTCAATGCAGCATTCCCACAAACATTTGAATTACTTGTTTAGGAATAAAAATAGGAAAACATCTTCCTTTCAGCAATGTTTCTCTCTGTATTGAGGTTTAAGTTCATTTTTTATTTATGCCGAGTATTTTTCTGATGTTTCTTTCATTGTGCAATGTTTCGTTTCCTCGTTTTGCTATTTTAAATTGTATAAAAATTGTTATTACGTTGATGCATACTGATGACAAAACTTGTCTGATATGTGGTTGATTGTATGGATGGACTAAAGAAGTATATGAATTATTTAAAATATTTAAGGAATTAAATTAGAGAGAACTTGTAGAGAAAAGTAACATTTCTCTCCTTAGTATTATTTCTGTAAATTTATATTTATTTTACTCATGGCCCTTCGATAAATCAACAACAATAATTTGCCTCTAATTTAATTGCAACTTGCTTTATTTCCGCTTGAATAGCCTTTCTCTAATAACAAACAAACTCTTGCATAACACATAACACATATTATGACAAATAATCAACAACATTTAACAAGTCACAAAATAAGTTTGTTAAAATTGATTAAAATTTTGTTTCCCTCTTCCTGAAAAGACCTACTCAATAGGTTATCACAAAATAAAGTATAAAGTGAAAACAAAACAAGTAGAACATTTTATGGGCGCCCTACGAAACAATAATATTGTTGTTTCACCAGCCATTGACAGTGGTTAGCCAAAGACAAATATATCGCCTCGAATATACATTTTGACAAAAACACTAAACAGAAATTGAAATCTGAAGCTAATAAAAGTAACAAGGACATTGAGAGAGATTGCATATTCTTCGTACGTAACAATATATTTTATAAAAATTTTGTTGCAAACAATAACAATACAGGAGAAATGGTTTTAAATAATAGCCGACACCAACACACAAATACTTATAAGCATACCAGAGGTCAATCCTCAAAGATGATCATGAGGTTTTTGAATTCGAAAAATGAATATAGGAAACAAAATGAACTTCATTTAATAAGCTTGATAAGGGTTAACAACAGGACCAAAAACATTAGTTATTGTATCAGAAAACATTCTCTTATACATTCATTCAACCGAACTAAAGCAAATAAAGCAGAGCAGCCAGAAAGGGGTAAAAAGAAAGTACTTAATGCGAAATGGTGTTTGTTTAGTATACCGAAATTGTATTCGTTATGAGTACGTAACAAAACAGGATGTTAATTAAATAGCTTGTCACAAAAGAGGTTAACGTAAAAAGCTATATTTATTTTCCTTCAAACTTTCAAAACTACAAATTTTAAATTCCTCAGTCAACGGAAATCAAACCACTCAATAGTTTAGGTTCTGTGCAGTTCTACTCTTCCTTCAGCTTCATATGTCAGTGGTTGTCTTATTAGTGTGCAACTGTAGATTTTATTTAGCAGTGTAATGTAACACATACTCGTATGATTGTTCACTACTGCCGATCTGTATTCCAGAAAATGAACTATTTTTGATTTCAGTGGTACATCCTCTTAGCATCCCTTTTTAGTAACTCTTCTGCCAATTTCGCTAAGAAACACAACTTGATCGGTCACTTTTTCAAATATTTATTTGAATATTTAATTAAATATATTAATATTTATATAATATTTTATTTTTTTCCACAGTCATCACTACGAAGGGAGCATACAATTAATTCTTTGTTTAGGCTTTAAGAAAATTTAATTCCGTGGAAGATATTTTTGTCAAGTCAAAATGTCACAGACTATACAGATATATCTCGTTTCACTATCCTACATAGTCGTACGATTTGTCAAATTTGTCATGTGTGCTGAAGGAATGAAATGCTGACATAAAAATTTGCGATTTTGTTTCACAAATCGTATCATTCATTTCTGAAATTTTTTTTTAAATGATACTTTAATTCAACCAGCTTGAACTGAAAGGCTATTGACGCAAAATAATAAAAAAGGGGAAAACCCTTTTTTTATTTTTAAAGTTTCGTTTATAGTTTAATTGATTATTGCAATCAACCCTTTTCCACAGCACCTTATAAATGATAGCGCGGCTATGTGATTTCTTAAAATACGAGGGTATCAGTATTACATTTTCGTGTGTCTGAATCACACGACTGGGTAGGAAACGAGAAAGAAAAATTGTTTTTCAGTCTCTTCTGTTTCATATTTCTGATTTTTACGTACTTCCCCTGGATATGGTTGCTTCTGATTGCAGTTATGCGAATTTGTTAAAACTTTCATTTTGTTTAAAATATTTGATTTCATTGTTGAATACGAATTTACGAAACTCTGCGTAATAAATTTATTTAAATAAATTTTCATGTTTATAAATAAAAAAAATAAATATATATTTTTACATATTAATATATATTTGTCATATTTATATCTCCTCAATCATTTCGAATGCTACAGGTGTCTTTCTCTTGCACTACTATTAAGGAGCAGTTTCGAAGGCATTTGCCAATTTCTTGGTTGCAGTTTCCTAACAAGGCGTGATTTATTCTATTAACTGAAACGGCAAGCTTTATAATTAATTATTCTTCCAGAATATACTGTAGTGAAATTTTTTCATTTCCAAATTCGAACTGTGGATAACAAATGATGAATAAAAACCAAAAAAAAAAAAAATCGCAACAACGAAATCCTCCGTATTTCCAAGTTGACGAATCAGGATCTCTATATCACTACCGAGTTGCTGAAGCTAAAATATGTTCACACCTTTCAACAAATTTGTACATACTCGCAGTGCTTTTTTAGAAAGCATGTTGTTGCAGTTTTAATTTTTAGTTTCAAATTTTTCAAAATTCTTAAAAGAATCTAATATCTGTCTACATTCGTTTCCTTCCTATATAAAAAAAAATTTTTTTTATAGTTTTATAAATATGAAAATGCATACGATCAGAGTCTGGAAATCAGTTCAGGAAATTTTTCACACTATTTCTATTTCGCAACCATATTTCGATGTAATACAAATGCATTGTTAGAAAATTCCTTAATATTTAAATTTTATTAGAAGTGGTACTTTCCATTTAAAGTACCTTTTCTAGAAAGTGGTTGTAAATAGAAAAGGATATGTAAAATAATGTTTACTTGCAAAGTGAAATTTTAAAGGGTTTGCTTAGATTTACTTTTGTGCGTATTTGCCTTTAATGCATGTAAGTGTGTTGGTGTGTTTTGTTGCCTTTTCAAAAAGGTATTGAAGCATACGTAAAGGCTTTATTGCTTCTTGTTTAACTCTTGTTTTTCCATTTGAGGTTACTTTTGTTGTTGACTTTCTAAAAGCTTCGTTAACGTACTTTCTGAAGGTAAGTATGTGCATCGATACAACGATACAACGCTTTGTGTTCAATTTTGTATTTGTGTATCCCCTACTCCAAATTAAGCATCTCTCATGTTTTGTCACACGTTTCAGTTGGTCTTTGAGTTTTGTTATTAGTTGGTTTGGTGGGGTCATTATGAGCACTGCATTATTTGATGCGGTTACTCTTTAGTAGTACTCTTTAGTTGTTGCCATGCTTACTTAAATGCGTGTAGTAGGATGGTTCGCGATAGTACAGGAAGAAAATATATTTCATACATTAGATCTGATCATCAAAGAAATCATAATTATATGTTTCCAGTAATTTTTGAGGCCGAATAAAAAAGAGATATTCATTATTTTTATAAAAGAAACTTGACAAACCATGTTGTTATATAAAATGTTATAATTTGGTTCGGAAATTTTGGACGGGTGGTGTACGTTTTGTGTGCAGAGTTGCAGTGTTTGCATTCAGAGTGTTACTAATAAATTAGACTTTTTTTATGTTGGATCAAATGAGGAGATTTAGTGACATTTCCACCTCTCATTATTATTCCTTTTTTTACTAATTTAACCTGCAAAGCTTTTGACTTACGCGGAGAAAAATACTGAAGGTCTAGGCAGGAATCGAACCCGCGATTTCAGGCTTAGTAGGCTGCGCATTGTTTATTCGCCTACGGAGGCACCATATATAATATTTATATATATACATATATATATATATATATATATATATATATAACTTTATGTCTTTAAGTAATCTATAATATATAAATATTATATATTGAAGCTTGATTGGAAATCATTAACAAAAATTATAAAAAGCACTGCACGAATCTAGAACGAGTTCCTAACTTTCATTGGTATGCTTGTTATAACGAAGAAGCCATGATTAAGAGGGGCGCCTATAGCTACTCTAGTAGCCTCGAAGAGTCTTTGTGGCTTCTTAATAAATAAATTTGGAGTCCCGGAAAATCTCATTTTCTCAATTCTACTTTTAATAATATTTAAATATAATAATTGCGAAAATTTTTTCAGACTTTAGCTCCTCTAGTTAATTTACTTTTTTTGAAATAAAAACTCTGTTAATATTTCGAGTTCTATACTTTGATCTACTTCTGTCGCTCCTCATCGGGGACTAATTTTTAATTTTCATTTTACAGTAAAAATAGTTTACATTGTTCCATATCTTTTGTATTTACAAATTAAATGTCGAGAAATTTAGGCACATTTTTTAGTGTCTGCCCTATAATTCATCATGATGTCTGGAGGGGTATTTATTATATGCAGCATTTCTATCATATAACTATTAAGGCCGAGAAAAAAAGTAAGCGACGTATATAAAGATTTAAATATAATAATATAAATATATTACAACTGGATTAAGATTTCAAAGAGGAATAAAGGTAATCAAGAGGTATAAACATTTGATTCAGAGAAATGTTTTATAATTTTTGGATACTTGATATAAGATATCGTTGGAATGTACTCAAAACGATTCCCTTGTTCCAAACGATAAGGAGAGCAGATAATTGTACAATATTCCAAAAGATTTCAAATTATTTATAAGAACTCTATTTGATATCAAGTATTACGCTTAAGTTCTCCACATTTAAAATTGGGAGCCATTATTAGGATAATTCAAATCCATCGCATTTACAATACGTGTATACGATATTCTATAATATTTTAAAATATTAATACTTTTCATATTCCCAAAACACACAAAAAAAAAATCTTGTTTACAAACATTAGTTTATAATATTAACCCATTGGGAAATAACTGACATTTAAGATATTGAGGCATAATTGGAAATTCATTGGACCAATATGGGCTACTTAAGAAATGCCGAAATAGTCATTAGTTTAAAGCGAAATGGAAAGTTTTCAGTTTTAGCTACAATTTTCTCACATGGAGGTTTCTTTAAAATACAACCACAGAACCATTTTAGAGAGACTAGACTTACTAAGCGTATCTTACAAAATACTATGGCCAGGGCCTTGTAATATCTCTTGATGTAGCTTAAGACACTGAAGATCCAGAATGCTTCTACTAAAATATCATACTAGATCATTGTTTGTTCCGATATTGCTGTAATATCTTGAGGACAGCCCACACTCTTGCTGTGCATTCCGTAATTAATAGAAGGCAGTAGCTGAAAATCGATTTTAATGTATAGCCATTTCGTTTCATATAGTTTCATTAAAGAAATACTTTTAATGTCTTAGGAGAATACAAACATAAAGCAAAAAAATATAAATTTGAGTCGTATATCATCTTTCTGTCTTAAATGAGATATAAAGAACTATTCGGTATATTAGACCACAAGTTTCTGAAAGTGAACATCAAACTAAACAAAGTAGTTGGACCATATTTTGATAATAATAAGTTAGACCTACCAAAGGCTCTTCGGATAAACCAGTTAAAAGCAAAACTAATTTACTACCTTAATAATAAAACCTGCATCAAAGTTGGGGATGGACGGAGACCAAAACTCTTATGGCTAACACAGGATATCTATCAAATGCCTGAATTAGGCCCAAACATACCCTGTAGTAACTTTTTCTTAGCCTGAAATTTTATACATTTTCATTCAAGCTTTATCATAATATACTTGGGCAGTTGGAGTATTCCTTAGCTTGATACCAATAAAGTTGTGCGTTAGACCAAATATATTTCTGTTCGCAATTCTTTAGGGTTTCATTAGAAAGTACATGAAATGAAAAAAGAATTTTTATTTGAAAAAAAAAATTTTAAATAAAAGTTTTTCAAAATTAATGTACTACTCTTCATGATTAAGACTGAATAATTTTGTGGGCCTCCCTAATATCACTGTGCACCTTATACACACATATAAGTAAACTTGTGTAAATAAAGCGTATCCGAGATTGTGTAATTTTGTCATTGTTTACGTACTTAAGTTTTGATTTTCACTTTAAATTGATAATACAGTCAATCATAATAAACGAGATGTCAATTAACATTTTCTTTTATTTTGAGGAAAATCTGACTTGTTTTTGCCTCTTATGATGAAAATATTTTAGGCATGGAATCGAAAGCATCTTACAAACTTTATAGGGAGTACTTGAAGTTAAAACCTCCCATTATTGATAGAAATCGGTCAAATGCATACATGTATTCTTATTTAGGCTTAAGTTAGCATTCACTACAAAAGTTTTATGTGTGGAAAAGATTTTTGCCATTTCATTTGGTTTTGATTAGCTCTCCTACTAATTAAGCGCGTCCAGAGTGTTTAAATTATTAAATGAATTATTTGCACATTTAAAAAAAAATATATATATCCTTTTTTTCATAGCATGTACTTTTTAATGACAAACACTAGTCATCGCAGTTTGTGAACGAAAATGTATTTTCTTATTTGTTTTCTTTTTTTATTACTCATAAAAACTTATAATTAAATTATAAACTTATGAGTTATTAAAGAACTATAACCAGAATAGCTTTAAGCTCGTTTATTTGTTTTCATTTTTGTTTATTTTTAAGATTTTTCTAACGAAAAGTTTTATTGGCAACCAATAGGGGATCAACTCTGTACCAAAAGGAGATCAACTGTAAGGCCTCTGCCTTTACACAGCCACCAAGAAGTTGAAGTGAAAAATAGTGAAAGATTTTTTTTAAAAAACTTGTAAGAAAATATTTAAGGTAACATTCGTTTCTTGCCATGTTTTGCAAGACCTACTGTAATTCTTACTATATAGTTCTCAGTTGACATTGGAAGTAATAGGATTTATTTGAATTTTTCGAGATTACATGGTTCAATATGAATGTGTATGAGAGATTTTCCAGCCATGTATACGGACTCCACCAAATAACTTTGAGCGATTAGAATAATTAATTATAAATAAAAATTAAATAAATAATAATAAAATAAAGACGTTATCCTTTCTATTATTAATTATTTTTTTATTTTTTTATTATTATTATAAAATATGTAATTTGTAAGCTAGTGGTTCAAATTAATGTAGTTATAAAAGTTTAATTAAATTTATAATTTTGAAAATAATTATTTCTTAATTTTTTCGCAATCTTTTAAATTTTCCGCCGTTCTATGAAATTGGTACTCGCATCTTAGTGGAATATATTGAGCATTGCAGAACTTTTCTTTTCGTATGAACTTATCGGTCAGTAAGTTAGCATAATGCTATCCAACTTTAAATTTAGAAAGAGATTTACTTTCAATTACTTTCCCTGTATTCCTAAATGATCGATTAGATACGCAATTTAATTTTGTTTTCATTTCATTTTTTTTGATTCAAAGCATTTCTGTAAGCTATAACTATAGTTCTATATTAATACGTTTTTACATCAGAAACCATATAAGGGATTAAGTCCATTAAAAATCCGAAAGAAGACACTCTCACGTATTATTGTGTAAAACTAAAATCATTATAGAATGATTGTTATTGCAGTTTGTTTTCTTGTTTTTCTAATTTGTGTCAGTATGGGAGCAATTAAGACATAATTACAGGATAATAACAACTAAACATACACTCTCTTACACACGCACACACACTCACACTCATCTCCACACAAAAATAATGCCATAAACATTTAAAGTAAACGAACAACAATTTGTCGTTGGAAAATGAACGCAGTTAAACTCAGTTTATGAAATAACGACTTGTGTGGGCAAACCTAATTCCTCACTAATTCCTTTTATATATTTTCACATATAAACACTAACTTTATGCTGAGAAGATTATTTAGGTATTTGTGGAAATAATGATTAACATTACAGTTCTTTATATCTATGTAAGCACAATACACTGGTGGCCAAAATAATTCGGCCAAACTGTCCAGCATGTAATTTTTTTTTTAATTTCTATAAGCAAATTAACTTGTTTATATATCTATATAAACATATGTATGTCGTGCAAGGAAGTAAAATTAGTGCAATTGTTGCATAAAAAATTTTTGGGTGAGCAAAATTTGCTCATGAGACAATATTTCACAATTATAAAGATTATCTTGTTTTAGTTTTTTCTATCTTTAAATTTCTTTCTTATTTTCTTTAATTAAGTTTAAAATCATTTTTATAAAAATTTATATCTAGTTCTGCTATTATAAGATCTGATTGTAGTTGGCTGACTGATTGTTTTCGTAAGTTGATACTATTCGCAGTAAATAAAAATTTGCGATTTGTCTTTTGATATTACGTGTGCTGATGTCTTTTATTTGGCAGAGCAACATATACTTCATTGCTTAGAAAGCAAAACTGACAACAATATATTGTCACAAAGTTGATGATTAACTCAGTAGCAAATGCCGCTTTGTAATTTTGTTTATATAATGCTGCTGGTATTAATTTATATATTGATATCCTTTGAAATCCAGTTTTATATGGCAGGATCTTTACTCTACACTTTTTTAATGGGAATTTCTGATACGCTAAACGATTGTCGTATATTTTGTAGATGAGCTCCTGAAAACCTCTTCCTGTTTCCTAAACTAAAGAGAGTTTTTTGAGTTGAATTTTTTAAATCATAATAAGACTAAAATATCATTTACATCAACGAAAAGTGATTCCTTTGATAGATTCCCAATTTTCGGCTACGGACTTTACGAGTTTATAATTTTTTTAAATACTTTTTAATACGAAAGAATTTTACAGAGTTACGCAGATTCATTTTTTTTTCTTAACCAATTTAACAGTTTGTATCCCGGAATGGAACCTGGCGGTCCGGTTTAGTAGGGATTACTTGTGGAATTGCCGTTGTTCTAAAGATGTTTGCTTTTATTTCAAAAGGTACTAAAACACCTAAAAATTAAATGAAATGTGACTTAAAAATACATTGGAAGTTACTGGTGTAGCTACTTCTGAATATCCTGGAACCTCTACCAAAATATTTTCTTAGAATAACTGTAGGCTTAAGCAACTTCCGACAACAATTAACCATGAAGCTTAGCAAATCGAAATTGTAACAAGTTGTATTTATTCCCTGTTCCAGTTGTTAATTGGCAACGCAAATAAAGACGCAAGAGGGGAGTTTTACTGTATTTTAGAATAAAAGCAGACAAGCCAAAGAAATATATTTTTAATATCAATGGAACGGTCTTTACCATAACTTTTATGTTTTGATATGCTTTTGGGGATGTTTGCCTCAGGGCTAGAACGTACAAAGCGCAATATGGAACACCAGTTTGCACCAACATTTCGTTGAATTTCCGCCTACGTTATGTAACGCTACGAAAGCAAGTTTTAAGATATTCAGGTGTCGCTGGCTTATCGACTTGCACAGTGATTAAATCCACATAAAAGATGCGGTTAAATAGTTTGTTCTAGTAAACCAAATTTATAGTTCGGTGTATTAAAAGTACTGCCAGCGTCGTTCTTACCTATAAAGCAATAGGGCTCAGTGATTCCATGTGGCCATAAAGTGCAACAAACCATAATTTTTTTGTGCATTTAATCCAAATGCTACCATTCTGCTTATTTATTCTGCTACTCATTCACACAGAAAATGATTTTAATCGGCTGGTCGAAATAAGTATGTGCTCTCAGCTCGCAATTCTGAATCTCTGAAAATCATTCTTTATATAAAGACAAAATATACACACGGCTTTAGACTCTGTGGAAAAGAACGTTACCATTTACATTTCTGGAAAGTTATAAACGAAAATCATCAACGAAATCCATCAACGTATTACTTTTACAGTGTGATATTTTACATTTTGCTCATCCTTATGGCTTCGTGAGTCATTAGCGGCATATAAAATGAAATTTGAATCACAAAAGTTGTGACCACTATTTTCGGTTTTAGGTGCTATCACTTTTAAATGTTTCTTTGCCATGTTTGCCCCCCACTGTACGCTTGTGTTCATGCCTTTTTAATTGCCTTTTTTATTGTGTGATTTTATCTACCTCTGAAATAGTGTAAGAACAGTGTGCTTAGTTTGAAAGTGGGTGTGAAGAGTTTTACTATCTAACATTTCATTAAGACCACAAATTACTTTTGTTATTATTTCTGGCTCATCGCTGGCTATTTCCATTCCAGTCTAATATCAGTGATTATTATTGATTTTTTAGCTTATAGTTTAACTTAACGATTCCTTTTCTATTTTATTATCCAAATGTTAATTGCCGTCTAGAGAACATATTTGTTCTAATTAATAGTTTTGTCTAGGATTTTATTTCAATTAATGAAAAAAAAAAAAAATTAATAAATGCTTTTAGAAATGCGATTAGATTGATAGGAAAATAACATGGTTTGAGGTAATAATAAAGCATATCCTTGGTAAGGGGTTTCCATGGATTTTTTTCTAAAAAACTTTAAGTGGAAAATAGTGTAAACATAATTGTAGGTCGTTCTCATTTGAAAAAAGTTTTCATGAGCACGTAATATTTAATTAAAATTAAGTAAAATGTGATGGCATTTTATATTACGTAAAATTATGACTGATGCTTTCCGACATATTTGTCTTTTTCAGAATATGTAATTCAATATAAAACATTTCTCGGTATATGTATATACTTTTACACATATGTATGCATATCGTTGTTTTAAGGTAGAAAGGGCCTAAGTCATTTTATATCAAGATGGCGTTTTTGCATATTCCAATAGATGACTCAATTATATAATACTGATATCTAAATTATTGCGAACAATATTAAAAGAAAATGAAATTTTAATTATTAAGAAATTATAATTATTCTGGTCCTTCTGTGAAATGCTGATTTCTTACATATATCAATTAGAAAGATTATAAAAACCAATTTTCTGAAAGAAATTAAAAAAACTATTAAGTTTCCTAGTTTACTAACATTAGCATGTCTTAAAATATTTCAATTTAGCAGAAGAGTTAACCGAAATTAATGAAACATTAACCAAGTTTTTTAAGTTGTAAAAATGTCAATATGGTAACACCGTTTATTCTGTCACGCATCCCCAGTAGGCAATTCCAATCATGAAATTGCGGTTTCGAAAAACAACTTTCATGGATATTTTGATACAAACTCGTATTGTAAAGGAGTTAAAATGCTTAATGTTTGATTGGTACAACTGACTTTCACTAGCTTGAATGAGCTCCTCTATTGTAGGTTTTCTACGAGCTCTGATCAAAAAATAACCGTTATTTTCAAATTTCTTGAGTTCGATTATATTGCTGAATATACCTGTTACACACGTTGGCAATATGAGCCATTTTGGTTTGTCAGTTTGTTTTTGACAAATAAAAAGGTTACTCGTTTAGTATTTTTTACTAAATTTTGAGCCAAACAACACAGCATGGATATCACTCAGGAACTGTTGAACATCGTCAATAAAGATCCACATTTGCTCAAAAAGGTCGTAACTGGTGGCGAATCGTGGGTGTATGGCTATTCTATTGAAACTACAGCCCAATGATCGCAATGGAAGCGTCCAACAGAGCCAAGACCGATAAAGCACGTCAAGTTTGGTTGAATGTGAAAGTTTTGTTCACGGTTTTCTTCGGTTGCAATGACGTGGTGCCTCATGAATTCTTTCCACAAGTTCGTATGCTCAATAAAGAATTATATCCTGAAGGTTTGCGCTATTTGTGCGAAGCAATTAGTCAGAAATGCACAGAATTATGCAAAAAACCAATCATGGATCAGATACCACATCGATGTGTGACTCAGTTTATGGCCAAAAACGAAACCATATCAAGTCTCAACCAATGTATTCATTAGATTTGAACGCCGCTGACATTTTCTTCTTCCCAAAACTCAGAACAACGACGAAAGGTAAGCGTTTTACTACGATTGAGGATGTAAAAGAAAAATTGAAGCAGGATCTATTAGCGATACCAAAAAGTGCGTTTAAGGAGTTTTTCTCGGATTGAAAAAAACGTTGCTTTGAGGGTATTACATCTGAGGGGGATTACTTTGAAGGGAACAGGATAGCCATTGATGTGTAAATAACGGTTTTTATATCACACCTCGTATATACTATATTAAGATAACAAATTTCTGATGGATATTCACAATTTTCATAAACTGGAAATTGCATTTTATAATTCTCAATCAATAAATAAAAACAACAGCATATGCAATAATATTTAAAAAATTTTTTTTACATTTTTTCTAAAATAAAATTATTGTATTTTGTTTTATAATTATTGTTCCATATTTTGTTTATTTTGTTTAAATTTTTTTCTTTTTTTAAATCGAACTATCAGTACACCTCCAACCAAATAGTTCTAAAAAAAATATCAAAAATCAATTGAGAATTGCAAAAACACAATTACAACAAGCCCTAAAGAATTTCTTCAAATCTACTCAACAAAGAAATTTTATTTGTTGTGAATCTATTTTAGTTTTCTTATAATCATTGCAAAATTGCCTGGCGAATTATAATAAAAGTCCTTAAATACTTTATTACTATTTTTAGGACAATAGTAGATCATTAAATCGATTGTAATTAAAAAAAAAATTAACAAAATTAGTTTTAGAGTTTTTAGTAGGTTTTCTACTAAACATATTTCTGAACGGCCACAGTTTTTTATACATTTTTTAAATTTAAATTTCGTTTATCAAATTAGTTAAACTGAACTATTTTATCTTTTATTTTTTTCATTTTTTATTTTATTAATTTATTTATCTATTTATTTTAAAACTAAGAATACTTCGTTTGATCATGAGTTTTTCTACTTATTTAACTTTTTTAGAGAAGAATAAGATTTTATTTTCGTTTCAGCTGTGTCTACGAGTATAAAGGACCTTTTATTCTTTTTTTTACTTTAATTTTTGGGTTATGATAGCGTTGTATTTACTAAGCAATCCATTTAATGATGTTTCCCCCAATTTGTAATTAATTAAATAAATTTTGCAGAACTATATTTATTTCCTTTTTAATCAGTATTGTGTTTTTAATCAGTTTAATGGTGCGATCTGTTACAAAGAGTGGATGAATATTTAGTATCCTTTTTGTAATTAAGTATAATTGTAAAATAATTTACAGCGCATAAAAATTTCTTATTTTTATTTTGCCGATGGTACACTTAGAGATGTTTGCATAATCCTTCAGTACGAAAAAATTTAAGGATCATACCATTAAAGGAATACACAATTCATCTGGCAAACTGCTGGTTTTACTTAAACGTTTGGCTGCTGTCACTTTTGTTGTGAAATTCTATACTAAATGTGAAGAAGTGAAAAAGCTAAAAACGCAGCTACTACAATAGTATCAGTTTCAAGATTCAAACTTGGTTCAGTACCATAAAGAAAGGAAACAATAATGATAATATTTGGAATAACTTCCTAACAAAGTGATTATTGAATTGGTATTATTCTCCAGAAGAGACAAACTTCTTTTTCCAAGCTTCCAACATTTAGAGGAATCAATTCAGCTTATATGTGAAATTTTCTCTTATCTGATTCAGGAAATGGTTTACCATTTTTAAAATAATTTGAACATGATGGTGGGATATAAAAACTTTGCTTGCTTTAAGTGAACTTAATGGTAATTGGTGCACTAAATGCACTCTTACCGGCACTGCACTGAGTTCAAGCAGGTGATGTATGGTGTGTAATGAATCTATTGACTTGCAGGCAGAAGAAACTACTTTAACAGATTAGAGGGTGCAAAGACTTTTTCTTCTAGCCAGCCGATGTATTAATTGCCTTTGCGAAATCTCGGGAATAGATAACCTCTTTCTTTCCATCTTCGACAAAGTTGTTTTCTCTATGTTTCCTTTAAAAGACAATTTTATTTTTATAAATCCTTTTAGAGGATGGATCATAACCAAATTAAATTTTTACGTGTTATTAACCACTCACCTCCTTTCAATCTTGCTCCCATTATCTTGTTACAGTTGTAAAAAAATATGACATTTATCCTTAAAAAGAAGTATTTCCTGTAAAAAGATAAACATTTTTGTGAAAAATGAATTTATTTTTATGTTTGCAAACCCTTTTACAATAAAAACAAATAAGCGAAACAAGAAGCGAAGAAGCAAATAATAAAATATTGAGTCATGTTAACGAGATTGTTAAACATATAAGATTTGTTAGATATTTCCTAAAGTCGTTTTCCTCCTTTTTTATTTTTTGCCTTTTCTCAGACAATGAAAATAAATGGTGTAAAAATCTGTGTTAGCAAATCTTTCAGAAGCTGGAGGGGGAAAAAAACCTGAAGTTTAGTCAAGTGTGTACGGAGTAAATTACACATACAAATGTGTTTGTATGTCTAAGCAAGTGGAAAAAACCGAGTAACAAGCTATTTAAAAGCACAATAATCCGTGAACTTGTTCACAGATTGCGCTCAACTTACTTGGAATAACAAGTGTGGGTTTTAGATCCTTTAGGAAGGTTATAATGACACGTTTGTTTCGCTACATATAAGTAAAAGTATATTTATAATTGCAAATATTTAGAATTGTTATACTCCATTCTTAAAAGTTCATGCATATTGTTTTAAAAGGTAAACAAATTATCATCAAAATTATCCTTTTATAGCAAAATATATAAAATAATAAATAAAACATATTTCAGGGCATTAACCAAATTTGAACAGAAATAAATATACTCAACAGAATATAATTGTTTTTTTTTTAAATGCATTAAAATTTAGTATTGCGCGGTATCAGCTATAACTCTTAACTAACTCTTGTTTCACCCCCGTTCTTATCCGTTTCCGACGTATAGGCAATACAATCTTAGTATGTGTACATAGAATCTTTTGAGATATAAATTTTTTTTCATTATGGCTCTTTATCCTTCTATTGCAGGATAGGCACAATTGTTGCAGTCCAGCTCAATATTTAAATAAAAAACTCTATCCCTTTCAAACAATGTTAATTAATTTTATTTTTGTGTGGACAATATTGAGAAATACATAATTTCAGACATACATTGCACTTTGAGCAGTAAGTATGCTTTCTTGCTCTACATCCTAAAAGTCGGCAACATCTTGCTGATGACAAATAATGTTCAAGTGGCCGAAGCTTGCATCTGCTATGTCTTTAGCCGATCATGGTTGTTCGCTTGAATTGTACTTAAAATTTTTTTTCGTTATACGGGTACTCCCCATTCACGTTCAACTCTGAGGTAAAATCTCCGGCTGGGAAATGCACGCTAATACCCCGCGTATTACCATACTCGTGAGCACTACTTTTTGAGCTGAGGAAATTTAGTGAAGTAAAAGCAAAATTCAGCTGCATCCTTCGTAATAAGTGACTCATATGATCACTGAAAACTTGACTCTGAATTGTTCGGCCCGTCTTTGCCTCTCTTACTTTTCTTATGATACAAAAATGTGTCAGTTTGGTAGAAGACAAGATGAAGAAGTAAAAAAATAATGAAGGCAGTATAATTGAGTCAATTGTTCACACACGTCTGACATGCGGCTCCTGAAGAGTTCATATGCTTAAATAATAAAATTGTTTTTTTTAAAGAACAACCAAAAGGAAATGGAAGAAAAACAAGGGGGAAAATTGTATGGTGTCACTTTTTTATTGTCCAAACAATTCAATTACTAATAACCGTAAAGACTTAATAAGATTGTGCGAAATTTTTAGCTCAGTTAATTTAATTTGAAATGTTAAAGTTTTCAATATAATTTAAAACATTTTTAAAATTTTATAGTCTTCTCAAATACATGCAATATAAAATTATTTATTTTCTTTTTACTTTTGAATTGTTTTAACACTTCTGAAACACGCCAATTAAATGGCAAACAAGTAAATAATATTTTTTCCAGGAAACTTTTCTATACAACCTGTAAACTAATTATCAAACAACACCGTCTAGCAGTCAGCTGGAACCGTGTGTTAAATGGCACACTTTACAAGGATGAACTTCAACAATTTAGCTTGTTCCTTTTGAAATCCTTTTCTCCTTGAAACTTTGTTGGAGTTTATTAAAAGCTTAACATTAGTCTGATAATTATTAAATGGTTTTAATAATATCCGCATAAAAGCGGAAACTGCTTTAAGAAGGATTTTAGTCAAAATTCTTTCAAAATTTTCAATTTCAATAAATCAAAAAGGAATTATTTATTTATTTATACTCGAATACGATAAACTTTGAAAATAAATTTACAAAAGGAGGCGGATGACTGAAGCATATGCGCTCGAAATGAATTACATTTCACATATGCGTTTCCTGCGTAAATGGCTTCTTATTTTAATAAAATAAACAGTTGAAAAAATAAAATACTAAAAAATCGTAGACGGTAATGGTTTCTAATAAATGTTTTTTCTTTCAATGCCGTCCGCTGCGTTGTCTGGTAAAGCGGTTCGACTTCCATACAGGAGAAAAGTGAGCCACATATACGCCTTCAATCATACCAGTGTAGCATGTCATTATTTGTGGCTGAACTTCTAATTTGTACGCTGTATTTCTTATTTTAATAATTTTTTATTTGCCCGCGAAATTCATGTAGTGAATTTTCCTATTGTTTTCTCAGAATTTAAAATTTGCTAATAAAAAAGTTTTTGACGTTGCAAAATTTAATTTAAATACCTTCTTGAATTATCTCCTATTTTTGGCAATGCAACTTTGAAATGAAATTGACTGAACAGCATTACGAGGATAGTTTTCAGGAGAAGTTCAGAATCTAATATGCAAGGATTTCGGCTTGACCGCAGGAAAACACCCAGTGTCTAGGCAGGAATCGAACCCTCCGCCTTAGTAGACTGCGCATTATTCATTCGGCTAGGGAGGCCTCCCTAATATTAACTTTAAAAGAAGGGAAGGTAGTTACAAAATTGGAAGCCATGAAGGTGGGCAATACATGTATAGGTATCAGAACACTGCAGAAGAAGAAATTCATACTGTTCAGTTAACCCATTAATAGAGTTATTAAATATTCAATCAAATAAAGAAAAGAGATTTCTCTTCTAAATGAACTGAACAAAATATCTATTTATTTTGCTTTAAAATAAATTGTACTTAATTGTTTCATATAATACAAATAATTTGGAAATATAAGTCGGATAAGATCTTCAAAAGCCTTGAGCTAAATACAAACCGTTGGCCGACATAGAAGAAACTGTCCGATTATTATAACATCTTTTCTAGATGATGGAGGTGTTTCGAGCTAAGATTCCTAGAATTTTTTCTTTGGAAACCAGACACTGAACTGAAGACTTTCTTAAACGACAAGTGATTGATTAGTTTACGGTTCGGTCCTTGCAATTATTGAAGCTAGTACTTGGATCTCTACACATGTATTGCATGGTATCATTTCGCTTACGTTTTGCAAGTCTTTTAAAGTCTTAATTATACGCTTTATTTTAAGTAAAAATGAAAAAAAATATATATTAAAAAAAAATTCAAAACAAGTCGCAGAGTTCTTTACAGTACAGCAAAATGAAATATTTATCAAACCACCTTTAACTGTCTCGACCTAAAAAGGATTTTTAAACATTTGCATTGACCTTAAAGGCAAAGCAACAAAACTGCCAACCAAAAAAGCCACCAACAAAATTAAAAACATTTTATTTATCCACACATATTCCACTCTTCACCAAAAAGCATTTGAGATGGTATTGCGAATAATCCTTTTGCCGGCGATTATTTAATCAAAAAAAAAAAAAATTTAAAGCAAATCCAAAAGTACACTGAAAAACTCTGCCGGCGATTTGCTGCAGCAAAATATTGCATATCCAAAGAAAAATTATTTTCTATTCACCATCAGCCGTGATTCCAGCCATTCATGTATGCCATCCTTCTCATCTCTTCTGGAAAAATATTTATTTTTTTTTCTTTTTTTTTTCAAAAATAAAATGACGAGCTGACTAACTAATCAAGTTAATGATATCAAAGGTAGGAAAATTTTTAATATATTTTTTTTTTTTTTTTAGTATTTTCTTTCCATCTAAACGGCATGTGCATTTTGATCATTTGAATAAACAGTTCATGTTTGTTTGTAAGTTTTTTTTTACCATCGGAGAGTAAAACATTGAGTTGTTGTTTCTTTTACTTTTTTTAATTTATCTTTTCCACGTTCTACCTCGTTTATTTGCACTCCATAGAAATTACGAGAACACTAGTTCATGGCGGCAAATGCACTTTATTAAATTAATTCGCATTGAAAAAATGTTGAAAAAGGAAAACGTAAACAAAATTAGCTGAATGTTGGAAAGAGAGAAAAAATAATTTAGCAGACGTGCAAAAATATAAGTTAGTGAAATTGTACTGTTTACATAAAACCTCATTTTAAAAGGATTTTCTATGAGCCCATACAGGATAATAAGTTACGATGATCCAATGAAAGTACGAGTATATAAACAAAATTAAAATTGAACATAATTGTAGGAAAAGGAAATTGATGCCGATCTAGTAGGGATACGCACATTTGGGTCGCGACAGATACATTACAACAGATACATTACCAGTTTCATCATGGTACATTGTATATTGGAAAAACGTTTGCAACTTATGAAAGTAGCAATTTTCGGTAAATTTATCGAGCATGTACGCGACTTACTTTCACACACTTTAATATTAATTATATTTCTAGACTGTAACGTATAGACTGTATAATTTTATGTAAATTAGAATTCTTATTGTCCTTTAGGCGGCATTGAAGAATATTAAATTTCGTCTGACTTAAATGCGGAAATATGCTTAGATTACATCCTTTGCATTCGAAATCAGGCGAAGCTGAATTTAAATATTATAATATAAATTTTTAGGTTTTTAGTCTTCAGATTCAGGTGCAGCATTAAAGATCCTTTGTAATTAAACGGAACGATCGTAGTGTTGATGAAGACCGAAATTTATCAACTCCACATCCTGCACAGCTACTGAATCTTTCTCAGATCACTACGCGGCCTACTTTGAGAAAAAATTTGCATTATGTGTAGCATAGGATGTGATGAGTGGGGCTTAGAGCAGCTTTAAACATAAAAATTGTGTTTTCCGATGAAGCGCATATTTGCCCCAAATGTCTTTCTAAAGAAGCCAAATATAAGCATTTGGGACAAAAGGAATACATATGAAGTACAAGAGTGCTACGTTACACAAGTCATATCGACTGTCCAGGTTACGCTACAGTATTCATATTTGACCGAATGTCTTTCTTAATAAGTCAAATATGAGCCTTTGGGCCAAAAGGAATCCACTAGAAGTACACGAGTGGTGCCAATGCGCCATATTTTTTTAAAACCGGAACAACGTTTGTATTAATGGTGTTCGGTATACGTTACACAACTGTCTAAGTTAAAAAAGAACAAATAATACTTCAAATCGTTGACTTAAAGTTGGATAATCTCTACTAAAGGAACCACATATTAAAGTATATAAAAAATTTTTTAATTATTTATTTTTTCAGCATTTAGATCAGAATTTATTTTTATTAAATTAATCTGTTCAATATTTCAAGCACATTCGGTGCTCTTCATCAGGAACAACTAAAAATTAATAAACAGAACTCAATGTTACTCATAAAATAGTATGCAATGGTGATGGAACAAACAGTGGCTCGAAAGTGTATGTGGGAACAACAAAATCAAAACTAGGAACAACACTAGATCCACATAGACCGGTCTACAATACACGAAAAAGAAAAACACATCAAAAAACACTATTAGCAGACTATTTTGATAAATGTGGTCACTTTCCAAACATAAACGACACTAGAATCCTACAACAGCAACAAAATTATAGAAGGAGATATTTTCTTGAAATGTTACATATAATTAACACCCCCCTAATGTGAGAATAAACTTTAAGCCAGGCATGGAAAATTTTGCACATACATACAGACAGATATAAACAAAATATGTAAAAGTCTTGTTCAGTAAAAAAACTGTAAGATCGACAAAATACAACTTTATTCAAAATAAATATATATGTATATATATATATATATATTTATTTTTTATTATTGTTTATTTTTATTATATTTTAATTTTTAATATAGCTTTAATTGTTTTATTTTGCTTATTAATTTTCAGTTGTTTCTGAAGAAGAGCAAAGAAGTTGTTCGAAATATTGAACAGATTAATTTAATATATATAAATTCTGACTTAAAGGCAAAAAAAAAGTAATTAAAATTTATATTAAGTTCAGGTCGAAAATTCCATTTAAAGTATATAAAAAAAATAAGATTTCAGTTCTAGTTCTACAAATTTTAAATTTAATTTCTTAAACGGCTAAATTGGAAACACGCAAATACTTAATTAATATTCACCAGTTAGTGAAAGATTTAGGTTATTAGGCGGTGCATCCACTTAAGAGCAAGATTATGATTCTATTATGATGCTCAAAAAGCCAATTTTGAGTAAATAAATGAATTAACGCAAAGTTTTTGCCAGTGGCAAAGTGTTAACTGATCTTAAATTACACTAAAGGAATTAAAAAGGTGTTTCGGAAGAGTTTCAAATTAACTCATCTACGATAAGGCCAATTTTATGCATTCTGAATCATATAAAATTGCATGCATAATTTTAAATACATAATAACATGTCAACAAAAATGCAACTCCATCAGGATAAACAACAACACGTTTGTCAATTAAAAAGCTCATGTTTACATACTCACTTACTTTATAATATAAATTCTTAATCCGCACCTTCGTAAGAAACAACAGTGCGGCTCATGCATGCCCGATGTCAGCCGTATTTACATTCATATAAGCATTACATTTCCATACATACATACCCAAATGTATATTTACCTATATGTATGCTGCTTGTATGCCTGCATTTTATTTTAAAGGCATACGAATTATATTGATGACATTTTTTATATTATTTATATGTATTTATGGATGTGTGTTATACCTGCACACTTATTTGTTTGTGTGTTTTTTGGTTTATATTCAAGCAGAATATTAAATGCAATCAGTAGTTGTGTAAACGTAACATATCAATTCTATTACTGTACTTCTGTTCCGAGGACAATAAAAATACACCTGATCTCAAAAATCCATTAACGGCTCGTTAGTGCACATGCTAGTGAGCAACTATTTACTTGTGTAAGCTCGTCTAGGCAAGCTATGTTTTCCAGTTGAAGATGATTTTATGACTCTAATTCATCATTTAGGCCCTTTTCTTGATATTTTTATTATTTACTGGCTCCATTTTTATTTTTTTGTTACTCTCTTAAGTAAGAGGAATTTTTCTTGGCGTAATTTTACTTCAAGCTTTACTTCAAGCTTTTAAAGGATATGTATAGCAGACCATGTTAATGTATATTAACTTCAGTACGAGTATAATAAAAATAGTGAAGTTTTGGAGTTACTCCGATGAAGTCAATAATATTTTTCATTTACAATGAGGGAGCGATGCTTAATTTGGATTGTTGGATTCTCAATAAGGAATTCCGCAAACTGCAATATATTGGCTGTCCGAGACACTTACTTAAGGCTATGACAAAAATACCACTATTAGCGGGCACAAACTGTTTTGCTTCATATTTTACGGGGATTAAAAATAAGTGCAATATTGAGTGCTTGTCATAAAAATTAGATAAAAGAAATTTTTTAAATAATTATTTTAATAATAAATTATTGTTTCAACATAGAAGTCGCAATAGCATAGGAAAATGTTCCTGTTCTCCACACACAGGATATATGCGAGTTATTGTGTCCTTTGAAGGAAGATTTCTAAGAAAAGTAATAACTTCAGTTTGTAAAAGCTGGAATGCGGAAGAATAATAATTTATCCATTTCTTTACAAGAAGACTCTGACAATACAAAAAATTAAATTATTATCAGGCGAGCAAATTTCACTGGATATGTGAACATATCTTTACATATACCGGGCAGTGGACAACTACAAAGGTAAAACCAACTATGTAAATTTTTATACATTTCCACTTTAAACATTTTCAATATAGTAAAAATTAGTTTTGTTTTATTAAATTGTTGAGGCGTTTTTTTTGTTTTTCATAAATTATACGGCAAAAGAGTATTTGATAGTTTTAATTTTTTTTGATTGTACAAAAGTTTTGTGCTTCCCCATGAGGGTAAATTATTAAAGGAACCAATTAAATCTTAAAATAGGTTAATGAAGTAGCATGTTTCAGTGGCTACTTCGTCTGCCTTTTGCTTACTTATACTGCGGTGTGTAGAAAAATCAAAACTTCGTCTCTCGTACTTTCTCTTGCACATTTACATTTTTTCCTTTCCATTTTCTGAGTTTGTTTCAAATCCTCAAACTGAATATTCGCATTCTCTATTGCACTAATTATTTTATTTATTTACTTATTTATTTATTTAATATTACAAATATATGAATATAATTATCACGTGGTTGGAATCATTGACTGCTGAGGCCATCGGCTACTCATTAATTTAAAATTAAAGGTTTGGTCCTCAAGACTAAGTTTTTTAGTATTTAAAATATTTTTTCAATGCAAACAGATAAGGAGAGCGTTGAACGAAGACTAAAGATTAATTAGTTGCGCCTTGATGTGTGCATGTGTATGTGTGTATATGCATCCTCATCCATACAGGATAAATCAATTTAATTTAATTTACGTATACAATATAAGTGATATAAATACTGGACTCTTAGTTTTCCATTTCTTATGTTTCAACGTATTGAAATTGTCTGTGGAGTTTTCCAAGAAAATGATTGCACTTGGAAAAATACTGACGTTGACTTGGGCCACCAAAAAAAAAAGAAAAAAAGGAACGCTATGGTAATCTGCTTCAAGAATTGTTTTATTAAAGTAACGAGCATAGTGATAGATTGCAATAAATAAAGAGAAAGAAGCGAAACAAGAGATGACAAGAAGTGATGACAGAGGCTGACAAAGAAAAAAAATATAATGCAGATCCCCTGCATTCGTATTCAGAATGACGGTGATATTTTTATCTAGACAAATTCTCAACTAAATGATGATAAATGTGTAAAACTCCTGTAACTGAGAAAGGGGGAATTAAAACGGGTTTCTAGTATTCAAGATAAATCCTTACTAGGCGATTCGCTCAGAACTAATTGCTGTGAGGAACAGAACTTTCATAGCGTGTACTCCTTTTTGTGCTACATTGCCTTCTTATTCGGGTTTTAAATTTCATTTTCATTGTGCTCATTTTCTTCCCTTCACCTTTTCTTATTATAACGCTTCTAAGCGCTGAGGCTCTCAATTATATTATACAGGAAATGTAAATGAATAAAAATTAAAAAAAATTTTATTTTCCATTCAGTACTTCAGTTGAATAACGATTAGTGGTTGAATTCTTAGCAAAGCAAATACTATATTAAAATATTAAATACTATTTTCAAAAATTTTGTTAATAAAAAACAAACTTAAATTTTAAATTAGTGGTATTCACTTTTTTAATCTTATAGAAAAATGTGGATTCTTGCAGTCTACCTCATTAAAAGAGTCTTTCTCATTCAAGGGGTCTGTCATTCAAGTGCCCGTGTAATTCCCCATCAAAGCTTAATATATACTACTCTTCCACGGAACAGCCGTAATCAGTTAGAGTTCTTACTGGAACAACATTTCTTCTTGGCCACCTTGTTTAAGTGTTTTGTCAGTTGTACTCTGGACTTCCAATAGATGTACTGCCTGAAATATCTTATGCATCCCGCTAGCTGATGCATTGTACGACGGTTCCTCTCCTTGCGTATAGAGTGTCTTCTATGTGGAGTGTCGGTTACATCGACGATGTAGGATCGATCCGAATATTTTTCATGGACTATTCGGCTGGATGGTGGCACGCGAATTCGTTGACTAACTTCTAAATTCGATAGCATATTAGTTGATTTCCCGTAAGAGCCTTTATCTTTTTCTCTTTTTAGTTCTAACCTCTGAGCAGCGCCCTGGAAAAAAATCTCACCTATAGCCGGTAAACTGCATCTAGTTTTCCTGCACATGATATATTTGCTTCAATGTAACAATGCCCACCACATGCCTTCATTCTCCTTGTCAGCTTTCAGAATAATTCTCTTAGCTATTTTAGCTTCCGCTTCTGATTTACCGTTCCCCTGTTGATGGTATGTTGATGACGTGACATCCTTAAGTTCATATTTGGGGAAAAGACTTCTCCTACCTATTGAAAAAAATGTGTTCCATTATCGGAGATCGCCTCGTTTTATGCCTGACTGTGGCATCAAATTTGCCAATTTAAAACATTCCAAAAAAAAATTTGTGAAATTATCCACAACTATCAGTATCTGCTCTTCTTTGATATTATATCTTACAGAATATACATCCATTGAAATAATTTGGCATGCCTATATTGGTATCTCATGTGATTTCATGGCTAATTGTCGTTGTGACTCTGAAAACATTGCGAAGCTTACGTGAAAGCACTCCAGTTTTAGGAAGTAGCCAAACCGAAAACCTCTTGACTTGATATCGATAACAGTGCCTACAAACACATATACCTTTCTTTCGATAATAAATCCATTTGGCGGTAACATTTTCTGTTGACTCAAGTGATTACAATATTTTAAGGCAATTTTCCGCTATTAAAATTTTATCAGCTTTGCAAAAATGTTAATCATAGTTATGTCTGGTCAGAGCTTAAAATTCGTGATTGTGATTTGAGTTTGAAAATTTAATTTTTGTAATTCATTACAAAGTGGTTGCTGTCGAAACCATCAAGCGGAATGAAATTATTAATAACTCTACAACTTTGCACTCGTAAAAGCTTTAATTTAAATTTTCTAAACACAATTCATACAAACGAATACCGATACAATTATTTTACACACGAAATCTTATGGATTATTAATTAATTTTGAGCTTGATAAAATATTAAAATTTATTCTACTCAATTTATATTAATTTCAATTCAGAGCTTGATTATTTTGACGGATTACGAAGGATCAAGAACTAGGAATAAGACTTTGGTTATAGTGGAAAAAGTGTAGTGGTTTTATTTCAATCAACAGTCGAAATGCTTTTAGCCTTCGTCAATGTTCAAATTTAATTGTAGAATTAGTAAAGCTGCCTATTTCTATTTGGGTAGCTGTAACCCGCTGATCCTGTTCAAAAATTTTTAAACTGTTTCCATTTGAAGAATAACTGCTCTTGGCGCCAAAATTAAAATTTTGAAAACTTTAACTATTTCCTATTACTGCAAGGAAAGACTTGTTAAAAGTACCTCCGGTTCTCCAATATACTGCTCCACAAACACACAATATACAGGGTGGGCCAAAAGTCACAATGGGGTTTAAAAAAACGAACTTTTTTGTTTATTTTTTTTTTTTATTTTATTTTTTAAGATTATATAAATAACATCTGGAGAATAAATAATGGAGGGATTTACAACTGAACAAAGAACAAGAATAATAGAATTTTATTACTTAAATCATTACTTATTACTTTTATTACTTATTAAATTTTTAAACACCATTGTGACTTTTGGCCCACCCAGTACTATGGCATACAGATTTTATCGCGGCAAGAAAGTTGGCCAAAAGTAAAGAGTTATTAAAGGTATCTCCCTTTCCCCCATATTCTGTATAGAATGCTCTGGCCACAATAAGCAAAGCGCAGACCAATTTTATAGCAAGAAGAAAGTTGGGCAAGAGTAAAGTGTTGTTGAAAGTACCTTCTTAAAAGTAATTTCCGCAATATACTGTCCACACTGCTTTGGCCACAATACAAAATGCGCAGACGAATTTTATCGCTGTAAGAAAATTGGCCACAAGTAAACAGTTATTAAAAGTACCTCCTGCCTGCCAGTATACAATGGAATGTGCATATTAGTTCCTGTTTTATTGATCCCGGACTTTTCCCTGGTCAAAACTTTAAAAACCTTATGACTCTCCATATGCACACCATTCCAATTTAGTATGCCCAATTTTATTGAAATATTTTTTTTTTCAAGATTTTTCAGGTATACAACTTCCACTGTTACTCCCCCAGATTCCTTATATGAATTTTTAAATGCATATTAATTTCTGTGTTAACTTTTATGAGACGCCATTTTATAAGGCTGCATCGGTCCCGATCTTAATGGACTAGGCGCAGATATAATATCTGTACTCCTAGACTCTCATCCTCGTATGCTTAAAGCGATACCTTAAAAACTGTGATACAAAATTTATCAACAAAAAATCAAAAGCTCTACATTTTCCTGCTCCTAAATGTTTCCTATTTTTGTTGCCTTAAAAGTACTGCGTGTGTTACAGTTCTCTCTACTTAACAAATTTAAGTACGACAATCACATAAACACTATCCTGTTAACATGTTTATGTCATCATAATCTGTTTTATATCTGACATTTTTATTGCCACCGTTGTTATAGTTGTTGTTGCTGTTGTTGTGGTTGTTGTTGTTGTGTTTGTTTGAGATTTTATAAAATTTGTTGGAAATTAAACCACAACATTTAATGACAACCTAATTATGCGTAAAAACGATTTGTAAATATTTCAGGCGTGCATGTGTGTCACTCAATTTGTTGCTTATCATTTTATATTACAATTTTAGTTATCGTTGTTGTTAATTTTATTTGGTATACATTCCTCCGTAACACTACGAGGGGCCATGAGTTGGAGGAGGTTGGCGCAGGTTAAAAGAGTCGACTTTTAACATTGAAATTTCCTTTTTTATAGTTATTGATGACTGATTAAAATTATGTGGTTAAATTATAAACAAGCACGTTTATAAATAAATGATAGTGCCGGTGAATGCGTGTGATTAAGAATGTTGGCTTGTCGGTCGGTTTAAGCGGCTTTTGTGCTTGATAGTTACTACGACGCCATAAGAGGGTAAATTAATCAGTTAATTACTATTTAATTTATAATAAGTGACAAATTTATTATCATTGATCTTAATGTCATTGCGTTTCGATTCTGTTGTTATTGCTTGTTTTGTTCTAATTGTTCCCTGCACACCTCTTTGAGGTATTTTAATTATTTATATGAGCGTAAAAGATAATGAGGGGGAATAAAGAAACGTGTTAGCGCACTGTAAAATGAATTGTTTCATTATTTTAAAGTTTCGTAAATGCATTTGCATAATATTTAAGGTTATTGAGTGTTGAGTGAGTCCTTTGTAAGCTCTCAGGGCGACACTGATGCTGTGACTCATTGGCTTTCATTAAAGAAAAAAGTGCTAAGGGGTCAACATTGACACTATTAAACAACCATTTTGTTATTAAAATTCTCTCATTTGCATGTGCATCCATCTAGCTGGTAAACAAGCAATAGAAAATAGACTTGAAATTAAGCCGATTCCAAGGAAGCCAAGGAAGCCGATGCGAAGGAATAATGCGCAACTTACTAAACCGGAGGTCGCAGGTTCGATTCCTCCCTATAGCCTGGGTCAAGTTTTGCACGTTAAGTTAGTTAAAAACAAAAAATTTATCGACACTAAATAAACACATTCTTGGGAAAGTTTTCAAATCTGAGCAAATCATCGGAGGAGGAACATTTCAAGAAAGAAGAACCTTTCCAGAATATCGCCGGTATAGAGAACTTTTTCCTATATAATTATATTTTCAATTATACAAATAAATTCGCGATACAAATTTCTGCATTTACAGAACATCAATGCATTTTTAATATGTTTGCAAAATGATAAAATTATCTGTAAGATTTATATGTTAATCTGTACAGATTATATGAGATTTATATGACTAAACCGTATTAATCCTGTGGGGTTACTAATAACTGAACCGACATTGATGCTGCATTATAAATAGTAATGACACTTGCAATTGTCTGTTTAATAAATAATTTCGTTTTCTCAAGCGTAATATATTTTAAGGTCGTATCACAGATGCGATTAAAGTCGTTTGGCATGCTGTTCTCAATATATTTTATTCAGTAAATTAATATAAAAATTTTACAAAGATTTAAACTTAGTTTGCATATTTGGCCAATTTCTTTTGCCAATTTCTGCTACACATAATTCCCGAGTATTTAACAATAAATTTTCTCTAGATGAGATCAACAATTTAGTATTTTCAAATACAGTGTTAAGGCCCCGTAAGGAATTTTTAACCGCAGATACGGCCCGCCATAAATTATATTTCTTTTCATTTGAATAATACTAAAATTGTAGGTAGTCATTTCACTCATTACCTACGTGAGTACATATGAATATATATGTAAGCGGTAAATGCAAAAAAAAAACTCTGTGCGTTATATGTAAATTGCAATCCTCATCAAGAAAATATGCGATGAACTGTTAAGATGATCATTTAATGATGATCATTTAAGTGAAAGTATGTGGAAAAGAACTGCTATTACTTTATTATGATCATTTAAATATTTTAATACTACTTTAAAATACTTTAAGAAAGTGAAGAGATATTTTAGAAATTGTCTGCAGAAAAGCTGGACGGCTCAAATAATACTGAAAAAGCAATTCGATTATTATCTTTTATATAAGTATTATTAATAAATATTAAACAATGCGAATAAATTTCAATTGCATCAGCTTTCTTTCATGCGAACAACTTCCATCTTGTGACTACAAAGCCGTAGTGAAATTAATTATTAAATATTATTATATTTAAAATATCCCAAATCGATATATACTTGTATATAAGTATGCATTTTTATAAAGTAACAATTAAAAAATTTAGTAAAATATTTTCTAACTAATGTCAACAATATTACAATAATTTTTCAATAATTTATTTTTTTTAAATAATTTATTGTTTTGGATTAAATTTTCATTATTACTTAAAATTTTGTGTTTTAAAAAAAAACTATTACAAATAATTTTATGTTATTGATAAGCTGAAAAAATCTAATAAAGTTTTTACAAAAAAACAATTCACAGACAGCGGACTGCCACTTGGTTGTCACCCGTCTCTCATATAATTGTACGTATTCATGTGCCAACCAGCAAATTATTTAACGTTAAAAGGCAATTTATTTGTATGTATGTATATAGTTATATTCAAATGAATTGTATGATCAGGAGAAAGCAAATTATGCCCTGCACTGTAACAAGTCAATAAACAATAAAGGAAAGACCATTGGAAATAAATAAAATGTCTGCTGATTGGTTTGTTGACAATAATAATTTTAAACAAGATAAAATCTGAATTTTCCTAATTCAAAATCTCTTTATTATTATTGGGATTTGCGACAAATTAGAAAGCAGTTGTCATCGTAACCATAATTTTCCCACTTAATTTTGTTCGGTTTTTACTCTTTCAAAAATGATACAAAATAATATTCAAAACACAGTTGTAATAAACTACGTGACCATAATTTTTTCTATTGTTTCAGTTGCAAAAGCTCACATTGAATTAACATTTAAACAAGGACATTCTATATATTTTACTCGCATACCTCGTAGAAGTCTGTACAAAAGTTTAATGCCAACTTAAGAAAATCTATAAATATTTACAGTAATAACGCCAATGACATGAATACAAAATCTTACAATACCGAAGCAACAGAATAACAAAAGAATATCGAGCTTAAATAAACACTTATTATTAATAACAAATTACAAACAAATGATGTAAAATATTTTAGCGCTGTATGTGTGTAAGTGAGCGAGCCAATATATGCATGCGTGTATGACAAAAGAATGTGTTTTTATTAAAAATTGTTATAACAATACAATGAACAACACAATAGAATTTCTTAACTGTAACACGTCTGTAGTTAAATCATAATACCAGAGTAAAACACATTTGTATGTTAATTTCTTAAAATGATATCCTTTCTGTAAGTGTGTGTGGGTGTTTATTTCCAAAACATGTTTGTGGGTATACGACAAAGCCAATTTTTAAAGGAGAGACGACACGTTATAAGGAAAATTATTTGGTTATGAACCCAGCGAATTGTTTTACGTTCAAAGCAGTTGTGATTGCTCAAAATGTCCTTCAGTACTTTTATTCGCCTTCAGGAAAAATATATTTTTTATTTGCCATTTTCTCCCTCAACTGTAAAGGTCACAACTTCGCTAATTTTTCTTTCTTAAATATTATCACTATCGTTATCAATATCAACATTCAAAGGTCCTTCCTTTAAGTAAAGAAATTCATTTTTGTTTTTACCAACAACCAGCCCAATTTTTAAAACAATAATAAATATCCTTTACTTTATTCGTGAGATTGCCATTATTTTATAGTTGTTTTCTTTTATTTCAAATGCAGTGGAACTCGCAAAAAGTTTAATTACACTTAAAAATACTTTTAAATTGATTGTTGTGGGGTTACTTAGCTCCTTGTACGGTGTAGATGTATACCGAAATAACAACTTCAGCACGAAGATGAAATAAAGTCAAATGTATTTATGTATAATATATATCATCGGCTGGATCTCAACCGGTAAACAAATTCATTTTTCTTGAGATAATATTAAATTTATGAAGCAATAGCCACCAGTTACTTCACAGTTATCCTCCAACAGAAAGCGTCTGTGTAGACGTGCTAAAGCGAAATAATTAATCTGCCTTCTAAAACCAGTCCTACAGCGCCTCCGTAGGCAAGTGAAAAATGTGCAGCCTACTAAACCGAGTTTGAATCCTGCCTACCTTTGACGTTGCGGTCAAACCGAAAGCTGACATCAGAGCCTCCGTGCTTTGTAAATCTTCGGTGCTTCTGTTCTCTGCAATTATCACTTTTCGTTTATTCCGGCACAATAAATTTTATAAGTAGAGTTGAATTCATATTTGTTAGTTTGATTTGGTTTTTGAATTGCCGTTACAACTTTGACTTAAAATCAATATCCTTTTGTTGAAAGAAAAGGCTCAAAGAAAAAAAATTATTATGATACTGAAAATCCTTTTGTGGGAATTTTGTGCGATTCTACAAAATTTTCCTCACACTTGTATAAGAAGTTGAAAAGGCGGAGTTCTTTTAATAATTATTTGCTGGTTTACTTTAACATCAAAATACAGGCCCATTACACTTAAAGATCTAAATTCATATTTCACTACGTTGTTATTAAAATGTTAGGACTTGCTTGTGCGCTCATATGTTAAATAAAAATGGTAATGAAATACATAAATTTGCTGGAAGGTTTGGGGTTAATTCCTACAAACTTGGGGTATTAAAGATAATAAGCCATAAAATTAAGGTAAATATTTTCCAAAATTGCTCCTGAATACGTATGCGAATGTTGAAAGGGAAACCGAAAAAAGCAGATTAATAAATAAATAAAATACACTGATTTCTGAATTATATAATAAATATTTATAATGCTCCTAAAAATTATTCGCTAATCAAAAATGGCAATGAGCTTTTTGATAAACGAAAATAATCCTTTAATTATGACTATCAATTTACATATATTTGTTCTGCGAAGTGTAGAACAACTTGAATACCTTTAAAAGGAATTATAATACGAGTATACACAAAAAAGTAAATATATATATAAAAATAAAAAAATAAGATTTAAAAAATATTTTATTTGATTGTCCTTTTCAACGACCAACAATTTATTAGATATAATTTATGTATTTTACTATAAATAAGTGAATTCGGCTGAAAGTTTCTAAATAGAAAATTGTGTAGGAAAAAGTTGTCAATATTTTTTTATAAAATTTTTATAGTTATTTAAATTAAAATTTGATTTAAATTTAATAGTACTGAAAGAAAAGAGGGATATCTCAGGATATCTATTGAGTTTTCCACTTGTGTTGGCAAGTATTGATTGTTATAAATTTGTGCGGCAGGTCCTTTGAAAGTATTGCTCTGGTACAAGTCCGAATATAAAGAAATGAACAAATCAGTTCATAAGTTGGTTGTGAACCTCTAGAGAAGCACCTGGTACAACTTGTAATTATAATTTAAAGCTCAGAAAATTTCCACTTTTTCTCCTTTTTAAAATTTTTAAGAAAATTATATATTTTTTTAAAGGAATCGGCTGAACTGCTTTGAGGATCGGTCTAGTTGTAAGTTTATTTTTTCAAATAATCAAATTGAAAAAAAAAAATGGAAAAATAATTATATTAGTCAACACTTTTAATTTTTCAAAACTCAAAAATCCTGTCAGGTTATTTATAAACTGTATTGAAATAAATGAAAAGATTTAGACAAACAGGGTTTTGTGTAAATCTAATTAAATTTAATTAACATGTACCGAAGATGAGACTTTATAATACAAAATTTCGTTGATGAGCCAATGTGTAAATATATATATATAAATATATAATATATACACTGCAGAGAGTCTTATAAAGAAATTATTCTATTTCGTTATATTTTAAAACTACTCATGAATAAGCTGATCACATCAGGCCGTAGTTGTCCAGTAGGGTTATTCTGAATTGCGATGCAATAGTCAATGCGATGCGAAAACATGCAAATGCAAACAATTGGTATTCAGTATTGCGATTTTCGCATAATACTCTTTTCTATTCGCATTTCAAATGCGAAAATGTGGCAAGTCGGTATTCTGTATTGGGAAAGCTAATGTCAGATACATGCGATAATCGCAAAATTTATTCGGCAGCATAACAGCAACCGCAAAGTACAAAAATGTAAGTAAAAAATTATAATTTTGTTCATTTATTTAAATTAATTTTTTTTTTAAGTTTTTATTTTGAGCAAAGTTAATGAAAGATATAATCAAAGAAGTGCTTTTAAGTTTCTAAATAAAAAGAAGACAGTTGGTTTTTAAATTTAAAAATAAATATATTGTTTTTTATTTCATCTCTTATATTTCTAGCAATGTTTGTATAATTGTTATTAATAGTACTATTATTGTAGCTGGTTGATTTCAATTCGGAGCCAATATTATTTGGAACGTATAAAAATGCCTTTAGGGTCAATCTAAAATTTTTTACAAAACTGGAATAGAAATGTTTTTCATAATTAATTGTTTTTAATGTTACAAAATAAATTACCTTTTTACAATCAAACTTAGAATATACGATTTGCTTCTATGCATTCTTCTCTGCAGCCTTTCATTTTGGACATGCTCCTCTTCATCATAAAACCATAGAGCAACAAAATCCATTTTTTCTAAATTACACAATTACACAAATATTAAATAAATTTATTTTATTTTGTAATGGCAATCGGAAATTCCTTTTTCTTTTGTAAGTATAATTTGACGTTTACTGTTACCAGCGTTGTTAATTTTGGCCGGTGTTGCCGCGATTTAAAATAAAATGCGATTGCAATTGCGAAAGTGTTGCAGAATACCAATTTACTATTGCATCGCAATTCTTTAACGCATCGCATTGACTATTGCATCGCAATTCAGAATAACCCTACAGGATATTTCATCAGAATTCTACTAAGTACTGATTGCTATATGGCTCTAATATCTCAATAAGATATGAAATTCATATGCCAAGCTTTCGGAAGAAGCATCCGAACTATTTAGAACAATGAGAAAATTGCCAAAGGAATGAAGAATTAAGATTAGCCGGTGGATGGTAACTTAGGTTAGAGTGACCATGTGTGTTATCTGTAGCAGAGTGTGTAGGGGAGATGCATGTGACCAGTTACATATTATTATATATAAATTGGTTACTGTTGCATATTAAGAAACATTATAATGATAATCGACATATGAAATATTAAAGCACTTGTATGACTGGCTTGTGGAGATCGAACCGACAATATTGGTCATGTACAGTTAAGCAACTTATTAACTGATTTCGGCAGCAAAATCCTTCATCGATTTTAATTAGCAGTGTCTCATCAGTGAAATAAAGAAATGTAAATTGTGTTTTGTGTTTTCTACTATCACGAAGTGTGTCTGTTATCGCCAAAGAATAGATATTATATCTGCATTTACATGAGATCACAAATATTAGGAGACATCATTTTAGCATTATCTGCCACATTATTTGATAATTGAGATTACTACGCCTACTGCTATAGAAAATACCAAACTTACAAGTAATTGACGTTTTCTATCCATCGTAGATGAAGACTGTGGAAGTAATGCTGCTCTTCATTACATATACAAAGTCTAAGAATTACTCCTTCTTAAGCTTCTCAAGCGTGGCGCGATACATTACATTTCGTCATAAGAAGCGTACTTTTCACCATAAATAGTCCAACCAATTCATAATGCGGTTGCTGGAAGTAGTATATCGCACAGGCAACGGTAAACCAATGCCATAAGTAAGACTCTGACCAACCATGATGTACTGATGAACTGATACGTGCAGTTTTTCGATTACACTGTGTAGTAAGTAAAATGTCGCCACCTCTTTTAATTTGCTTTAATAAAATAACAACGTAATAATGCATACACATCCGCTCTATTTAATTATCACAGCCAAATTTATAAGTAAATAGTTTTCATTAATTAACATTATCTATTTAGCTGATTAATAAAAAGCTTTTCAATTTCAGCTTTATTGAATAAGTTGTTGTGGAGCAAGAATTGGCATTCAATTTCCAAAGATATTCATCATGTGGGGGAATGTGCACAAAGAATTTTAATCGGTTTAGAGTAAACTAATCTTAATTGTTTAACACAAAAGCAAAACTAATAATACCGGCTAATGGTAATTGAAATATCCATAGATAATTATTTGCAGGAAGTGAGAGATTAGAATACATTACAATATAAATGCGGTACTATAAGAGATGGCTATTGAAATGGTTTAGGTTATACGAGTATATTAAAATTAAGTAAAGAAATCATTTGTAAATTTACTTGCTGTTAACATGTTAAAGTGTACAGTCATTTTATTCCAGAGAATATTGCCTTCTTTAATCGATATCTCTGAAGAGACAGTTGTCAGATACTTTACAAATATTAACAGATTAATATCAGCTGATATGCCGCCGTTTAATTTACTATTACCATATTGTCATTCTGAAAACATATTGAAATAATTTTGTTTTATGTGTTTTTTATAAAGTTTAAATAACGTTTGTAGTCGTTTTAATCACACATAAACAAAATACAGCCGTGTCTTATTGACAAATTAATTATCTATTAATTGCAAGTGTATATAGTAAATCCTTTATATAATTTTAACACACAATAATGCAATATAGTATAAAGTATACTTTAAGGGATAAATAAACTAAATAGAAAAAATATTTGGAATATCTAGCACTAATTACAAATTTATACATTAAATCCTTTACGTATGATAGATAAGTACCTCGGCAGCAAACACTTCTTAAAACATTAATTTATGTATTTATAATAATAGTTTATAATTATTCTTAGATTTGATAGGCAAGTTGCATAGGCAACAACTAGTAATGTAATTAAAATAATACGTGATAGTTTTAATTTAAAAAAAAAATATTAATATTTGTAAAAAAAAATTCTATGTAATGGAAAAAAAGAAGCCTCAATAAATAAATAAATAACTAATAACCAACTCCTTTACGTATATATAAACATACTATAAAGTAATATCTTAGGCGATATATAAAGTAAATACGTAAAACATCTGGGATATCTAGACTATATACCACAATTTGGAATATGTAGCAGTAAGTTTATACACTAAAGCCTTTGCCTCGTATTAACTTATACAATAACACAATATCTTATAAAGTATTTTTTTAGGAATAATATAAGCTAATGGCAAAACGATTTTCGTTGCTAAGTAATAATTTAGTTCTGTAAAAATATAAATTTTTTTATTCAAAACTTATAAGAGACGATAAAAAACAGTTCAACTCTTGAATGAACTTGAGAGTCTGATATTTGTTCTTTAAAAGAACATGTACGTACGAACTAGTTATCGATTACAAACTTTTGGCATTTCCTTTGTCAATCCTATTTGCCTATCAAAATGCTTTGACTTTCGTCATCAGTGAACATCAATATATTGATATATTCTTTGATCGTCTCTAGTGCACTTATTTTTTCAATCGACATGTTAAGTAATTTCAGAATTGGCCTATTTTGTATTGAATACACTTACAAACACCCATATTAATTAAAGTTAAAGCAATTATTAATAGTAAGAAAAATGAAATCAAAGAAAAGTATTAAAATATTTTCTTAAAGGCTGAGAGAAGTACATCCTTCCTACTTTGTAACACAAAAACCAAACTTATCGCACCGGTAAAAACATTATCATGCTTATAAGTAACTACCATACACACCGTCAAATGGCAAAATCTTAATATTGTGCGAAATAATATTGCAAATTAGTATGCCCTCATTTACAATTAAAACTTAAACTTTCCGCAACTAACATTAGCTTCAATGCTCCTGTTTAATGGCAAAATCTGCACAACTTTAAAATTGTCTTTTTCTTCTTCAGTTTCCTTAAAAATTGCTTTCAAGCCATTAAAATAAATTTAATAATGACTTAATTGTGATGTTTGAACAGCATGTACTGCTACTTATTTTCAGTTTCTGGCTGAGTAATTTTTACAAATTGTAGCATATCCTTTCATAGCTTTCTAAGAGTAAGGAAAAAATTAACTCTGTCCAAAGAGGCCGAATCTTTACAGAAAATATCTATAAAATTCGCAACACGTTTTTCTCGCTACACAGTTTTAATCGCATGTTACGTGTAATTGCACTTTTTTGAACTTGATGGATGCGATAGTAGTCATACTCTGTCCTTTAAAGGCAGTGCGCTAAATTTTGTCATTATTGGCAGTTTCAGGATATTTTTTTCTTTTAAAATTTTATCTAGAAGAGTATTATTTTTCATGACCACTTCTTAAGTATTTCATATAAATACTGCAGCCGTAAATGAAGTAAAATAAAAGTTTTATTTTTAAATGTGGCCTCTGGACTAATAAGGCTTATATTTATATTATTTTTTTTTTCGTTTTGCTTTTCTATTCATTTTAATAGTATAGCTTGTTTAGAGGTTCAGAAATTTGGGTTCGTAACAGTGTCTTATTTGAAAACCCTTTTAACAGCAGAGAGTTGTTTACCGTGTAGTTTGCTTTGACACACCATTTTGAATAGACCAGAGCAAGGCTGCCGTATGATCTGCAACACAAGTTGATAATCATTATTCATTATTCATATCCTTCATATTGCAATTTAAAAAAAGTTTTTTTTTTGTTAATGTGGTCGCGCATAAGCAGTTCTCTCTACATCCGTCAAGGATCGCTGCTTTGTGAGACACAATTGTAGCGTGTTTTCTTCTGTTAAAACGGCATTTGTTGCATTAAGTGTTTTGATGTGTCTCGGTTGAATCTGTGTTATGGGATTCAGTTTGCTAATCTTCCGCTTATGCTGCGCCTCGATAAAGAAGTCTTTAGTCAAAGTTTTTTCAGACATATTTCATACAAAAGATCAAAAGCAGACTACATGCATTATTTAATTAATTTTATTTTTATTTTAAAATAATAAATTATTATAAAATAGAGAGCTGCAAAGCGGTATTTTACTATTAAAAAACTGGCTTGTTAGCGAGAACTTTTGTTATTATTTAAATAGTTTAATTTACATGAATAAGAGATAACTAAGCATGCACGCTCGTGCAAGCATATTAATGCACCACCTTGCATGTTGCGGTTGCCATTTCAGAATAAGTTTGGATTGATTTAAATTCAATTTACTAATGAGATAAAATAATACAGAGATGACTTGATGAAATTTGTAATGCAAATAATTATTGGCGTCAGTACTGCTTCCGTCAATCTACTGAGTGGAATTACGTTTTAACCAGACATAACAATGAATAATTTCATACATTTAATTCACATTAGATTAAATATAATGTAACAATTCTTTTAAAAGTTCTAACAGTTCTATCCACTCAAAAGGCCAAAACTACTATTTCTTTTGTTACAACCAACTTAAGAATGTTTAGTGAAAAATCTATTAAACTGTATAAAAACATTAAACTGCTTGCAAAAATCCTAAATAACAGCACCGTTTATAAGATTTGCCGAATATGCCATATTAAGGACTACAGAATAGTTTGCCTGCCAATGATAATCTTATTGAAAGCAGAGGAAGAATCCTGTCAAAACCATTAAAAGAACTTCTCAGGTAAAACAATAGGAGATGTTTTTGAGCAGATTAAAGTTTTGTTGCATGTACTCGTATATAAAATCCATATTGCAAACGTCCTAACAAGTTGTATACGAATACACAGCTATTTTGTGAAGTCTTTATTTATTTTTTGTCAATGATATATATTTTCGGAAGTACAGTGTATACTTAAGAAGAAACTACTTTACCTTTGTGGGGAATTACATATGCCGGCTCTCTTTTAGAAGTGAACCAATTATGAAAAGTCTAAAGAAAAGTGTATCCTACTGTATAATAGGGCTGCAGATTCTACTCCTTTTGGCAAAGCCTTTCCTAAGAAATGTTTGTAAGCTGATGTTTTCATTTCGCTTTTAACTTGGCGAAATAATTGCATATTAAATTAACAATCATTTCAAGTATATCAACTGGGTGGCTCCGTAGGCGAATGAATAATGCACATCCAACAAAAACGAAGGTCATGAGTTTGATTCTTTCCTTGACTATGGGTCTTTTCCTGTGGGCAAACCAAAAGCTTCACATATTAAATTGTTAAAAAATAAAATTGATTAGATACAAAAAGTATAGAATTTTTTTTGATAATCCTTGCAAACCTTAACATCGATTATAGTTCTATTCAAATTTCTCTCTTCTTTGAACAATGCCTTTCACTTTCAGGCCATTTCCATTTTACCTTCAAACCAAAAATTAGTTAAACTCTTAGAAAACAATTTAGCATGCTTTAACACGGTGAGTTGCAAATACGCCTGATAACAATGTGGCAACAAAAATATGTAAAAACAGTTGAAGCACTTGCACCAGCCATTGTGTACACGAATAGCAAATGTTATGCTAATCGAGCAAACTAAGAATGTTTAAACTCTCTGTGCTAAGCCAAAACAACAACTGAAATGGGAAAGGATTACGCAAAAAAGGATCATTAACCACTAACAGAGTTAAAGCGAAAAATCGAATTGTGTAAATCCACTGCTACCAAACAGTAGAAGCGCGGAAAGAATTTTAAATCATTGGTATAGGAATCCTCTATCAGATTTAAGTTTAAAGAATTATGTTGCCCATACACTGGATAAATTTTCTTTTTCTCTAATTGAGGTTTATAAGTGTGTAGATATTTTAGGTATTTGTTAATTAAAGGAATCAATATGTTAGAAAAGTTGGCTTATATTCTATCGGTAAAAAATATAGGTAATGAAAGCTTTGGGGTCCGCAAGTTTTGCAAAGACAAATATAGAAATTTAGCATTTAGCATTTAGAATACCGAAAAGCAACCAAAGACGTTAAAAGTCTAATGATCCTGGAAAAATGATTAATTTTTAGTGTATCCGCTTGAAGCAAGTCTCAGCTACCAAAATAACTGAATCAAAGCGAAAAATATCTCTCACACTGAAAACTATGAAAGATATACTAAATCAGAAATATATGAATGGATCTGTTCTCAACGTGTTCTTTAGTTAAGCCTAAAATAAAACTCATCTAATAATAACTCTAAGGGTTTTACCTCTCCTCCTTTTTTTTATTATATTTAGATTGCGAATTAATGCAGCTGTTATAAATTGCAATTTTTTATTTATTGTTGCTGTAGTTGTTCTTGAACACACATATTCACTGCCAATAACCATTAGACTATTTATATTGTTAATATTTATTCACCACATATAAATATGTGCTCGTCTATGTTTTGAAAGGCTCAAGTATGCATGCATTTGTAAATAGACATTGCATACAATACCAGTTCAGCCGCTAGTGAACTTCAGCAAATAGATGAACAAACTCTCTATGGCTAACTGTTGTTATGCAAACATGATTGTATGTATGTGTGCGCGCGTCTGGGTGTGTGTGTGTATAGATATGAAGAAAAGTAAGTGCATGTTGTGTGGCAAATATTTACAATCTCATGTTCTGAAATTGTTGCAATTTTATGTGTCACTGATACAATTTTGTAATTTGAAGTTTTTATTTTACTTTCAAAGTATATTATTTTTGTTTTGTTTTTCATTTTGCTATTAAATATCAGCAAATGTTAAGTGCATTGTTGAAATGATATGTTGACTTTAAATGGCAGCAAATGTACGGCTAAAAGCAACGTTAGAATGGCGTTTTAATGTTTTTCAAATGAAATAAAGAAATTGTAATGAAAATATTGGAAAAATTTTATATTGGAGTTTAATAGACTATTTGAAGATATAATTATTAGATTTGTAATAGAATTATACACGAAGTATATCATACAAATAAATGTGAAAGTCGACATTTTTTAAAATAAATATAAATATCTAGAGCGTGTAAATATATTTTCGTATAAATATTGTTACGCATATACACGTAAACGTAATGGTCTCACAGGTTCGTTGATTCCAAAAACAATAAAGGCAAACAGTTTCCTTTCGCTAATTACAAACTAAACTTTATTTACTGCACTTATTCTTTCGACTTTTAATTACGTACTAAATATCCTGTAGTTTACGGGTCGTTGTCATTTTATATGCAGGTATGTATGATGATAAATGCCGTTCTTCTAGAACTCTATTGCCAGAGATTTTTAACTCTTACGGCTAAAACGTCATTTTATAAAGCATGCTTTTAGGGGTAAATAAATATAACTTTGGAATTTATAATGAAAACAAAATAATGGAAATCGTACTTAATAAAATCATTTAAAGCGTTTCAATATAATACTGCACAACTGTAGCAGTATAGAATTGAAGGCAGAAAAGCAATATAAAGACTGAAAATAATAGAATTATAATATAACAATGAGTTGTTACAAGTTGTATCATAATATTTCCTTTTGCCCACACTATGCAGGTTTCATGACTTATCCTCATCTGTGTTGCTTTATAACGTACTCCTTATCATGTAATAGATCATGCTCTAAATCATTCTGTGCTGAGGCGCATTTGCACGTAAAACTCTCTCTTTCAAGTATATTTTCTGTAAATTCTCCCGAACTTCCATGAGAGCATTTGCAAATTATATTTTGATCATAATAAAAACTATGCTTTGCGTTAAAAATTTTATGGTATATATGATTAATGTGTTGAGGATGAGAATCGAGATTAACTGCATGGCTCTTTTATTTTATTTTAATTAATAATTTTATTTTGCTTGCGATTTATTATGGAATATAAATAACCAACGACGATTTATACAGTGAGCGTCAAATGCAAATAAACATCACATTTAGTTTGAAGGCGTTATATACTTTACCATGTAGACAATTATGGTGAAGGCACCTTCTAACTTGCAGGTTTCCAGGCCTTTTTTATATTTTCTGCCCTCTTTACTGCACTAGAAATCGGTTTTATTTTTACAACAAAAGTCCTAACATCCTTCCACGTGTTAAAGACTTCATCGTCCCGAATTTGGTGTATTTATCTACAATTTTTTTTTATAGTTCTCGTACAGTGGTATCTTCCAATTTCCTAATTTTGCTTTTTCTGCAAATCCATTACGATTTGGCAAGCATCACTTAAAGTATCCTTTCCCATTCTCAGTTAACGTTTTCTGCAACAAGTTTTCTTTGAAAACTGAGAAATATTTAGAGCGGTACTTTCGCGTTATACTTAGAAAGAAGTAAAAATGAAAGAGATGGCCACCATTTTTGCATTTGCAGCATACGCATCTTCTCTGAGGTTGAAACTGTTTACTTTCATTTGACGCGTAAAATATATATATATATATAATTATAATACCAGTATTCTGGTGGTATAACCTACCACCATATTATTCGTGATGAGCCGGTAAATGAATAAAGCATGCCGCTGCTCTTCCTCTGGTGTCCTGCAAACAGCGTCTTGCACCATTGAAGTACTGCAGGAAAAGACCAGAAAAAATTTTTATTGGATTAACTGCATAGAATATTAAGGAACTTTATTAACCACGATCTTATTAAGCACTTTATTCAATGATATTTGTTTGGATAATAAACTTTAGTAAATAATTACCTTTTCTTTATGAAAATAATCAAAATTTTTAATTGAATGTTGTGCTGATTATATATTTTGGGAATATCACACGTACTCACTAAATATCGAAGTGGTAGATGAACGAGTTATATTTTCATATTTGGCTTACGTGTGACCAACTATGAGTTGGGAATATTCCAATTAGAGAAAATGTCGCCTTTCGAAACTAGTTAAATTATTTCATTAACAGATTTATTTTACTGCATTTTTTTACTGCCTTTTTCCATATTAAAACATAACCGAGGAGTAACAATGCAAATCAGTCGTCTGGCTTTTGCTTACAAATTCCAGGCGAGTCATTACTTTTTTTATATATATTTAAAAATCATAAATATAACAAAAAGTTCTCTCTAGTATTACTTATCCTTAAAGGATGCTCTATACCTTGTTATGTTACTCAACGCTGCGTATGAGTAATTAATTAATACTCCGGAAATATCACTCATACGCTACGAAGTACATTTGAAGGCAAAATTTGTATGAGTATTTTCGCAGGTTTAGCGGCGTCACTTATCATTTTAATTTATTCATATTTTAATGTTCCTCATCAATATTGTTGCGATGTGTAAACACAGACGCATGCTCATTTAAAATTGCACACAAGGTTAAATTTTTTAAATTAAAAATAAATATTCCATCTCTTACTTCTATTTGCTTTGTATAATTTTTTTTTTTTTGGACTATTTGAAAACCGTATACATGATTTTTCGCAACATAAAATAAATTAAAATGTATATCATTCAAAAGATAATATTTGAGTTACAAAAAAAAAGTCAATAATAATCACGTTTCTCATTAAATTAAATTACAATGATTGTGTTTTATAGATACTGAAACACTGTATGAAATTTCATTTTGTCAAGCACGTCGAGGTTTGTGAAACAGTTTTTTATAACATCATTGTTTTTATTAAACTTTGTGAAGTTTTTATTCAGTTATTTTTATTTAATTATATTTATTTGCTCATTTGTCTGTTGTATTGTTAATTAGAAACTGATAGCTGACCTATTACAATAAATAAATATATCAAAGTATTTTCGGAAAGCATAAAAGTGACCCTGAAATCTTCACCGCATACTAAAGATTAATGTATTTTGAAATTCATCAGTAAATTGAATTCATCATTAATTAATTTGATGATTAAAATATATTATCAACTTTAATGAATATAAAATTCACTAAAAAGTGTTTGTGTGTTTTTAAATTTTACAATTAAATTTCTTAAAATTGATAATTTTTCTATTTTTATTTTTTCTGTACAAGCAAATAAAATTCGTGGGACGACAAGTGAATAGTTTGCTGTTACTGCCACGTGGTGATAGTTTAGACAATTGTAAGTACTACTAGATATTTATAGTAGAGAATACTGCCGTTAAGTTATAAAAAAGGTGTATTATCGGATGAATATCGGTTCGGTTTTACGACCAAACGAAGTTACGGGTTAAGTGTAAGTCTGGCTCTGTCTATCTTTTATAGCTTTTTGAAATTATAAAAGAGTTGAGAAATATTGTATTATATGAGAAGAATTAGATAAATCTTTAAAAATTATAATTTTATTACTTATCTTTAATAGGTTTATAGAAGGCAACAAAATTTTTTTCTATAAATTGTGGTTAAAGTTGTAGAATTTTTGTTTTTATGTGATATTTATATATGGATTTATATGTGGATATATATTGTATCTTCTTCTTTGTAAACACTTTTTTTATTTCTCATTTACAATAATAATAATAATAAACATTAATATTATTTGGAACAACTTTTGGAATATTATTGAATTAAATATTCATAAATAAAAACTCTGCTTATAATCCATGAGTTACAGATTTATCTGACGTCTTAAGTCTTGTCTTAAGTCTTTCCTAGCAGAATGTGGTATACCATAATACGTTTTTGTAGACCCAGATGTACACTTAGCCCGGGACTTGTTTGGTGCTAAAACTGATTTCATCATTTTACCCTCCAATAAAAAGGGTATCGCAAAATAATGCCTAGCTTCGTCATATTATGGATTTATCTTTCTAATATTCTTACTGTTGCAGCTATTTATCACATAGTACTCCTTTTTTGTAACTTAATTGCAGTATTTTCTACTATATGTATTGAGCGGTAATTCTAATAAAAACAATACCAGAAGGGCTCTACTCATGCAACTAATTATGAATGAGAAGCTGCCAAATATTTTATTCAGATATGTAATCCACCTTTGGAACTGCTGGCAAATAAAGGCCATGCAAATTTGATTTTTTTTTATTATTAAAAAAATTAGAAAATAATTCCTCTACGATAACTGATTCAAATCAAATACTTATATATTGAGGGAGGGTATTTTCGCACGAATAAGAGAACTGTGTTTTTGTGTCAAACAATTTTTCCCCATGTTTACGTTCGACGACAATTTTCAATTTTCTTTTCCATAATGATGCCCTTGCCAAACACAATTTGCTTTTCATTTTACTTTGCAAAGTTAAAGAGAGGGGAAACACTCGTATTATGTGGCCGTTATTTCGCATGGCCGTATGAAGGGGAGATTTGTTGAGTTGCGTAAAAGAGGTGAATTTGAATTACCATAGACAAATTGAAGAGGGGAATTTGAATACTAAAGAACACGAGTGGTTTGAACTGGAAATTAATTTCTAAATCAAAAGCACAATAACGTTTTATTAGCAGCATAAAGGATAAATAAGTTATGAGCGAAAAGGAAGAAGTCTTTGTTTTTGTCTAAAAGTCATTTTAAATTTATATGTGTGTTTTTCTTTGCCTCTTTTGTTATGAATTTTAAAAAACTTCTTTGGAAACGAAATAAAAAGAAATACTGATCTTTAAAAGAAGAAAGAAAGGATTTTTCATAAATTTATTCGTTTGTACTTATTCTTAGTACTTTATCAGCTCTGAAGATATTTATTTATTAATTTATTTATAATTGTTGTGATTTGTAAATATTTAAATTATAAAATTTTTGTATATATATTTTCCCCCTGTTTATGTTTGAGATCATTTTAAAACTACCTTTTCTATAATTATTCCTTTGGCAAAGAGCTAACTTATAGTTGAAAAGAAGACTGTTGTTTTTTCATTATTATTAATCTGCCCATGTTCATGATTATAAAACAAAATAAATGTGCAGCTAAAAATTTCAATACTTTTAGAAAAGCCGCCGAAAGAAATGAAAAAATCGAAAAAACTATAATAAGTTGCAGCATAAATATTATATATCCATTACAAATTGACAGAGGCTGCGCAAGCGACTTGTTTGTCAACTTACAAAGCAACCAGCCCAATCACTAACAATAACCAATTTCGAGTTTGAATATTTAAATAAATTTTTTTGGGACATACAGTTGAAAGTGTGTAGAAAATTTAAATGACAATTAAGAACTTTCTTTGAAAGCTTTAAATTTATTAAAAAATTGTATTCTATAAAATAAATTATGCAAAATTATTATAATTTATTCAAATGTGCCTTGACACATATGTATTTCCTTTCTTTATTTAAGAGCTCGATATGAACGACGACTGCGCGTCTTATCACACTACATAACTTAGCTATCTTTATATCGTGAATTTTATTTCCTCTGTACTAAAATTACTAAAACTTATATCTTTTTTCAAAAGGACAAGGCAAAAGAATCTCGAGCCATGTTATAAATATTATGGGATAAAAATTTAGTTTTATCATCATGTTTGCATTACATTAATTACTTATTACATATTAATAAATTCATTCACATTCAGTTAATGTGCTTATCGTAGTAATCCTTACATAGTGTTATCATACTTAGTACTAAGTAATAATTTTGAGACTGATCTTGACTACTCTTGAGTGTGCAATATCCTTAAGAGTGGCCTTAAATTACGTGTAAAGAGTGGTTAAATTTTAAAGTCCGATGTTGAATGTCAAACACGCTTAAACGTCAAATTTTTCAGACTAACTAAATTTGAACCATGGAACGATACACAAGCGATCAAGTTATTCTGACTTATTATGGAATTGGGCTTATAAATCAAAATTTACACGCTTACATGGTGCAATTGAGTAGAGAAATAGTGGGTCCTCTTGACCATTTGAAACGTCGTCAATTATCAGAATGTTGATATGAAATGTCAACATTGGATGGCCATCTTCAGTGATGAGGATATATTTGCAACTTAGGAGATTCGTCAATCAGCCGAATTGCCACATTTGAGCAAATGATAATCTAAGAGTAATCAATGAGTAATCGAGAAATCAATGTATCCACAAAGAGTGACTTTTGGGCTGGCTGCATCATCGGGGCGTATTTTTTCCGAAATAAGGCCGATGGTTACTGTGAATTTTATTCGCTATCATGAGATGATTACGAACTTTTTTTTGTCCTGAATTGGAAGATATGGATGTGGACGTTGCTACTTGCTGCACAGCTAAGTATGCCCCTTTTTCCAGACAAAGTCAGTGATCTTGTTATCTCACGTAGTGAGATTGCCATTGACAGTTTTGGAAATTGACATTTTTAACTGTAAAAATATCCTTTATAAACTGATTAGAAAACTGTTATAAAAGTAATAAATTAAAATTCAGTTTACTTATGCACATCCCACATTAAAAGTAACTCTCTTTCTAAATACGGCACGTGTAGTGATCTCTTGTAGTGATTACCTGTTCGCTTTCTTTTCGCCGATTTTTCTGATTGAGTCATAAGTTTGTTTTCTCCAAAATAGCCTTAAAAGAACATTTGATAACATATTTGAATCAAATTCTTCCTTGAACTTTTGCCTTTTAATAAAAATTCTTTACCGAATCGAGAAAAGCAGCAAAACACAACTACTTTTGCGTTTAAATAACCGTAAAGCATGACACATTAATTTTACTTATTTTCTAAAAGAGAGTAACGTCCTTATGACTCCTTGCATGCAATCATTAACTTTTCGTTGTTTTCGATAAAAAAGCAAATCCATTTCATGCATACATATCAATTTCCAAAGAACTGTGTTGTCGAATAAAACACTGCAATCTGCTACGCCTTCGAGTGCAACTATTTAATTTTCTCTCAAATCGCACAACATGCAGATATTTAGCGGGAAATGGCCAAGTAAGTAATAATTTGATATTGGCATGTTTGCAGTTTATTGAGTGGCCAACGTTGTTGCTGCTATTTGTGTGTGGTAATTATTCCGCAATAATTGGCCGTTTCGGTTCATTTTCTATTCTTACGGACGGGAAAATTGTTTTTATATTATTTGTGGCATGTTTTCAGTTTTTTATTTGCATAAAAATAATTTTACATTTTGCTTAAATATTTTATGATAATCGGTTTTTTTCAAACTTCTTATTCGTATTCAAGTAAAGAAATAAATTGCATTTGAAGAGCGTAATAAAATTTATGAGCTGTAATTATTCAGAAGAAACAATATGTTTAAGGAACAAGTAAATACTGCGGACTTTAATTAAATCACTGGAAGGTGAAAATGCATGGAGAGCTAAGAAAATGTATAAAATTTGTTTGTTTGTTTGCCTTAAAAGGCCGATGGAAATATTGAATTGAAACAGTCTTTGTAAAGTGTTTGTATGTGTGTAGTGGGGCATATGAAGGAAATCTTCTAATTACGAAATAAGTTTGGCATACCCAGAGGTAGTAAGGAAATATCTCAATATAATATAAAATAATGCACGCATATTCGAATAAATATGGAAGATTTGGAAAAGTTTTTTTTCCCTATTGAATCGGAAAATCGGCATATAAATCGTTCGTGATTTAAAAATTAAATGAGATTGATTAACTTGGAGTTATTTGTCTCCTGTGCGCATTGCATAGCATTCTAAATACAGATCTGCAGATCTTTATACAAATATTTTCTTGGAACAAGTGGAGACTTTAGCAACTTCCGATTACAATTAATCGCTAAGTTTAGTAAATCAAACCCATAACTATCAATTTCATTTTATTTTAAAGTCAGTAGAAATGAAATATCAAATTACGAGCATAAAAGCAATACGAAATAATGACAATTTTGAAATTATAAATTCCCATAAATAAAATGCAATAAAATAAATCATTCAATATATTGAAGATTCGAAGGCGATTAACCAAATTAATCGAGTAATGCAAGTAATTTAAAAATTTGCGCAATAACATACAATTTACTTTAATCGCATGCCAATCACATTCATCACTGCAATTTCGTCAATTGGATTCTTCATTATTTTAATGAATAAAATTTCATTACTTATATGAACTTTGTTTGTTTCCTCTTCCATAAATAGATTGCGACTATTTAATAACCTCTATTTCATTGCTTTTATTTAGTAACTTATTTTCCATATTAATGAAATGTTGCATTGAATATATGAAAACATTGTTCGATGGGTTTTGATAATCTGTAGTATTAATTATCGAAATATATGAGCATATTTACCTAAAGCGAAAAAAATGTATTTCCCCTAAACATAAATTGGAAAAGATGAACTACCTTATTGACGTCATTTTGTTGTCTCGCTGCCTCTAGTACAGTAAATGTTCTATTCTCTTTTAATTTATTCTCTCTTCGTAGATTTTGCGGCTATTTATCACTTTCTATCACTTCTTTGTCCTTTTATATGGGGTGCTACTAAATTTTCTGCCCGGTGCAATATTCGTAGTCCGGCTAGAAATTGGCTTTTGTTGCAGTGCTTATAAATTTGTTTTCATCAGCAGGCAATTTTTTAAGTGTTTCCGAAGATATTTTTAAAAGCCTCACATTCTCGGATATGGCATGTCGCTCCACAAGCCTTCAAAAGCTATATTGCCATAATAAATTCCAGCTATAGAGAACTATGCGATACGTGTGCATTGATCCTTTCCATATATCTCTATAGACCATATTTCAAATATAGATCGGAAATGCCTAATTCAGTGTCGCTACGGAATTCCATGGAGACAACTTTTAGTCTGGTGATGACAACATGCGGAATATTCTAATTTATTTATAACTATTTAAACTATAGAGGGCTGGGACTATATTTGTAATATTGATGTGGGAATGAGTATATTAAATGGTATGGAGAGGAACAATATTTTTCCATTATATTATTATTTTTCTTTTATTTATTATATTATTATTTTCCTTTATATTTTTTCCTCTATATGAAATTTATTTATTTTGAAGCCTAATGCTACGGCTTCAATGCATAGAAGATCTCGCTGCCACCATTCTCTTCTTCTTCTCTTGATAAATATATAATTTTAACCCTAATCATACCAATGAATAGAGTCAAACATCTTACCAAGCCCTCTAAGGCTCTAATTTTAATTGTCTGCCAAAAAGGCTAGAGAAATTTGTCCAGGATTTTTTTTATTGACTATGCATTTTGCAAGCAAAACCACATTGGAAACATTATTTTTTAATTTTTCACTGAGCTGTTTATAATGTGACACATTTTTGGATCGCAGATGTGTTCGCTGAACTTTGACATGTATGAGTAGTAAAAAGTAATTCTGAAGGCTTCCATTAACTTATTTTCAGCCCCTTTCATGCTAGAAAAAAAACAAGAAAAATATTAGTTTATATGATTCTTGGTGGCGTTGGAGTTAAATATGGAAGAAATTATAAATGCAGGTGCAACAAAAACGTTCCTAACAAGCTTGTAAAAGAAGCAAAAAGTTTTCAAAAAATTATTTTATTATTTTCTATTGTGAAAGAAATTCTGACGACAATTATGTATGAAACAAAATATCGGCCAAATGTTCGTCAAGGATTTGGTGGCTTACCTCTGTCCTTATTGTACCGAATTATCTAATCTTTTATCTCTGGAATTGCAGCTGCTTTATTGGGTTATACATTTTCTTTTCAGTCCAATGGCGTTAAGTCACAGGATCATGGCGGCCAATTAAGCTCGTAAGGAGATAAGATAACACGGCCATTTAATTTTTCGCGCAAAAGAGTCTGTGTTTCCATTGTGTGGCAACTGCCACCATCCTTTTGGAAGCATATATATCGTTCAGTATATATCCTCAATTTCTGATATGAAGAAGTAAATTATTATCATCTCCCATTAGTATACACCATTCAAGTTAGCTGCTTGACCAACATCAATTTCGAAGTATTACGACCCGGTGATGCCGCCAGCCCACATGGTGCCGTAACGGAAGAGAGCAAGCGTGAATAGGTGCTTTCACATTTCCTACAGTAGTACGAACCGGTTGGTCCGCCAGCCCACGTGGTGCCGTAACGGAACTGAGCAAGCGTGAATAGGTGCTTTCACATTTCCTACAGTAGTACGAACTGGTGATGCCGCCAGCCCACATGACGCCGTAACGGAACTGAGCAAGCATGAATAGGTGTTTTTACATTTCCTGCAGACGGAATTGCGTATAGATTTTGTTCATTATGAAGGTAAAAATAATCCCGCAGTGCATGAAATACATTTCGCTTTGAAAGCCCGTTTTTATACAAAAGTTCAATAATCTTAACACACTGGTCAATTGTGGTCCAACACATTTTTGAATTTTTCAAACACTGAAACAAAGAAATCTTAGCTTAAGTTGGCCAAAAACACTTAATGTTGAGGACCATCCTTTATAAAAACCGAAAATCCTTTTACTTATAGATTGTAGTAGAGTTTGGAAAAATAATTTTGATTGAAGTTGTCATGTATGCAGCTGCAAACATTCCCTCATGCACTATATGGATTACGGTGAGTTTTTAGATTTGCGATTTAAATCTCTGCGCGTTCCCCTTTCGTTAGTATTTGGGAAGTGAATTTAGCAAGATTTATTTGGAAGTGTGTTAATCAAAATGATTTCCATATCAAATAGTATTTTCATTAATTTTAACCGCACTGTGGTCGGTTTTTTTTCGAATGCACTTTTAGAGGAACTCCAATAACACTCGCCCACCTTTAATTCAGACGTTTCTGTTGTTATGCTTTGCTGTAGTTAATCGGAATATGTATGAAAGCTGATACTTGGATATGTGTTAATATCTTTTGAGCACTTTAACAATGCTGGTGTAAAAACATGGAAGTGGAGTTGTTTGATTGTTCGTACGTAAAACAATTGAAGTTGTGGTTGTATGGCGATCCTTTGCAAGCAAAGGTTCCACGTTGTGGCATGTAGCCATGCATATGTGTTCATTTAACACACACAATCAAGTGTTCAAATGGCTTTAAATAACAAAAGTGCTAATGTTACTGTACATTATATTGAGGTTGGTGGCGAATGTATGAGTGGTTGTATGTATAAGTAACTGGTTATGCGAGCAAGTGAATGTCCTGGAGTACTTGAGTGGTTAAATTGAATTCTTGCAATTTAACACTTGATTAAATTTCGTCACGTGACCTTTTATATACATTTCTGTATGTATCTCTGCAGCGAAAATCTTACATTAAATATAATGTTAAATAGTAAACTCAAATAAAAATAAAAATATGAAGCGAAGAATGGAAGGATATTCCTAAAATAATTTGCTTTGTTTTTGGCACGCAAGTTTCAAGTAAGGCAATAAAGTTTATGCCCTAAAATGTTTTTCTGCTGACATACATGCTTGTTTGTTTGCAATACATTTCTGTGCTGCCGCATATATTTTGAAACGATTTTTATATAAAAAATTATAAGGATGTCCTTATATGTTTTAAAAAGTATTTTTAATTTCTTTGAACTATAACGACAAAAAACAAAAAAAAAACTAACGATTAGAAAAGTTATTGGTTTTATTAAATTATTTATAACTATAGAAAATAATTACAAATTAATTAAGTGTAAGATAGTCATACTAGTCGCTATTTAGGATATACGAACGGACTATAAGGTTGTATTATACAGATGTTGTTCGATTTATACAATGTTATTTAGCCCAAAAGTAGGACTGGAGATAACTTATATAGGGTCCAAGCTTATTTGTGAATAGGTAGTTCCGAATTGTTGAGCATTTTGGGTTATGAAGTGAACATGTGATTAAGGACATTCGACAGTGGAGTACTGCAGTTGTATACCAGAGGTATCCACATTGTAATTGGTTGATCCAGATTTATTCTGACGTATTCCTAGTTGCTTTATTAGTTTATTGAAATTTTGTGTACAACTTTGCTATTGAAATGTCCTCATAAACGGCTAGAATATTTTGTCAGCAAGTTTATTGCCTTGAATTCGCCAATATCGTGAAGTGATTGTAGTACTTGGTGAGAATACTCCCGTCACATGATATCCAGTGAGTGTTTTTTCACTGATTAGATATGGTATGCATGGAAGAGGATCAGTATGTACTGCCTTTTATTATATTTATTTCTGTTTTTTTTAATACTGCTGTAATGAAAGGCTTATGTGTACAAAACTAATATAAAATTGCCTTGAAAAGTTTAACTTTTTGGCTCAAATAAGCAGAGAGTAAATAAGTAAGATATGTGGATCTGTAAATTTTCCAATTAAATTTTTAACTGATTTGCATAGAAAACTTTAACACACCATTGAAATTAAACACCCCATTCATGTGGTTCTGTATAATAAAAGTCATCAATAAACTAACGAATTTAACTGCATTACAGCTTTGAATTATTTTCTGGTTAAAGTGCCACTTATTCGTGGACGAGAGCTGAAGTCATTTTCAGAAAATAATATCCAAACTGTTACTAATATACAAAATAAAGTAAAATGATCTGAAGATTGAGAAAAGAAAAGTTATTTTAATTTTTTTTTGTAACAAATAACAATAGTGGGAAATGTTATAGGAATGCTGGGTGACTTCCCCTAAAATGCTTTTAACTATTTGTAACGACATTGTTTTTAATCGCAAATTATTTCGAGGACAATTTTCAGTCTTCGAATAGATAAAAAGTTGAAATTATTAAATTATTTTAATCATACTTATTTTCATTCTTATACTTTTATTGAAAAGTTTTATGGGTAAAGTTATTGAAGTGATTGCGAAAGTTCAATCAAAAGAGCTTCACAATTAAAATAGTGATTTTGTAATTATTGCATGTTTTCATTTTGACGACGAGGCAGATGTTTTTATTTTTGTTATTATCTCTTGCCTAAGAAATATTCTAATGATTTTCAAAAAAATTCCAGCTCGGGCTATTTAAATCTTAATATAAAAAATGTAAAAAATCTATAATAGCTCATAAGAAAAAGCGCCTAAAAGGCCACTTTAAAATCAGAACAACATGCCGTACAGGAAATATTTGCCACCGAGTATTTATTATTATTACAAGTCGATTGTTACTTTCAGAAGGAAAAAAATTTTAAATTCAAATTATAAAATACTTTATCAAATAAGTTGTGCTCTTTAATGCAATAAATAAGACACGTTACTATATATATACATATATATAAACGAATATTTATCGATGTCGATATTTGTGCTTATTAAAAACTTGCACGATTCATACTCAGCAGAAGGACGTTAACCACTAGCATGTGTTAAATTTCTCAGCGCGGTAAAATCAAAATGATTTAAATACGAATTCGTAAAACGGATGTGATATATAATTATATGTTCAACACAAAAACATACATACACACACACAATATAAAAAAAAATTATTTGTTATATTGAATTAAGCAAAAGGAAAATTGAATTTTTTATTTTACTTGTTAAGGTCAAGAATATCTGAATAAATTATGAAGCAGAATAAGAAAATTTTAAAACAAACCGTATCGTGTATATTTTATTATTATTTGTCTGATAAGTTAAGGCGATCAACTATATTTATTGTATATCTATTTGCGTTTCCCAAACTTAAAATTTGCTACTGATCAATTTAAAACTGTCGTACGATATTTTACATGAAAAGTGCAATTTTGTGTCGTTTGCTTAAAAATGGTTTTGGCTCAAAACTCGTGATGTGCTTTATTTTAAATACGAGTATGTTGTCTCCATTCAGAATAAAATGCAAGCTAATTTTGTCCTCTGCAAAATGGTTGAACGTTTTTGAAAAGGGTGCTCGTAATCAGGAGAGTGTGAATATCAGCTTTTAATAATTCTCTTCATATACATTATTTTAGCAAACAAATTTAAAAAAAGAATACCGACATTGTAGTCATAAATTATTAAATTCCTTTTGACAGTGCAACAGGCAAAATGCTGCTCTTTAGGTGCTGCCAAGTATTTATAAATGAAAACTAAAATGATATCCTGCTGCTCATTTGAAGCAAAGGATTCTTTTCCATTTAATTTATTATTCCAATATTTTAGTAATATGAAATACAGCATGAAGTTTCGGGCAAAAGGATTTAAAAACAAAATATTATTTAGAAATTATGAGATCAGATCCTGACACAGATCAACCATGTATGTCCCCAACTCCGGCTATCTCCTATTAAAGGCAAAATCCAGCTGAATATTTTTCACATGTATTGTAGTAATTTTCTTATAAATAATTGAAATTGATGTTTGATCAAAATGACAAATAATAATATAATAAATATTTTATGTTTAAAATCTGTTATCTCGTTCTAAGACCCCACTTACATAATATATTCTTCTGAAGGGGGAATTTACATCCCACTTTGGGTTTGAACTTTATTAATTTTATTTTTATTAATTTTGGATATTTAATGCGATTCCAGTATCAAGAAATTATATATTTTTTTCATTTTCGTTCAAAGTCTGCTGATTATTTCCGTATTTCTTCTCTTCTTCTACTTGCTATAAAATAATGTAAAAAACACTGAAAGGATTTTTTCAAAACTTAAACAGAATTAAAATTGTTGTAATCAAATTTCTAAATACTCATACACATGGCTAGAACTAAATAATAATATAAATAATATTTAGAACAAATTCGACTTGGTTTTATAGTTGCATGTGATGAATGTGAAAGTTTGCAGCTGTTGTGCAACCATTAATTTATTTTGTATAAGTTGCACATAAAACTAGATTTTTATTTTTACCACACATCGGCTCCTTGCCTCGCTCCCTGTTGTACTATTTTGAAGCAAGAAATCGACATAAAATATTAAAAATCCTAGACGTACAAATATTGAAGTATAAAATTGCATGTTACTTTTAATGTCTTGTTTTAACAAAGTAGGTTTGCCTGCTCGTCTATTGCAGGTAAAAGCATAACGAATTGTATTTGGAAATATAGTGAAATGGCTAAATTACTTCGGTTGGGCGGGGTGCGGTAAATGTTACCAAGAATAATACATTGTAGTGCAAAAAGTGCTTTAGTGTATTAGTCAGTAAGCCTGAAGCATTGAACACATTCGTCGCAGAGGGATACGCGAATAAAGGACTTCAAATGGCTCTGTGCCCAGCTACATAATTATTTTTGAATAATCGACATTAACCATTTGAATGAGCCCCTCTCGTACACATTTCGCATTCGAGACAATAAAATAATATTTTTATTTGAGCACTATATGAGTATTTAAAATATACAAAAATATAAAAACATGTTAATGGATTGTCAATTCATTTATATAAAATAATTTTCAGGAGTGGTCTGTTTCTTAATAAAATAATTAAATTCACTTCAAGTGGACAGCAAAGCCACTTCACATTATCGGGCTTATAAATAGAAATTTGCTATTACACATACATATGCATTATATATTTGACTATAAAAGAGTAGAGGAGCGATTCACTGAATTAGTTTGAACCTGAAAATATTGGCTGTAAATACACATCAGGAGTTTGTGTACTGGCTTCTAAGGGGAAGTACTACTTTCCATTTCTACAAATTACAGTGTTTTCTTAACAGTAAATAAATTTACTTTTCCCTATTTTAGTTAGCTTTGCTTAATTAAATGAAGCTGCAAACTGATCTCTACATAATACGACTATATTCTAGTATATGTGAATAAGATTAATAAATCTGTAGGAGTGGTTACTGTTGTACTGAGAACAGTGTCACGAGTACTATTTAAAATGCACTCTATTCCCAACAACTAATATTCATTAAAAATTTGAAATTGATTTGAACATTGAAAGTGATCATATCGGTAAATCAACTGAAAAAAATATATAAAAAAAATTCTTTTGTTTCTTTAGGCACAATATTATTCCCTAGAATAAATTTGGTGGTATGTAATATTAACCACAGCAGGATAATTACAAGGATATAATACATGTGTGTATAAAAATTGCTGTGACCAGCTAAGCAAATTTTTACTTATAAGGCCGATAATGAGCAGCAGTAGTGCTGTCGACTTGAAATGAATTTAATTATTTTATTAAACAACACACAACGCAGCAAAATTAATATTATTAATGAACTAACAATACGCGAAATGTGGTAGGGAGGGGTCATGGAAATGTTAAATGACAATTAAAGCAATTAGCAAGAATACACTTTCTGGTAGGTGCGAGTAAGTGGGAAGCGGCAAAACTCAGCTAAAATCTTTTTGTTCAATCGCAGATACATTTTGCACAATGTATAGATTACCAATGCATTACCATTATACAAATATCAAATGGTGTAAAGTATAGCTATTGGCCACCATTGAGTATAGCGAAGTACTCAAAGTGCTGGCTTGAGTCCATAATGAGGCTAGTGCGATTGAAATAGACCAGTAAAATATGTTTATTACAGGGTGACCGCACGGAAAGTTTACTACTTTATTTTGCCGCCGTTCTGGCAAACAATAGTCTTGACATTTTATATTTCGCAGTCGTGAAGTAGAGACGTGGCAAATATTCGGTAAACAAACATGTTTCAATTATTAAAAGATTTTATCAAAATCCATCATCGATTACTGTGACGAGGAGAAAGTTACGTGAAATTTTTAGAAGAAATCACTTGTCAACAACAGGATGCACTATTTATCGTCTAGTGAATGATTTCGAAGAAAGGGGTACTATAGCCGTTAGGCTCAAGCATGGACCAAAATGTAGTGTAAGATCGGCTGTATACATCACTGCTGTTCCATTCAACGAAGCACTTTTGCCATAATATTGCTCGCTTTTGCGTGGGAAATATGGTCGGGCATTTATCCATACTTGCCGGCCTTAAATAAAACATTTATCAATATAAAATCCATTATCTTTCATTATCCAGGAACAGGGTGTCCGCCAGGAACAATTAATAAAAATCAATTAATAAATTAGCCGAAATTTTATGTGACTTTTTTTTTAAATTTTATATTTGGAAACCAATTTTTTCCTGGCATTAATCTCAAATTAGGCATTTCCTTTCCTAAATTTAAGTTCATTATGTTTCACTTATACAGTTTATTACAAAAATATTTATTTTATAGTTCAATTTTACTATTTCTATAAAATTTTAAATCATTTTTATGAAAACCATTCTTACTTTTAAATCGAATAAAGTGAGATTTGAACCATAAATATTTTGTACATAATCTGGCTTATGAATTACACTGAGAGCAAATGAAAATGCCAGAAATTTGGGAGTTTAGCAGATGATATAAAAATAAATATTATAAGTTAAGCCAATATTTTTTATTATTTTTTTTTTATTTTTTTATACATTTTCATATGTTTAGGAAGCATTTTCTCTGTGTCTACAAATATTTCCCAAAGTGTAACAGTTAAATTTAAAAGACAGGAACTACATGGTTTTTCATTACTTCAGATTACGTTTACTGTCTTTAAGTTAAATATTATTAAGACTCGAAATATTGATGAAATGATTTCCAGCAAACTCTTCAATGAAATTTATATTGTCTTCTTTTTAATAAAAAAAGAGTTTTGAACAGAACTATTTTCTTAAAATCGGCAAAGACATGTGAAACGATGACTGTGGCATTTGGCGAGTGAGCAGAATACAAATTCAATGGTCGTATAACCGGTTTAAGGAAGGCCGAGAAGGTGACAATGGACACGTCAACAAGCGATGAAAACATTGAAGCAATGAAGAAAATAATTTTAGATAGTAGTCGAATCACTATTAGAGGAGGTTGCTGATAATGTTGGCATATCGTTCGATTCATGCCAAGCAATGTCGCATGGACATCGCTCAGGAGCTGTTAACGTTGTCAACGACATTCCAAATTGGCTCAAATATATATATAACAAAAGGCGATTTGTCTAAAGAGGTTGAAAATAATAATTTAAGTTTCTTTTTTGAGAAATATTTTGCGTTTCAACTATCACACAATCAAATTATATAAAAAGTATTTATGGAGACTAAAAAAAAATCAAATAAACCTGTATGAGAATAATTTTTCTCTCCTCCTAAAATTAAACTTTTGAATCCTTAAGGCTGCAAAATAGTCCCATATCCATAAACTTGGTGAATAATGTTTTAAATATAAAGCAAAAGCTTATGAAAAGAGGCGTTTTGTAACACACACACACACACACACACACCCAACAACTGCGCTTCTGTAGCAAACATTTATTTCTTGGAAAAAAAGTATATGCTTTCAACAGAAAAATACAGACTAAAATCACTTTCGTGACTCCGAATTGAATACAGTTTGTTTAGATTTTCCAAGGAGTTTTCACATTTTTTTCTTACTTTCTAAAATTGTAATACTGCTTTTATAAATCTACAATCTACAGTTTGTGTTTCAAAAATTTAGTATACAAGGACCAGAGAAGAACAACCATTAAAGGCAATTGTTGGCGCTCTGGATGTAAAGCTCGTCATTTTTTTACAATTTTCAGTATTGATTGATTGATTAACTTATTACTGCCCAGGGTCCCTTATAGTGGACGTTCAAATTTTCTACTGTACCACTTTCAAAAATTGTAATTTTTAAACAACTAGTATGCTAATTGGTATATCTTTAGTATGATTTAGAATTACTTTGGCTGAAACTAATCGTACTTCTTTTGATTTTGCAGAAGGAGAGTCAGAATTAGTTTCAGGATTTAATGTAGAATATAGAAGTGGAGGATTTGCTAACATTACAACGAATCTTATATAACTTATAACAGTAATGGAAGCCAATTTGGGAAAAAACGAAACTCTCGTGGTAAGTGATGAATAGGATACCCTTGATGAAGGAAAATTCAATTAGTTGCGTAAGTTGTTAACGCATGACTGCTGATGAAGAAGTTACATCCAAATTATCCGACGTGCGCATCAGTTCTTATTTTTCACCCGAATCTCACCATTTCCTACTTGGGAGCGCAGGGGTCGCCATCGATCGTAGACGATCGCGCAATAACAAAGTAACAACAGATACCTAATTTGATGACAGAAACCACCTTATTCAATATTCCAATATAGATAAATGATGTGGACATTGCGGGATAAAAACTTACTTTTTTTTAAATAAATGTGGAAAAGGGCTTAACCTCAAGGAATGGTTTAAAATTTATCACACTACAGGTACACTTATTGCGCAGTGGCCCTTATAAAGGACAGCCGATAATACAGATTATTTTTATTTATATTTGTTGAAAAATATTTTCAAATATTTTATTTGGAATGCCAAGGAACTTGGTCCACTAATGGGTTAATTAAACCTTTAATATAAGATTTATTTTTAATATAATTGAAATCATTGGAATAAAATAGTTATTCAATTAAACTATATTTATGGAAATGGTTCCTTTCAAAGCTAAATGGGTTTCGTGGTTTATGTAGCCCAACTCAGCTCTTCAAAGTTTTCCATACATTTTCCTTTATAAAGCATACGTTATTCAACACAATGCGCCGGCACACGTGAGTCTAACTGTCTGCCATCAATTGCAGTACTTCTAGTAAAATAATAAGAAAAAAATAACGAAAATAATCAAATATACAGCAACAGTAATTTTAATTCATATATTCCGCAGCAGAGACGGTTATACTGCTTATCATATAGGCCAAAGGAAAAATGTTGAAGTGGGGAGAATTCGCGTGCTGAAAAGCACTTAGAAAACTTTAATTAAGCTTATTTTCATAAAGCGAAAAATTTCGCTAGTTTGGTATTAATTTACGCCAATGTTTCTCTGTGTTCTGAAAAGGAAAATAATAAAACTGAAGTTAGAAAACACGACAAACAATTTAGAAAAATAATTAAAAAAACTCAGGCAAGAAATTGAGTAAGAAAGCCACTTGAGGTGGAGGTAAGTATCATTTCTGGATTTGCAGTATTCCTAAATGGATTTCACTGCTGTTGGATGTGATCAATGACTAAAATTTTTTCAAATTTGAAATTCCATTTAAAATAATTATAAAATATAATTTTTTGGAATTTACCAAAAAAAAAAAAAAAAAAAAATAAACGCGAACTGGCCTACAAAAATTCAAAGATACAGGAAGCCAAAATTAACGATAAACATCAACCAACAAAGACGTGCGATAGTGATTATTTTAAATAACAAATCAGTTTTTTCTTTTTCCGCAAAAAAAGAGTTAAATACTGTTTCCGATCTTTTAGGTGATGTTGTTTAAACTGATTAAAATGTTCTCTGTCTTGACTGGGACTTAAAGGCCGCAAGAAACAAAATTCGGTTGTAAGTAAAATTCACGCTTTGCCATCGGAGATGAGCCATGTAATCTATGAAATGCCTGCATTCACAGTGTGATCCTGTAGTATTCGGACATTTTTATTTATAATATCTGAACAATATTTCAAAAAAGACAGAAATAAATAAATAAATGAAGAGCAAAATGTATAAATCGGAAAGGGTTTAAACCATGTTTAAACGCAGAAAATATGGTGTTTAAACCAAGTTTACGAGCATAAAATCAAGTTTGTGGCAAAAAATTTAATTTGAAAAATTGTATGTCAATGTTTTCGCGCGAAATATAAAATCTTTTCTGATTGCCTGTATAGCGTTGGATTGATCATGAAAAATTTTGTCCTTTAAATTTGAATTACCGCATGGTCTGAGGAAGTTTGCTTTGCTGGCTGCTTCTAATTTGTTTAAATTACTTATTGTTTAAACGTGTACTGATTCATAGAAATTAATTTTAAACCTCGTTATATTAATCAAATATAAGGCCACGCCCACTTTTTATTTCTTATTATCAATTAATTAACACTGTATATATATTATTAAGGCCTTAATTTGGAACCAAAGACGCACTTTTGTCAGCTGATCTTTTGTAAGGTACATAAAACTTGTGCAAAATTTTACACGACTGAAAATTCAAACCAGAACAAAACGCATTCTGAAAACATTCTCTAAGTTCGGTAACATTTACATTTGCAGTACATTTAAAATTTGTACGATCAGGTAACAGACCCTTTTTAATAAAAAAAAAAATGTTTTCGACATCCCCATTGCATTTCTCTTGCAGTTAAAAATTACCCGTTATCGCCGGGAAAGATATGCGATATATTATTCTTTAACTCATTGCGAGTAGGACCAACGGATTTTCAAAAATCGTAAAATTGAAATTTCTCATTATTTTTTATTACACTCGTTATATATACTTCTTCGAATTATGCATAATCATTTAGCTCAGATATAATTTAAAGAATAATTATAGCTGGGAGTTACCTTTAAGTAAAGGGAGGGGCGGAAAATCGTCGAGAATTTGGATATAAATAAAATAAAGCATGCGAAAAGCCTTTGAAAGTGAAAAGTTAACCGAATCAATATTTAATTTAACCCATTGAGGCGAATTGCAACATAAATGCCCGGATGCCTTGACAACAAAAAGGGGTGTCAGTAGTTGAGGGTTCAAAAAGCTGGCAGGTCCAAAGTCGCATGAGGAACCAACAGTTCATACATGATATATTATATCGAAATCCTGTTTTTATTTTCTGCCATGTGATAAAATTTTTTATATTTACATTTTTTAAGATTTGCATTACACCCTAATTGGAGACACCTTTCCCATTTGGTGCATTGAAAGTCTGTTTTATGTAACTTTAAGCAAGTTTTTGTCAAACTTTTAAAGAAAAATATTCCGGTGGAATGGAAGAAATCAAACGGAAATGAAGAATACAGAAAAAACACTCTCAATTCATATTGAAAAATTCTTTCGAAAACTTCACAAAGACCAGAAGAATGCAAAGTATGATTTAATTATTGGAGGAAAAGTGGGAAAACTAGGAAAAAATTACTCAAAACTGGAATGTGAAAGGAAAGGTGGGGAAAGTGGTTTGAATAACTTTCATATTTGAAATGAAAATGCAGCCTAATGCATTCCTGTGGATTGATAAATTTTACAAACAACCATCAAAGCCCGATTTATGGGAAGGACACATAAGCAATAAGAAGCATTGGTGCAGTCACAAGACCCCACTTTTTGTGGCCTGAATTACTGGTTTTCCTATTCCACCTCTCTTTTAGTTTTATCGCTTATAACATACAAAAATATTTTAAATAGAATTTTAAGCATTAAATACAATTTTAGGCAAAATTTATGCCGAAGCCTTAAATATTTATTTATTTAATTACTAAATATTACAATTATATGAATATTATTGCATTATGTATAGAAGCACTGGCTACTGAGGCCTTTGGCGTCTGGCTCATCGGAGAATTGAACCCCTGAAACCTTCGTAACAGGCGGGTATACTAACCATTATACCATCGAGAAGCTTCGCCTTAAATATATAATATTTTAACTATTTCTGAAGACAAATGGATTTGGCACAAATTTTTTTTTTTTAATTATATATCGATATCTTAACATAAAGAAGACGTATCCTATGTGCTGGGGCAACGAGTCACTTCAGGAACTATTATATGCAACCCTGCGTTCTTGCTATCATGCGCCCTCTACTTGATTTTTTTATAATTATTAAATACAACATTGTATACTCCATTTTTGTATCAATTGATAAATTTAATTTTTAAAGCTTTTTTCTAAATTCCAAGAAAATGAATGAAAAAAGGGAACCATGTGAAATAATTAGAATTAAATTTTTATGAATAAAAATTTTTAAATAGAATACAATTGAAACCACCCGTCAAACTCACTTACCGAATATTTGGAAATTTTAAAACCATTTAAATTTAATAAAAAATACATCCGTTTATACTTCCTTTGTGTTTTTCATATTTTTTTTTTTTTTTAATAATTTTATACGTTATAATATTTTTTATTGTTTATATGTTTATTTTTTCATTTTTTATTATAATAAATTTACAATTGATTTTTAAGAACACTACTTTAAAAGTATTTTTTATACACAGTAATTAACCATTCTTGAGTAAAATCGTCATAAATTGCTGAACATGGATGCTAATTTTGAAAATAGTTTAAATGCTAAAATATTCTAAATATTTTGGGAGATGAATATAAATTATACATGCAATCATATTTTTAATTTTCTAAACAGTTTTCATTTTTCTACAGAACTCATTTGTTAAATAAAGCAATTGTGGGAAAAATTATAGCGGCTGCCATGCAATATAATCACTACTACTTAAATGCCAGCCCCGGCGTACACACCATTGCTAAGGCTTCTCTATGCAATGGCTAATTTTAAATTGCTTTATAAACAAACACGAACATATTTTTAAAGGAGTTCATAATTCAACATACATTTTCGTTTTCAGCTAAGCTTTTATGTTGTGCAACCATTATAATCATAATCATAATCATATTATTTTATCATATTTTTCAACTATTATTATCAATTTATATTTTAACTTTCAATACGTTTTGCTGATTTTATTTTCATATAATTAACAAGCTTTTTTATATGTATGAATATTTTTCTATGTATAATTGTTTGTGTAATTATTTTTTTCCTTAATTTACTTTAAATGTTATCAATTAAACAATACATGTTTAAAATTTTTTTTTTATAAATAAATCTTTTTATATATGATTTTGCTTGGAAATGATATGTTTTTTGTGTGTACTATGACTACGAGTATATGTTTGTATATATAAGTATACTATATATTTATATATAAATATGAAACATTTTTTTCTGCTTAAAATAATCAAATTTATTTGTTTTATTTTCATATAATTTTTGTATTATTTAACAGTCTTTTATATACAATCAATAACTGAATTCTTCTCTATAAACTACATATTTCGCTTAACATATATATTTACACACATACATATTTACAAGCGGGTTTTTAATGGAGTAGATCAATACGAGTATATTTTAAATAATATGCAGGGAACACGAACCGAGGACGCGTATATTCATGGGCGAAAAAAAAAACCTATACGAGTGTTTGTCGAAGTAATAGAGAGCTGCGTGAATTGAGGTGAATGTTAGAAATACGTGAATTTATAGTGAATTTATCTTAAGAAAACTTTGGCAAGATAAATGATAGATATGAAACATCATTCGCAGCAAAATACCCGCCACTTATTTTATTTTTGATTTATTTTGACATTTCTCTTTTTTAGGGGAGAAGAAAAGGGAAGATATTTTGTTGATAAGAACTTAAGCTTAAATTCTACTACGTAAACACTAAAACTTTTCATTACGTTTGCTGCTACGACAATAAAACTGATCGACCACGTAACCATTTTCATATAAAATATTTTCTAATTATCTTAATTTGTTTCATCTTTTCTTTTCTTTAATGAATTCACACATAATTTTTAAAATTATTTTACTTCTTAACAGTCGGTATACTTTCGGCACCGATGACTCATGTTTACTCTAACTATTGAATAGCCGATATTAAGAGGGGCGCTGAAGCGAACGATAACGGGTGACTTGTTGTCTTATCTTAATTTGTTTGATCTTTTCTTTTCTTTAATGAATTCACACATAATTTTTAAAATTATTTTACTTCTTAACAGTCGGTATACTTTCGGCACCGATGACTCATGTTTACTCAAACTATTGAATAGCAGATATTAAGAGGGCCGCTTAAGCGAACGATATCGGGTGACTTGATGTCATTCGCTTAAGAAATCGATCCTTGTTCAGGCTGGTAATTTTAATAATTCAACTGATTTCACATTTATTTAAATTTTTATGTCAAAAGCACAGGTACGTTTGTATATTTTCCATGGCGGAAATTTTTATTTAAATAAAAATATTAGAAAATTTTAAGGAAAAATTATTAGAAATGGAGTTTAACGAAACAAGTGCACTGAAGCTTATTTATTAAATGAAAACATTTTTAATGTTAATACCATTTTATATTTTAATTTTTTATTTTTGTTTATATATAATTACTTTGATTGCATTAATTCCAGGACGTGGACGCGAAGGGCTTAAAAAGGCTTTGCACAGACGCTAAAAAGAGGAATGTCGGAATAAGTGATAGTAAATATTCCAAAGTTAAAAGCTTCTTGAAAATGTTGTATAATGAAATGGATTACTTTAAATATTTCTAAGAAGATGAAGAGTAATCCGGTTGAAAATAACTGGTTTCCTCCTTTAATTCCTTTGCTTCTGGAATACTACTTCTGCCAAAATATATTTTGGGTCTAATGCTTTTATTTCTTTTTTGGTTTGTAAATATACGAGTATATAGTAGTAAAAGGATTTCTTTAGCTATAAGATTCGCTTGCCTTTTGTAATTATTAACTTATAATGTGTGCGAGACTAAATTACTAAATTACTATTCCAAACACTTCCTTTCAAGTCACAGACAGATATTTATTTATAAGCAACCAGTGGGAGAAAGGTGGAAAGAAGAGAAGGGAAAAAGAGTACAGAGGCCTTCTAGAATGCCTCTGTACTCCTTCTTCAGGATAAGCAAGGCCTTTTCGTACCATTCTCATTTCCTTTTAACATACGCTGTCATTGCGAGTTAGGAGTTCCGCACTCTCTTCCCCAGACAGGGCTTTGAAAGGCCTTTAAAGGAATATCTGCCTGGACACCGTACTTAGAGGTCTTCTAAAAGGCCCTTGTAAATTATTGTTGCAAAATGGCCTTAGAACAAAGATAATTGTGAAGGGATTTTTGAAGGCTTTCAGCAACAAGTGTTCCAATAGTGAATAAAAATTTCATTCTTTGTAATTTCAAATGCTACAAGGATTATATGTATTAATTTATTTACATAACTTCTCATTCAAGAGTGTATAGAACAACAATTCCAATACTTCATCAGTTCATCAACAGTTTTTTTGTCGGATGAAGTTTTCGACACCATTCTAAGTCCCCGTCCACACTTGAAATTTTGTTGCAGCAATTTTTGGTTTTTTTAGCTGTGAGAGGTAAGAAGCTTGTGGAGGGGTATAGAGTTTCATGTAGTCTGCAATTTTGTTTTGCTTTGCAATTCTCGCTAAGAACAAGAAAGAAAAGTTATAAGAAATACAAAACTTGTAATACTAATGTGGACACTATTGCAATTTTAAAAAAGAATTTCAAAAAATTGCATGCAATAAAATTGCAATGTGGACGGGGACAAACTGAATTTCGTCAGTAATTTCGAAATTATTATCGGAATCCTTTTTATCATCTACGTTTGTATTGGTGAATTTTGACAATGTTTTTTCTTTTTCGTTTTTGCCTAAATGTTTAAGATTTCTTTTACTCATTTTACTTACTCTTTTCACGTTTTTTATCACTTGTCTCTTCGCAAATGCACAAGACTCAGCTGAAAAGATTTTCGGCTTTGAGTTGCTTTACATGTGAAATTTGCTGTATTTGGTTTTTATGGGAATATTCTCTTGCAATGAACTAGGAAGGAAAAAAATAAGAAATGTTACCCCTTCTTTGCTCTCTCCTGAGAGTAAGGACTGCGCCATGTGTGTGAAGGATAGTCTTATCCTTCATGCAGGACTATTGATGCCTTCTGTAAGGCCTTGTTTGGTACTAAGGTGTGACGGATAATTGGAAAAAAAAAATCATAAGAAGGCCTTTCGTAAGGCCAGATGTAAGAAGGTCTTCTGAATAGATACAAACGTACATAGAATCATATGTAGGAATGACTGTATTTCAATACGACATAAATGCATGTGACGATAACTGTAAACTTACGTATGGATGAATATGCCTATTATTTGTCATCAGCAGCATACATATGAATGTATGTGTGATTTTGTATGCATACGTGTGTTAAATAAACGTGACACAAACAATCGGCCGTATACAAGATGTTTAAAACAGCGTTGTAAGTACTTGACAAATTGTTGATGATCTACAATTCACTTCTATATTTTACTTGCGCTCCGATTACGGAAAATACCAATTGCAGATATACCTCACAGAGTAGATTAAAAAGAATAGTATAAATAGAATATATGCAGTGCGCGTGAGAGAGAGAGAGAGAGAGAGACAGAAAGATGAATAACTTTGGTATATGCACATATAAATGAACTATTGTAAAGGGCTTTCCTGGGCAACGGAGAGCTCGTATCAACCGCTGTCTCATATCAAGACTGTGTTATCTTATTTTACTTGTCTCTGAGAGAACAGTAACTTGTTAAATAGTAAATATTGCATACAAATGAGTTAATGCTCAAGTAAATTTCCTTGATTTATATTGAAAATTTTATATATAAACGAAATTGCATTGTATTAAATAAGATTTCGCAGAAATAATTTTCATTTTTAAATATGAAAATCTATCATGCTAATTTATCATATTTATTGGGAAGAAGGAAAAAATGTATTTCCATAAAATAACAGAGTTACAAAATTCAGCAGGAAAAATTCAAATCAACTAACTATCTTCACACAATAAATAGTAATTAATTAAAGGTTGGAAGCTCCATTAACCCATCCCTCATTCACCATAAATAGTGTGTTTGTTCGGTGACAATAGTTTTTTTATATGTCTGTTGTGATATCCTTTGCTGGGCAGTTGCCCAAAATTATGATACCCTTTTTCAGTAGAGGAAATTGGCAAGAGCCAATTTGTATTTTGAGTCCATATCTTTTGTTTTAAATGAAAATGCATCTTCATTTCATACATAGATAAATTGCTCTGATTATCATTGAATATTACTGTAGGCCCATGTCTAGGTTGGTGAATGTTTTCTTAAAATTGTCTTAATGATTAATGATAATGCGGCGCAGTTTGATATAAGAACGACGATTTACTTCTGGCATTATTATGATTTTTGCCTCTCCGTTAAAGATAATATTTCGCTGCATTCGATTTTCTCTCGGTTCTTTCTTCAGCCCAATTAGCATTAGCATAGCCGATTAGTTGTTACTCATGATCATTGCTTCTTGACAAACTTCGCTCATATTCCCGATCATCGTCTGCGGCACTAACGCTAATGTTACATAATCTTTCTTACGAGACTCTAATGACGTTGTAAGACTATCGTAACCCGCTGGAAATTGTCTGCGAGGGTAGTTCACTAACATTACTCAGTTTCGCACACAAATCGTTCCTCAAGTTTCAGATTATACATGGGCATCATTAGGTACACTTTGTTGCTTACAGTATTCTTCTCGTAGTATTTCCTTAGTTCATTGCCTATCTCCGCACAGTCTTCATGTTGCAATGTAGCTTAATTGGTCACCCATTACGAACAAACCTATGCTCTGTGTTAGCCATATTTTTCCTTAAGCACGGTTTGCTTCGAATTATATTGAGTAAATTATTACAGAATAAATTAATTATTTTAAATCCTAAAATTTGTAATTAATATTCTGTTGTAATTTCATAGCTCCCCTTGTAGGCCAAGTGTTCTTCTGTAAAGGTCCACAACTTGTTAGTACATCAAATTTATTGTGAAGATAAAAAATGAGCATCCTTAAAATAACAGGGTTACAAAATTCACCGCAAAAACTTCGCTACAGTGTGTTGCAAAACAAATAACAATTTTAATCTAATTAATTGCAAACCTCCAATACCATAAAATTAAGAGCAAGTATTTTTATAAAAAATGTTGTCTAATGAAAAGTTTTACTAAATATATAATAATAACAATTTTCGACAAGAAGCGCTTTTTCTGTTTTTCCGGGCAATAATTAAATGTTTTTTTTTTTGTGAAAAAGACTTATTACTCGAAATCAACAGTGTCTTCAATGACAATGTAATCACATCCATATTAATTCTATAAATCTAAATAATTTTGAACATTTAGCTTAGCTAAGCATTGTTAAATATTGGCTGGTACACATTTGAAGCTTGTTATCTCTTGCTTACTGGGTGGCATTAGATTATGCTTCGCTTACAATCAGCTTAGAGGATTCATATATTAATAAATGGGATGTTGGGAAATACATGTCGAAGTTACAAGTGTTATACAAAACAAGAAATTTTTTTATAAATTAAAAATTTAATAAGCAAATCTTAAAGAAATAAAGCAAGACAAACCATTAGGCGCTCGATTAAATTTGTTTATGGGCTGGGCGTTGGCGAGTGCAGAGAATTTTTAAGGTGTAGGAAGAAAACTAATTGTTATGTAAATTACATATGGATGTATGAATCTCGTCATAAATACCTCAAAAATTGTTTATGTTGTTTAAATAAGATTTCCTATTTCTTCCTCTTAATTTTAATTACTGAATTCAGTTTCGGCTTATCACTTTCTCTCTATTAGGTGATTTCTCAAGTCAAACATCTATATTTCGAAAGAGAGAATGGACGAAGAACACTAAATCTTTTAAAAGAGTGCATGAAGGCGGCTAGAGATTGTCAGATAGTCTTATTTAAATAGTCATATTGAAGGCAAAGCAGAAGGCTTTTAAAAATTTATATTTCAAAATGTGTTTGCTTTTCAATGTGTGAAGAAGGTTCGATCTTTTAGTTAATATAATTGAAAGTAATTGTATATTTAAAGTAAATTATAATGATGAATAAAAATATATGTCGTTTCTGTTTGAGGGAGAATTCTTTGCAAACATATAAAATTTTCGATGAATGTTCTAAATTGCGGGAGGATTTAAAATCATATTTGCCTGCCGCTTTGAAATGTGAATGCAATGATGGCTTGCCACAAACAATCTGCGAGTTATGCTGGTGGCAAGTGTATCAATTTAAGAATTTTCATAGACAATGTTTGTTGGCTGATGAAGAACTAAGAAGTCGTTATGCTGAGTACAAGAACCAGGCGGTGGAAGAGGTATTGGGTTTGATTGAAAAGTTAAGGCAAGAGGATTTTTGCAACAAATGCCAGGAAAATGAAATATGTGATGACAAGCAAGCGTCGCAGTGTTTGCCAGAGATTGGTAAGATCGTAGCTAATATTCCAAAGAAGAATTGTGACAAGAATTATATTTTCTATAGCTAAACAATTTGAAATTTCTCAATCAAATTGTGATTCCGAGTTGTGTAGCTCGTCACTTGATAGTGGCATATTTGAAGATGAAATGCCTACGGAAACGTTAACTGAACTCGAGAATTTTTCAGAAAAGGATATGGAGATGAATAAGTCTACAGAACTTTCCTTGCCGGCAGGTAAATCGTATGAGTGTGAAAGCTCTGCTAAACGAAAGTCACACAAAGGACCCTTTTCCTGCAATCATTGTGATAAAAAATTCACACGCAACTTTCAGTTGAAGTTGCATCTCATGTCAGTCCATCAAATGGGGGATGGTTTGCAATATAGCTGTGAATTATGTAGCAAAATATTCGCTTCGAATCACAGCTTGAGTTATCATCAGAAATCAGTACACTATCAGGAAAAGCCTCACATTTGTTTGATGTGTGATCGGCAGTTTGTGCTTAAGTCACAATTGGCGTCGCACATGCGCACTCATACCGGAGAATCCAAGCCACGAATTTTCGAATGCCAAGAATGTGGCAAGAAATGGCCGACTAAATCAGATTTAAAAACACATATGAGATCCCATGATCCAAATATGGAAAGACCTTTCAAGTGTGATCGATGTGAGAAAAGCTTTTTCACGCGAGGCCACTTAAGCTCCCACCAACTGGTACACACAGGCGAAAAGCCATTTGCTTGCGAATTTTGTGACAGATCGTATCAAAGTATCGGAAATTTAAATAATCATTTGGGCCGTCGTCATATCAAAAAAATAATGTACAAAGAACCAAACTCATTGACAACTGCTGAAATAGATACAAAAAGAAATCCATGAAAAATTGTATGAAGGGCAGTCTAGAGCAAAGCTATGCTAGTATGAATGCACTCGTAAATGAAATAGTATTAATAGAACCGCTTCTTAAAATATTTCAATTAGTTTAATTTTAAGACAAGATATAATAATTAGTTTTTATTGAAATATATAAATGAATCAGTTTGTTGGACTTCATTTACCTAAAGGAGTCAAAAAGTATTTTTTAAACTAGACAAGAATATTTTCTACAACTATTTACCGTACCGGAAATAATTTTCAAATATTTCTTGCAAAACTTTACATAGTTTTATTTAAAATTTGAAATATTTTACTCTCTGAGCAATAAAAATTAAACATTCAAAAAAATTTTAAAAAAAATTCAAATTAAATAAAAGGTAATATTAGTCATGACCCACAAGAAAATAAAAAATTTAATTAAAAATTAATTTCATAATAATTCATAGTGCATGACGTTTTAATTATTATCATAAAGATAAGACAAAGTTCGGTTTGATGAAGAAGAAGTAGTGGAGGTGGTAAATTGTAAGGGAAAGAAAAATAAAATTTACAACAACATAATAATGCAGCACAAATAAAAATATCAACAAATCAAGTACAAATATGGGAATTAGTTTAGAAAGCCTCATTGCTAATAGACTTGCTGCAGGTCAAAAAGTCATTGCGTAACATCTTATCGCTGTTTATTCCTCTGCATTTTATCAGCTTTTCTCACACATAATACATAAAAATATCGCATAATAATACATATCGCTTTTTCTGACTTTAAAAATATATTTTTAATAATAAAACAAAAGATTAATGAGCAAATAATGAAAACTTGTATGGTGCGAGCGTTGCGGGCATTTTCTAGCTCTGTTGCAAGTATTGTGTAAACGTATGCAAACAAGATTAAGATTAAGTATAGACTTATTCTGTACTTTGAATTAAAAAATAATATTTTATTTTTACTTGCACTATGAAGAGAAAATATACAAATGCGGCTTTCGAAGTGTCTACTTACTGAGTTCCTTATGAGCAATACTGATCGTATTGCTACGATGGCGGTTGCATCAGTAAACTAAATGATTACAGATACAGATGTGTGATTTGTTATGATTTCCGAACAGATGTGAACCATATGCCGGGAGGAAAACTGCTTAATTGAATGTTTGAAATATATTTTTTACTCAAGTATCATTCCAGCACACGTTCCGAATGTCCAACACACAATAAAATAAAAAACTAGAATAAATAAATTTCTTAATATCTGTTTCTACACACACCGGCCATCAAATTCAAATTTTATTTCAAATTTTAATTCAAATTTTAATCAAGAACACGTTGCTATTTATTTCAAGAGATTTATATCATATACTGGTATGTTTGAATAAATGAAAATGTGAAATAAAATCGTATGTGTTCACAGCAGAATAAAATACAGATAAGAAAAATTACAAAACATATACGAAGCAGGCTATTATCGCAGATTCGTGCTGCACACTATTGATCTAATGATCGCTCAGCTACATCTTTTTCTAAGAACAGCCTATGCGGATAATTCCCATCGATGCATGGCATTAGGATAAGGAAGAAAAGAAGAATCTAAATGAAAAAGGAAATCTATAAAAAAAAGAAACGTTGAAGCAAAAATTTATTAAGAAAAATGAGAAAGAGTTTGGGATCAAAGCATAAGCCTTTGCAGACTTTCTTAAATAACTTATTGATCCAACTAATGACATTTAGAAACCTGCTCATTGCCTAGAGCATGCTGATAGAATCCAACTACTCCATGCTTTTGCCTTTTCTATTCATTAATTTGTTAATTGTACATTTAAAGTATGAAACCGTAATAACAACCAATCCATTTGCATATAAATATCACTTCAACTTAGATTTCATACTATTTGTATACAAAAATTTTACACGGAGAGAAATTTGAATAATGAAATTGATAAAGTATATTTTCTATGGCTTTGGAATATTTTATTTTTTTTTAAATAAAGTAAAACATTAAAGTGAACAATCTGTGACTTGTTGAATTGGACACCATTGTGCAATGTTTCCAACTGATATAGATGCTGCAATCTAAATGAATTATTTCAGTTCAACTCTTGGCAGACTTAGACGAGCCATAAAACTGACTGATAGTATTACACTGAAATTAGTTCCGCAATTATTTAAGCGTTCCCGCATACACAAATATATATATGCCCATACATGAGCATCCGTCTTCATATACTTCTAAGTGTATGTTTATACAATTTGTAGAATTATCGACGCGTCTGGTACTGATAGCACGATTTTATTTACCTTAAAACAATATATAAATAACATACATGAATACTTATAAGACACATACAAAATAAACCACATCAAACAGAAAAACACAAATCAATCGCGATAAAACAATGAACGACGCGTTTTTCACAATGAAGAGTGGAACTTCTCATTTCGTTTATTGTTAATTTACTGTGGAATATTGCAAATATTAACAATAAATAAAAACATAACAAGTTTTTCCTTAAAAAGTTCATCTTCCGGAATTCAGTCTATTTCATCTAAAGGACTATTATCTTCAGGGGAAACTTTCCAAAAGTGGAGACTTATTTAAGCATAACCCCAATGCTTGAAATCGTTATTTGGCAACTCCCCAATAATTTAAAGAAAAAAGTTTTAAAGTGCGAAAATGTATTCCTATAACTCATTTTCGTATAAGAATTGCCCGGATTTTGCATTTTGATGTGCTGAAAAGCGGTTTCTACTGTTACTAAGCGATTTTAGATCTCAATTCAAATTAATTAAGCCATATTAATTAATATTGAACAGGTTTAAGATGTTACTTTGGAAATCAAAATTAATGTTAAGAAGCTGCGGAAGATTCCTCCGACATTTTTGTATAATATATTATGTTTCCGTAAGTGTTCTTTTTATTTTAATTTTTGAAAATTTTAACAAGCTTCTCTTCGACTATATTATATACAACTTTGCTATAAAACTATAGCATGGGATTTGGAGGTGCACTCTCAATTTAAAACTTGTCAAAATATATTGCAACATCAAAGAAAGAAGCCAAACATCATGCTAAAGTCAGTTCTTCATCAGGTTCCTTCCACAATTCTCTAATATTTTCTGTAATTGTATATATTTCATTTATAATATTATTTTTAATTAAGCAAAAATACAATATACTAAAGAGAATGTTACTACGCTTTAAAAGCCGATCAGTAAACGTTGTAACCTAAACTTGAATGGTCCTAAAAAAAATTGGTTATTCAAAAGAACTATTTAATTTCAATATGAATATCCATATAGATAATGAACAGCCTAGTAAACCGAATGTAGCGAGTTTGATTCCAGGATAGACCGTGGATGCTTTCCTACGGACAAGCTAAAAGCTTTGCAGCTTAAGTTAGTTCCCTAAAAAAAAAAAACAAAAAATCTCTCTTTCCAGCAAGGATTTCCTTGGAGGGAGTATGCAAATAGTCAATGAAATTTTCAATCAATTTATTAACATCAACCTGAAGAAAGAGGAGCCTAAAATCAACACCCAAATCAGAGCAGCAGATTTTCTAGACAGCAACTACGTGGGAAGCTCGAAAGTTTTAAAGTTACGTTTTACTCATTGGCATGTAAATCGCAGGTACAGACAGCTATATGACTTTTATTTTGAAGCGGCTTTCTTTAGCAAGATATGATTTGTTCTCTTAAATATTCGCTCGTTGCTGATAAAATGTAATTGGGAATACTTTATTATAAAAGTAATTATAAATAAGTAAACTTACTTGAATCGCAGAGCTTGTGGAAGATTAACACGAACCCATTAAAAGAAATTTTAGAAGGAAGAGCTGAATAAATTGGGGAATTCTGAACTGGTAATTATGGGATGTCAGCGAAAAAAAATTTAGGAGATGAACGAAAATAATACGATTTTTACTCCAAATTTATAGGCGGCTTTTGAAAATGTATGACTTTTTGTGTGATTTCAAACCGTTTCTTACATACTAAAGGCCAGTATAGAATGCCGTACAAAGATATATGATTTACTTTGACGTGGTTATATTCTATTTACTGTTTTAACTGTTTTAAGGGAATTGCTCCCTTCATTGCACGAAGTCTACCATTTGATTAGCATTTTCCAATCGTACGACTTATCAATAACATCAGTCCTACAAATGTGTTTTCAATTCTATTCTAGCAGACATGCTATACTTAACCTATTTTAACTAAAAATATGTTACGAAAAAATTGGAAATTTTTATACACCGAAAGAAATTATAAATAAATAGCGCTGTATATCGCTCTAATAAGTGCGAGTACATTTGAAAATATATTGATCAGCCAAAGTTGTTTTATGAATGAAATTATTAAATAAATTTTAATTATCAATAGTGTGCTACAAGTGTAAACCTCATGTAAAGTTCATGCTCTTTTAGGTTCTAGTTCATTTTGTATACTGTCCCCGGATGTGTTTCGCCATTACAACAGAGGCCGTGGGCTCTCCCTCATTTTCTTTATACGAGTATATCAAAAAATTAAATATAAAAGTGTTAAATAACTAAATTCTCATTTAAAACTTTTTATATAAAAAAAAGGTATGGAAAATTATTAGAAGCAGTATTCTGAAACTGCATGCAATCCTTTCCATGTTACAACACGACTTCATCTCTTTTGTAAAGTTATATAAATAAAGAAAAGCGAAATGATAAGATGACAAAACCAGCTCTATCCGTGGGATTTACATATTCTTGTATGATGTCAATGTCTCTGATAGCAATTGAGTATTATAACTGCTATACTGAAGGTTGTGAAGGACGTGCAGGATATACAGTAATCTTTCGTCGAAGAATTCGGATAATAATCTTCAAACTCGCTAATCATGAGAAGGTCTGGAAATAATAAATAAGAACAGAAAAGTTAGATTTTAGTAGTGTTTGCCAGGAAAACGTTTTTATGTGGATTTTATTGTTTCGTAGTTATAAAATGCTTCGAGCATAATCCGACAGCTATCCGGGTGGATACTGTCCAAAAACCCTCAATATAATCTTCTTTACACACATGCATGTAACCTTTATCTGTGTGAGTATATCTAAGTAAGTAAATCTTTATTAATTTTTTTTAAACAAAATTACGTCCTCATTACCAAAACATGCTTCATTGTTTACCTCGTGTCAGAATTATTTGCACTTTATTAAATTTATGTTAAGACATTTCCAAAAAACAAAAAAAAAAAAAAAAAAGAGAAAATGAAAAAAACTAACAATCCCCTCAACGTCAAGAAATGTTTCCCGCTGTATTTGCAATACAATCGTTTCATATCATTTCGTTTTTATTTAGTTAATCGCGCTCTAGAGACTTGTTATTTTGTCATTTGCAGTGGAAATGTTGAAGACTCCCATTCTTTTTTCTCTTTTGGCAAATACACATTTAATCGTTTGTTTGGAAAGGGCGGTTAGAGAATCATTTCTGTTGCTTACCTTTTCGTTTGCCAGGATTTTCAAATTCCTCACTTTCACCAGAGGTTGCTTTCGATTGATGATAAAGTTCAGAGGATTTTATGCGTTTTTTGCCTATTTTTGTACAAAAAATTGTATAATGAAATATAAATAGAAAATAAAATTTGCGCATTATAGAATATAAAAAAGAAAATATGTGTGTGTAAATGAAGGATTGTGAAAGGATTTGAAAAACCTTATAAAGTTGAATTTGATTACAAAAAAATAAATTATGAACAAAATAATTGAGTACTTACGAGTACAAACAAAAAAAATATATATATATATTAAAATAACAAACGATAGCAAAAATAAATAATAATTAAATTTTTAGGAATATATAATTTATGAAAAGGAAAAAATTAAAGCACAACAATTGAAGTAGGCAAATGTTGTTCAAGCTGAGGCAGGACCAAATATTGAAAGTGAAACGCCTTCCTTCATTTTCATTTGTCATAATACTCTTGTGGAACTTTTGGTATCAAATAAATTAAGTTTGAAGTTGCTTAAAACTCCAGTTGTTTTAAGAAAATATTTGCTTAAGTTCAGCATTTTCAAAGAAGAAATGTTCTAAGACCACAGGAATCAATTCCAATTTATTTTTAACTGAAATTTAATTTAATTTTTAGTAGGTTTTTTTTTGAAATAAAACAATGATTATCCTACAAGTAAAAAAATATATTTTAAGAACGTTTTGCTGCTTAATGAATTTTATATAATCAGAAGTCAGAATAAATTTTTAATTTGCCGGAGGCAAGTCTTTCTGCAGAAGACTTAAATCGTATGCAACAAAACATTTTTCATACAGTGTTCTACAAAATTGCCATTTGTGACAACCTGCTAAGGGCTACGTGGTTATTTTAGATCCCTTTCGATTGGATCACCATCTTCTGCAATAATTTTGACTCACTTATATATATCTTCTGATATATGCAACTGTATTTTTTTTTTAAGAAATCAATTTTTATAAGACTAGGAAATTATTTACTAGAACGGACGTGGAATTCTGATATTGTGGTTATCACTTGGGATGCACAACTGATGGACTGCCTTTTTTCGGAGAGGGGAGCCCCATACATGCATTGTGTAGTTGTTTTAAGAATAGTAAAAAGTTGTGTAGCAAATTTAAATTTTTTTTATTTCTTTTTTCGGAATTCTACTCCACGTAAGTTTTTACCTTTATATCGGCTATCATAACCATCCACATAATTCACTGTACTTGAAGGTATTCCTGAAAATATATTTATTTTATTTTAGTATAAAAAACTTTCCAATTATTATACGAGTAATTTGGAAATCTAAATATAAGTTTCTTATCTTATCAAAGTTATTACGAGCAAGGAAGAGAAGGATTATAATTTCAGAACAAAGATTTTGAAATTACATGGGCGACTTAAAAAAAGAATGGTGTTTAGTTTGGTAATTCCTTTGGTAACCATTTGCATTATGCCAGAATTTATGGTTTGCAATTGAGCATCATTTCGTCGAATTTTATTTCAAGACTCTGAGATTGTGCTCCACAACTAAGTGGAATTTCTGAGTGATCTTCTTCAACTTCAATACTCGCCGGATCGTTAATATTACGACATGACTGATGGGAATACCATCCACTTTTTAATGAGGACTGCATCATTGTTTTCAAAATAATTGCAGCAAATTTATTTACTACAATGTTATGCAAAGATTTTCGGGAATTTATCAATGATTCCGACTGGTTGCAGGATATGACCCAAATTGTCGCAACGGATTTTGTAGCAGGCTAACAAGTTTACAATACGAAACTTTTACACGGTCTTTCTCTAGCTTTGGAAATCTGATCAACAAGCTTAACAATCCGTAGCTGGTATTATGGCCAGTAGCTGATTTCATGCAATGACAATAACATTTCAATAACATATCCTGTTCGAAAGATTGTAGTCCTTAGTTTAGAATAAGGAATAATAATTAATATTAATTGAATAATTTTTGCAAGTTATTAACAGACGAAGTGCCATAACGAGTTTCTGATTGAACTATGTATAGGCTTATTGTGTGTGATCGAAGTATTATATTCTGTCGAGTGCTCGCAAGGCAATTGTTTAGGATGCAGTAGTATTCTATTATAGGAATTGAGGAGCTGCGAAATGTTTCCTGTTCCAGATCAGTTAATTTGATATTTTATAGTTCACAGTATAGTAGGAGAAATCATTGGATTTTAATATAAAATTTTCCACGCAAGATATTACTTTATTGATGTAAATGAAATCATTGATCCTTCGCAAGCCACATTTTTACTTTTTCATTTATGCCCTTTACAGGTCAAATGCATCGGAAAATATTCAAACTTTTTTCTTGCCTAACTCTTTTGAATTCCAAAAAAAAAAAATTGGTTTGCCTTTTCGGTTTCCCTGCATGTTTAAATGGCTCTAATGGCATTTGTGTGTGGCGGAGATTTAATCCGAAACACATGATAGCGGCTGATAGTGGATGTGGCGGAATTTTTTGGAAAAGTGTAGCTGTATAAAGTGTAGCACCTGTTTAATGGTTGGGAAATTTGCAAAGAGTCAGTATTAAAGAAATGTTCTGGTGATTTTTCATAATTGGCTTTGTCGTATTGATCAAAGCATATGACGGCTCCCTTTTAATAAATTTTTATTTAATGAAATTATTTGAAATTTCGGTCACAAAATGTCTTCTTTTAATGGCTTCTACTTAAATAGTATTATTATCAATAATAGTATTTCTTTATTCCTAGAATCACTGTTTTGGTCACAAATCATAATTATCGCAGATCATTGTGGATATGACACGGAAATAATTTTCTCGATTTACTTTATCGAAAGATTTTATAAATTATGTCAGCACTTGTTAGTGAAAGCGAGTGATTCGGCAGAGTGAATTGGTTTTACTAGTGGACACAACTTATTTATAAAATTTGCTAAATATTTGCCTGGTGTGGTCCACTGTAAATTAGATATTCCTGTTAATAATTAAAGTGACTCCTTAAGAATTTTAAACTTCCATTTTTAACTCTTTTATCACAAGTATATAAAGGTGACTTCAGCAATATATTAAACTAACTGAAATCGGTTCAGCAATAAATAAATTTTTCTAAACATTTCTCTTGATTGTTTTCCATTAAGTTTTCTTCTTGCATTGAATAAACTCTACTGCACTAGGATTTTAATACTCACTGTATAGTTTTATAGTACCGTCTGTATCACCCAACGAGTTTTTAGCCACACAGCGGTATGCACCAAACTCGGACATCGTCAGAGGATTTATATGTAATTTCATCGAGCTCCGATATTCACCAATCTCTGTCACATTAGAAAGAAATTTGCCACCTGTTAATTACAAAATAAATTATGTTGTTAAAAACATATTAGAATATAATTATTAAGTTAAAGCCTTTAGATCTAAAGAAGCGAAAATTATGTTGTAATCCCTGTTTGCAATGGGCACGTAATTCGATATTGATTTAGCTTAATTACAATTACAGATTTTGGAAATGTTTACCTGGTGGCACAATTTCTCCCCTTTCTCTGGTCCAATAGTTAATGGCTTTCGGAAAAGCCTCCGACTGACATTCAAGTATCACGGCCTTTCCTTCTACAGCACCGATAAGTTGATTTTGCACAGTTATCATTGGCGGAACTAACGAAATATGAACAATTTAACATTGACAGTTAATTTATTTTAAATAAAATATTTTCCTTTAAAATGGCTTTTTCTTCTAAATTATTTACTTACAGTGCACAATAAGTGTAATTCTTTTGCTGACAGATGGCGGCACTCCATTTGAAGCGATGCACAAATATGCTCCCATATGCTGGCGTTTGACACGTGGTAAAATCAAGTTAGTGCTTTCAATGTGCGAAACTGAAACGACAAACCACAAAATAATAATGTTTTCTATACCGGCAATTAGAAATGGCTTAAAATATTTCTTTAAAACAACAAAACTTTTAAGCTCTCCTGACAATTTTGCAATTAAGGAAAGCAAAATTGGATAAATAATAAATATATGTACATATATGTAGATATAACATATCTAAATATTCAGACGTAGTCGTATGTGCATACGTATATGGAAATTAGGAAAACAAAATCTTTTCTTAATTCTTTTCTATTACATTTCATTTGCTTTTATTTTTTAGCTTTTTTCCCTTGCACATGTAAGAGAGAATATCAGCCTCTATTTAAGCCAATTTGTGACGTGCATAGCAAAAGAAATATATTCACACTTTGCTGAAAAATTGGCATGTAAAATGACATAAAAACCGGTAACGGAAATATGTTTACATTATGTCGTCATATGATTCAACTTTATAATGCTTGAAAACATACGCAAATCCAAACGCTCTAATACAGTCACACAAAAAAATATTTTGTTTGTGGCATTGCACATGTATGTGCACACATCCAATGGAAGGCAAAACTTTTCGGCTTTTAACCACACTTGTGGAATACATTTATTTATTTGAAAATATCCTCAGCGCATTTGAACTCTGATTTTTTCTCTTGGATTGGAAATGATAGTTTGTAGTTTAAAATAATATTCTAAGAGAGCGGTGGCAAAATTATATAACGCAGGATAATAAAAAGGTATTCTACACTTATATATAACTATAGAGACCAGGATTGTTGCAGTGAGTTGTGAGGTTGAATAATAATACTTCCCATAAACTTGGCCAGTCCAAATTTTATATGGTACGTTATCAAGACAGAAGTTTTATCGTATTTTATTTCCAATATTTTTTTTAACGACATTTAGAGAAATTCGCAAAAATATCCCGACGATCTGCATTAGCATGCCATCTTATTTTAAATCAAAAATTAATATTTTGCTTATTATTACTTGAAAGGATATAAAAAGAAATAAATAATTAAATGAATGTTATTTGCAAAATTCCAATTTAGTACAATATTTCAGTGAATTTAAGCTCGGCTTGAATTTTGCTAGCAACCGGACAATTAAAATATACTCGTATTGCTAAATAAAATTGAGAGGTGAAATTAATAATTAATATTAATTGAAATTAAAGTAAGTCAAGGATGTATAGAAATTTATATATCATTGTACAGCTTTCATTCTCATTTAAGCCAAATTTTGACTATTAAGCGACGATACATATGCGAATATGTATTTTTCCCGAATACAAGGACAGGGTGCTAACACACCCCTTTGTTAATGTCGCAGAGTTCAGAGGAAAGGATAGTGGTGTAAGCTAAAGCTAGAAGAGCTGAAATGGATAACAGGGGCGTAGGTGTTCAGATGTATTTCATCTCAGATTTGAAATATTTTTCGGATTAATTCACAAATTAATTCATGTTTTTTATAACTGCCGGAGGGCGTATCAGACCCACAACAGTAGTGATTTGTAATTGCCGAACTTGCTAGTTCAGCAGATTTTAAACTAATTCTTCCTGTTTAGCTTCAATAAACAATTTCGGTACCACCTTCGTACACACATTTAATATTTATAACGAAATAAATATGTTTATGGAACTATTTGTATATGTTGTCTGCAACAGAGTGAATGGCTTGTCTGGATAACAAAAGTATTGTAGTTATTGCGAAAATATTTATGCAAAAAAAAAAAAAAAATTGCTTGGCCTGAATTGGTTGTTGAGTTGCACGTTGTTATATCGACGGTTTGGCAAACAAAAAAAAAAAAACGAGAAATATTACGAGTGTATTAAAAGTTTAAATAGGGGGTTTTGCTTGCTGTTTTTTTCAGTGTTTTTTTGTTAACGTCGGACAACACTGGAAATGGCCAGATTGTGTTCCTCTATTAGGTTTTAGTTTCGTTGTGATAAACATGAAAGGAAATAGTTAGATGTTGAAAGGATACAAAGTTTTATTCAGCTCAAATATGTAATATTTTTGCTGGCCATTTTTATCATTAAGGAAATAGGCAGCTTAGAGTTTATAAACAGGAAGATAATGCCGGTAAAGGCATTACATTGGCATTAAAGTTCTCAAAATAAAATTTAAGTTTTCAAATAATTTTATTTTGTTAAAAATTGTAATCGAAACATGAAATTTTCAAATACAACTGAAGTCAGGCAGAATATTTCAAGGTCATTTGTTTGCTAAAAGGCTTTTCGAGAAATTAAAAAAAAAAATCCGTAAATTATGTTCAGCAGCGAAGGACCTTTTTAGATCAAGGGGTACACTGAAACGCATCATTGCTCAATTTGCACGAAGAGCAGCTAGAGGCAGGTCAAGAGTAGCTAATTTAGTCTAAAAGAAGCGGTTTGTAACCCAACAGTTTCATTGAACTATACTTCTTCACAAGCCGAGCAAGTCGCATGGCTACAGTCATGCAGGCTGCCTTACAAAGATTACCGTTTTTATTTAGACCAAAATGGGTGAGTTGTAATTCGTTTGTAAAAGACTTTTTCCCCACTAACCGGGAAGCAGTTGCCTTGCCCACACAGGATACGTTTTTAAGGATATATTTAAAGTTGTTTGTTCACAGGAATAAGCATTTATAATTCGAATTCTATAGCTATTATAGCGGCCGAAATTCGCCAGCAGATGATGAAAGTAATTTTTTTTTTCTTTTTTAATTTTTAAAAAGGAGTTTCTACATTAAATCATTTTGCATAATTTTGCGGCTGCCCACAGCATATTCAAATTTGCAAAAACTTATTTAACTTTCCTCGAGTAACTAAAATTTTTTAAATACTTCCATCATGTACAAAATTCCAATTAAAATAACTTTATTATCTTTAAAACTTTTAACAAAGTTTACTTAAGTAGTCAATTGATTATTATTGTGTGCTTCTAATTTAAGAGTAATTTTCTGTAATAATCGCATCACAGAACCTCATTATATACGAATGCTGAGAATAACATAAAGAGAAAATCAAATTATAGTTAATATTACAAACAAAGGACAAGCTCAAGCAAACATTTCCTGTTAAAAATACTTTTATTTTTCAATTCTTAAAAAAGAATAAACAAATTTAACCAACCAGTAATAAAAAGCTGCTAATAATAATCAAGCGAATAAAAAATAATAATCCAGAAAATAATACAAACAAATACTTAAACGACTAAAAAACAGCAATGAAATAAAAACTTTTCCAAGCAAATAATAATTTTAAAATAATAAAAATACTGGCGGTCAATACAAAAAAAAAAAAAAACAAAAAAAAAAAATTAAAATAATTGAGCAAACAAAACAAATTTAAAGAAAAATGAAAAAAAATCGAGTAAAAGGACCAAACGGGATGGAAAATGTGGTAAAGGAACAACAGAAATGTTTTCCAATGCATGAGTATTGGCGGTGGAGTTGTTAACAGCATGTAAGCTGAACTGAGCTGAACATTAAAAAAAGTATAAAAAAAGAATTTCCACACCCCAGACCTTTTAGCCTCAAAAGGCCATTCACTATGTGAAGCATAAGGAGCGACGGTGGGTGCTGGCACACATAAAAGGAGTGCTCACAAAGAAAAATGATGGCGAAAATCGCAAATTTCAGTTACGTACCAAAAGTATCCAGCTACTATTCGATATGCAAGGGAAGTTAGGCAAGAGTTACACGCTGTTACAAAACTTTTGAATTCGGCCTGCGAAGCACTTACAAGTTTCGATAATTATTTTTATGCGTTGGCCAGCGCAATACTTGTAGTCCTGTTAACTACAATTCAATATTGGAAACTTTAAAATAGAATTAAAGGTTTAAAAAAATTATTTAATTCAATTTAATGAGCCTATTTGCAAGCAAAAATAAATGATTTACTTGAATCATTCTTAGCATTTCAGTAAAAAATAATAGAAACGAATAAAAAAATTTAACAAAATTATAAAGAATTTATAAAAATTAATTTGATGTGGAATATTAATTTTTCAACAAAAAAGTTTTAAAAAAATGTTTCGAAAAGACTTAATTGGCAACATTGCTATATATTTAGCACAGCAACTGATTTTTTAAAATTATTTTCCTTTTTCTTTTCTCTTTTGCATTTGAGCTGAAGAAAGTTGAACCATAAGTACAAGAAAACAATTACATTTGAATTGATTATTTAGTTCTTGTAAAAACTTTATATGAATGAAATTCTCGTTTATATTTAATTGGAAAGTGTTTAAATTGTGCAGTTTTTCTAAAAAGAAATTTGCCAAAAATTCCTTTTTAAAAAGGATCTTCATGCCTTGATGATTAATTTTAAAATTCTTCTAAATTTATGCTAAATATTCGGATGGCGATTAAAATATTGAAATTTAAAAAAAATGCATTGAAAAAATTATTATACCCGGACTTGAATTTTATTTGAAAAAATGTTAAAAACCTCAAACATCTCACAAAATTTTTACTAATTTTAATTTTTTTTATTGTTTAGACGATCTCTACAGGCATGCCGAAAAAATGTATACATTTATAAGTTCTTCGCTTTTTGGTTAATACAAAATTAAGCGATCCTTTCGAAAACATTGTAAACATTTCTAATAAGTGAGAAGTGAAAGCGGAGGTGAAAAATTTATTAAATCAACAAGAAAAGCTCATTTATAAGAACAACTGGCCACAACAGGATACTCGTTTGTCTGAAATCTGCGTCTTCTTATTTATGCCTGGAAATTTATTTGAATCCATTAAATTATTTTGTGCCAACACGAATTTTTTTATTAAATTAATTGTGGGTCTTTGCTATAATAATAAATATTAATTTCAGATTATAATATGTGGAACGCCAAAAATCTTAAGTTTCCTAAATAAGGAATTGGAATTGCAATTAATACTTCAAATGAGTAATTACTTTCTGAAATAAAAAGCTGCCACTGAAATATTTTGCAGTATATATTTTTTAAAGGATTTTTTTTTGATTAATAATAGTTTGATACAAATAGACAATTTACAAAAGAAGCAAAATTATTAATTGATTTGATTAAATACTGCGAAAAGTATAGGAGTCGTTATCACCTATTTTTGTAGTTAACGATTTAAATATAAAAGTGATTTTCTATTCCAGAAGACTTATGGCTGTGCTTTGTTGTTACTTTGTTTTGTAATACTTGCTAATACAGGGTGTATACAGAGAAGGTATACCACTTCATTTTGCCGGCATTTCTGCAAACATTAGTCTAGACAGTTCATACTTGGAAGTCTTTAGAGACTTTTATATTTATTTATATTTCGTTTTAATTTATTTCGAAGAAATAAGGTCTGTATCTGAGAGTCGAAAGCATGCACAACAATGTATTGCAAGATTGGCTGAAAACATTACGGCCGCTCAAGAATATTTCCAAATAAATTGGGTGCAGTGAACAGGAGCTTGGTCTTCAAGGAACAACTTCATCCACGATTTTGCTCGCATTTATGAGGCAAACAGAGGTGAACATTTGTCTGATATTGTATTCCATGCATAACTACCGACATTAAATAAAACATTTATCAATATAAAATCCATTATCTTTCATTTAACCAATCCAACAATCTGCCCGCCAAATCATAAAGCTTCTGACTATAAATATCATCCTTATTGATATACCTTATTTTTATATCGATGAGATAATATACAGTTGATAAAATGTTCTTCAAATTAATATTGTTTTAATAACTCCTCTAAAACTTGGCGCAGATCCTGGCATAAATGTAAGGAAATATACTGTTGAATAATTGAATATCCAGTATCCTTGGATTCGAAATTCAGAACCTCTGCTTTTTTACTTTATTTTTATAACTATTAGACTTGATCGGCTTGGAAGTTTTAATAACGAAATTTTTCGTTTTTATTCTGTGCGTAAATTGAAATCGAATGATATAAAAATTAAAATATCGAGTATTTGATGTTTGCCAGTTGATTAAAAGCTGAATTGGGAATTTGTTGTAAGTAAATTGACTCAATTTAAATTTATGTTGGCCTTTAAATTAAGACGTCACAATCTAGTGAGGGGAAGGATACTTGACCTTGACACAAGTTTACAATTGAAATCAATTTCGTAATGTTATCAAAAGTTTGTTTTAAAATCCTTTTTCTTTTTCTTCATAATGTGGATATTGCTAATATTCCGTAGAATATTAATCGTATACTTTAAATAATGTTTTGATATATACTGTAAGGATACTTCCCCGTAACTGTATGTTAAATACTGAAAACAAAATACAGCGAACTTTGAAAAATAAAATTACGCTGGCATATGATTTCAGTTTTACGTGCTACAGGATATTTGAAACCAAAATCACGCGGATAAAACTCTGCAAATAGAAAAAAATTTTTGACGTTTTTCTGCAGCACAGGTGAAAACTTTATTTCATTTAACGTAAAATTTTACAACAAAATCAATGTGCCTGACACATGTTCGCTGCAATGGCAAACAGACACTCTACGTACTGATACACAAAACATGAAAGCATTCAGTTTTAAGTTTGAAATGTTATTGTTCATTTGAGAAAGAAAAAAAACAATGCTTACCTTCGGTACCGTTGGCCAATTCAATGGTCACTCCATTTTCACGTCGCCATATAATTGTTGGTTCTGGTGAGCCGGTAGCAGCGCATTTGAGTGTCACATTGCTACCTTCGCGCACCACCATATCCGTGCTAGTGGGATAATCTAGTATGTCCGGTGGTACTGTTGGTGTTGTTTTTTTAGTTAAATATCAGTTAGGCGAAAAAAATTAAATACCGTACACACATACATACACACACATGCACGTATAATAATTCATTTGTTTTTGAAGTGGGCAGCGGGCAATATTAGCAGAAAATGTTAACATTTTCCCAAAGTTTGAATTTAAAACGTTTTTACATATTTTGATTTGATTTTGTTTTTCAGCCAGGAAGTGTTGATTTTGTTATTGCACACACACACACACACACATACACATTTAATTAATAGAAGTAGCCACACAGCAACAACAACAGCATTTTTACACACAAATCATCATTAAATATTTTTCATCCGTTTTGTTCATTCATTGAGATTTTTTTCATTTAATGTTATTTTTGCATGTTGTTTTTCCGCATTTTTTGTTTATTTATTTATTTAAACATGAATTTTGTTTTTTTGTTTTTTTGTTTAATAAAACAACCATCATCAGCATTATTGGAGTTGTTTTTAGGTTCAACATAATCATTGTTATCGCCACCGTCATCACCCGCCAGCATTTGTTTTCATGATTTGTGTTGTTATAATTATTGCAATTGTTGTTGTTGATTGTTGATTATAATATTAAAAGCATTGTATTTAAAAAGTAATTAGTTTTTATTTTTTGTTGTTAGTGTTGTTATTATCGTTGTTTTATTATTGTTGATTTGGTTTGACGAAGCAGAAGTTGTTGAAAGTTTGCCGTTATTGGCAAAGATAAAAATTGGAAGAAAATATAAAAAAATATAAAATTAGTCGCATGATTGCAATTAATATTTTCTTAGTTCGTTTATGTTAAATCATAAAAATAGATATTAAAAAAAATATTCCTTTAAAAATGTTTGTATTAACATTTATTATATTTTCACTTTTGTTTTACAATCAGCACAAAATGGTCTCATAAAAGCGGAAATCGATAAAAAGAAATCCATAAAAAAAGATTTTATCGTTGTGCAATATGTGTGGCAGAATACCGGAAGTATAACTTTACATATTTAAATGACAATTTTCTATATACAGACAGATATTTCTCATACTTTTGAACACTTATAATTTTAATAATCATACCCCTTTTTAAAGGAAGTTGTAATCTAATACAGCGTCAGGATAATCGGGAAAACTTGAAATATATACATATATATATATATGTGAACTGTTAGCATTCTATTAAGAAACAACACGACTGAATGTGTGCTATAAGTTGTAAACACTTAAGCTTTTCTGTGATGTATAATACTATATAAAAGTAACAAATTATAAGCAACCATCGGAGCACTTCACTGTAGCACACTCCATAGCTTTAGCGACATGAATATCCAAAAGAGATATTCTTACCTTGTTAAGATCAAAACATAAAATATAAAGAAATAAACATTAGTTAATTTCGTTAGCATTTAGCTAAATTTTATTAAGTCTAAAAAATAATAAAAGGATATTGTACAACCAACTGACTTCTAGTATCGATCTATAGTGATTAAATTCAAGCGAAGCGAAATCATTTTAATAGTTCTGATGTACCATTGCAGAAAAATTCGAATTTCATTTCAATGTTAATTTTTTTTAAATTTGTCATATACAGAATGCCATCCTGTAGAAATCACATTGGAGTAAATATTTACAAGAATATTTTTGCAATATATATTCTTTACCATTTTGTTTGCAGAGGTTTGTCATGCCCGCTTTAATTGGCTGTGAAAAAATTATTTTTACAATACATGGCTGAGCCCCTTCCCTAATTATAAATATACATCGAGTTCTTCATACTTCACTTTAGGCACAATCAACTATATATTTTATAATGACAAGCTTGTTTCTTATTTACTGGTATGTCTCGACATGCATGTGTTTAATAAAAAGATTTTTTTTTGCCATTCATAAGTACGCCAGCTTGTTCAAAACCGTTTTATAGGAATGAGTTTTGAAGGGATTTTTACAATATAAATTTTTTTTGTTGGTTCTTTTGTTACTTCAACCCGCAAAGGTTTCGGCTTTTCCACAGGAGAACACACAAGGTCTGGACAGGAATCAAACTCGCGACCTTCACTTTATCCATTATCTACGATCATTATCCATTCATCTACGGAGGCAAATTAATTTTGAAAATTGTGTCTAACTGCTAAAATATATTTTATTCCGAAACACGGAACTGAATCGGGGGAAACATTGTGGAAATTTGAATGAGTGTTTCGTTAAAAAATATTAAAAAATAACAAAATAAGTTGCGTTTGGTTTGAGTCAATATAAATACAACCTTTTCGTGTCATACAGGAACACTCGCACACATAATCACTCATATTTTTATGATCCTTTTTATACTCGTATTAACATCAAGTTCGCAAAACTTTTGTGAATTAATTTTGGTTAAATGCGAAAAATAAAACTGCGGAAAAATATGTGATTTAATTTATTAAATACTCAACACATGTTGACAATCTGCCAGCCATTTGGCTGCCAGTCTCATATTAAATAATGAGTCTATTAGCGATGCAGGAGGAAATATTATGTGGCAAAAGCATTATAATGAATATGTATGTAGGAATGCATGTATGTATGTGTGTGTGTAATATGTTAAAATAAGAAATACGTTTAAGCAAATGTGCTGGCAGCAATAAAAATAATGGCAAACATTCAACAAAAACTGTGACGGGCGAACTACAAAAAGTCGGATATCACTGGAAATGAAAGAGGAAGGCCATAACAGTATGACAGTCTGTCTACACACCACGCAAAGTACTATCAGGACAATAAAAAAACCTGATGACAGACCAACAAAAGCGAAAAAAGAAAAAAATACAATTCAATTAAAATAAATATAGTTAATTTTAAAACGTTGGATGTTTCCATAAATACGTAATTAACCACAATTTTTGGGGGTTAAATAATATAATTAAAGAAAAACAACTCTTTAATAACAAATTAAAAGAGATCTTTAAATTAAACTGCTTCGAAAGGATTCGATAACAATTTACTAATAAAAAAAAATTAATCGAAATAAATTTGCAAATTTTGGTATGAAGGAGTTTTTTCCTTTGTAAAATACATGGAACATCGTTTGAGCTCTCTTGTGGAATTGCTGGATCTGTTTTCCGTGCAAAGTATAGTTTTATTGGTTTCAATGCCCTAAGATAGTGTAAAGATATCTTGTTGTTTTATATTAATATTTTTTACTGCTTACCTACTACGTCCAGGTAACCCATTTGTGATTTCATTGGATCCGTATTTATTTGACACATATACCACCCCTTGTCACTCTCCTTGATATCCTTAATTCGCATTGTCCATGTTTTGTGCTCGGAGTTCGTAATGCCAATACGTTGATTTTTTGTTATGACATGGTTTTGTATAGTTAAAATTGTTTGTGTGTCAACTCGAAGCCACGCTACCTGAAAAAGGAACGAGGTAAAAAAATAAAAAAAAATTTTTCCCGTTTCTTTTATATGTATGTAAATTTAATGCTGTTATACATTATCCTTAGAAGTGTAAATTTTTTGACTTTCCAGCTCCAAGAGGAGCATTTGATAATACTCAAGTGCCAGGCATCTGACTCCACTGAAACAAGAAAACTTTATCAAAATGCCATTTTCCAGGGGACTCTCATAGAATGTGATATTGAGCTCAACAAACCACACACTTTTAAATCAACAATATGTTTGAACGTTAAACAAAATTTCTCAAAATTCTCATGACTTTTAAATGTTTAATGTTTATTAAAGTGTAGTAAACACAAACACAAATTGCAAACGCATATTTAACATTTTAAAGATATCACTCTTTTAAAGGCAAGTTGCAAAGAATACATACGCATACAACGGCTACACATATTTTTTTTAGGAATTATCAGATGTTTCTTGCTGTCTGTAAACTTTGATGAGTATTTGCTGTTGAAATCATACAACAATTATGTATTTGGTATTCAAATGGATGCACCAACATTTCTCAAATTCTTTATATGTTATAATTTTTTTAATATATTATTATTTTTTAATATATTATTATTTTTTAATAATATAATATTTTTTATTTGTCAGATCTTTCTTGTTGTGTGCAGACTGAGTTGGATGAGTATTTGATAACTACTAAGTCATAATAGGGAAATTTAGCTTTTCTAGTCGACCACTTGTGTGCATCTTTTCCACGCAGTATTGTATATATAAATTATTTAATATAAAATATATTGCAGTCGAAAATCACATTTACATACATATTGATAAATACATACTATATTGATAATCTAAAAGAAAATTTGTTATTGTGAGAAGAAAGAATTCCGAATACAAAAATTTCTGAAATATTTCATTTGAAGTATTGTAAGCTTTAATTGTGTTAAAACCTGAAAAGTCTTCAAGTTATAAAAAACTGTGTATTCCTTCTGAATGAGTCACTCCTACTGATTATGACTATGAAGAGAAAATCTTCAAATAAATTCTTAGTAAATTCGTAGAAATCAATGTTTTTTTCTGAACGTTTACAACTATTTACTATATATAAAAAAAAAAAAAAAATACAAGTAAATCTTCTTTATGAAAGGAAAATTCCAAAGAAAGTCTATTTGATTTTCTTATCAGCCGCCTTAATTTAAATTTAAAAAAGAATATGTTTACTTTGCAACCTGGATTAAACAGCCGATCTGGTTTTTCTGTATTTTTCACAGATCGTGTAAAATGTTTGGTAAACTTGTTGAAAAAATGTTCGATTCGTTTTGCAAAAAATTGTAGGCCCATTTTCGGGCCACATTATATGTGGCTTTTGCGTTACTAATTTCAAACTTGATGAGATCAAAGGAGTAGAAAAGGACAGAAAATTTTGCAGTTACGGAATTCTGGTTCACTTTGGACTTTGATATACAATATAAGAAGATAAGGTAAGAAGTACTTCAGTGATAGACATGTGCCAATGTAACACCGAAAGTAAATACATTTCTCGATTTACGCAACTGTCGATAAATGCAAGAACCCGATTAAAATTGCAAAGTTTTCCAAATCCTGTCCCGATAACTCCTAATATTTTTGTTTTATAAAATCGAAAGGAATTTTATCTTTTTAAGAAGTAGTTAGAAGTACTTTGAAGTACTTAACCCATCTTAATGATATTTTAGCTCATGCGTGGTACAAAATTTCTACCGGTGCCATTACGAAATGTTGGAACGTTTTAGGCTCAAAAAATGAACAATGGACTGACGAAGACGAGCTACCATTGATTTTTTTACGCGACCAGATTGTGGAAGAACAGACTACATTTAAACTGCACAGATGGTAACATTGCAGAATGGACCAGAGAAGACTGTTCAAAGGAAAATGTTACTGTAAACGTTTGAAGCGAAGTTTGAAGGAACTATACAAATAAAAAAATAAAGTAGATAATGCCATTACATCCCTTGACATGTGTTAAGGGTGGACCAAAGAAGATCGCATTTGCTATGAAAAATTAATCGCTCTTCAAGAAATGAAGAAATTTGCGATTCCTCAAAAGCCTAAAAGACTAAAACCCAAAAACAATTTCAACATTCTTCCCCTTAAAGTAAAGGGATCAAACATAATTTCATAAATAAAATTCCAACATGTACATACGCGTGTGTTTATCGCTTTATAGAATCGTTTAGAAAATCTTATTTTATATCGCTAACCGGCGATCTTTAACATTTTACTGGAATATTCAAAAGCAAAGTAATTAATATTTATTTTAACTACGCCCACATTTTTGAAATGATTTTTCCATTTGCAATTTATAAAGATTTTTTCATATATTCCATTTACATATAATTTGATGATACAAACATAAACAATTTGACATAAACAATTGAATTGGTTGACATTTCAATAATGTGCGAGCACGAGCATGAAGGATATATATGTGAGTTCTTGAGGAGATAATATTGTGTTGTGCTTTGTATTTTTGTATAAAACGTTAATTTTATTATTTATGCTTTTAAATTATTATTTTTTTTATAATTATGATTATACGAGTATAATGAGAGTTAATGAGTTGTTATTTTTTTAATTATGATTATACAAGCAGGCCTTTAGGTCTTCTAGTTTGTTTTTTTTAAATAAAACTCTCTTTTTTTTGTTCAATATTTTTGATCAAACTCTGTTGCTCTTCATCAGAAACTCCAAAGTTTTGTCGAAAAGAAAAAACTAGAAGACCTGAAGGTCTGCTTGCATAATCATAATTAAAAAAATAACAACATAAATAATTTTTTTTATTTCACGCAAATCGAGCTCATACTGTATATTATTATTTATTCATATCCACCTTAAAAAATAAGTAAAAACAACAAGGCCGCTGTCTTATTTGTACAAAATTGAGAATTAAAAAAAAAAACATTGAGCAGGTGGTCCTTATGTTATAAGAAACATCAGACGCCTTTAGATTATGAAAAGGCTGGCCGTGTGGAGTATATATAAAATTCTTCTTTATAAAGTAGATTTCCAACTTTTAATAAGCATGTTTGTAACCAATTGATCCCGATTCTCTGATTCTGCAGAGAAGTGAAAATAATTTATTAATGACTTTGAAATATTTTATACTGAAAAGTAACATTTTTAAGATTTCAAAATGAGTCTTGCTTGGCTGCTGATTTAGAAAAATTAAAATTGTCTTAAATAAATAAAAAAGAAAAAATTATTTTCATGAAGGCTTGATTTTGAAATTTCATAAAATAATTTCTATAAACTTGAGTTCCTGCTAAAGCAAAACTCAGTTTCTAAAAAAAGGGGGAGGAAATAAGAAAAAAAGGGGTGGGTACACTAAATACTTACTCCAATGCTCTAGAGTTATTTCATTCTCGTTACAACTTCAAAATGGCCAAGTGTAAATAACTGCCAGTTTTAAAAGGCAACTGAGGGCAGTTCCTTCAAGAGAAAGGGGCGTGTAAAAAACTAATTGCCATTTTTATAAGCTTTTAAGCTTTTGTGATTTAACAAAAAAAAAAATTCAATAATATACATATTTTACATTTTACTTATTTATTACAGATATGAGCTAGTTAAAGTCCTTTATTTTATTTAGTTATAACTATTTTTATTTTCTTGTAAAAAATGGCACATAAACATGTATTGAAAATTATGTAAGTCTGATTTATCGCAAATAAATTTACCTTAATTGCGCAATTAATCATTTGTGCGTGACTAAGCCTACTAAAGGGCATGCTACCTTTTTCAGTTAAAGGAAAGTCTTCTTTCAGGTTTTGGACTACAAAGTACAAATGAAATGTGTTAAAAAATGCGTGTGGTGGTACCGAACCCAACCATAACAGTAGTCGTAACAACAATAAATACATTATTTGCAAATAATAAAAAATAAGTGTAACTGCTTATGAACTCACACTACATTTACATGATCATATAAAAAACAAAAATAGTTACAGTTTGTATGTCTAAAGGAGTTTGGCAGTTAACAATTACTAGGATGCACCCTACAATTACTGTGAACTCAATTTGCCCAGCCATTTGATTGAAAATCATAACACTTGATAGAATATTCTTAAGCTCAGCGGTGCCAGTTTAATGTGTGCATAATCCACAGCATTTTAAATGACAATTAATACACTGCATTTTATTTGTTTTAATTGTTATAATTATCATTATTAAAATTGATTTAAAATCAGTGCCGTTAAGTATGATTAGCAGACTCAAGCCTAAGGAAAAAACAAATTTTTTTGATTTTAATAACATTCTCTTTTATCTTAACTAATTATTTTTACATTTAATTGAAATATTTATTTGTTAACCATTCACCAGTGCGAGCACTAATGAATTAATGAACAGTTTAATTTAAATAATTATTCACTAGTAAATCATATGTCACAGTTAACTAAAGAATTTAATAAAAATCACAGAAGTGCATAAAATAAAACTTAAAAGTATACTTATCTAATTTCTTGCTTAAAGCCAAGCAATATAATTCAATGTATTTTCAATTTGTATGGATAAAAGCGAGTGCCAACCACAATATGGCAGAAGTACATGTACACCAACATGTGCATAGAAAGCAATAGGGGAGCCCAATGGGTAAAGATGTGGCAAAAGTGGTAGCAGAATAAATACACCATAAAAATATACTTGTAAAAAAATTAAAGTTAAATGTCAAGATATAGAAAGGTATGCGCGCTACGTTGGATTTTAGGAGGAACAGCTCTGAAAAACAAAACCTGTAAAAAAATGATCAGTTTGATTTTGGGCTCAATGCCGCACAGGATATTCAATGGTTCCAATTCCCATCTTTGGCTAAATGCACTTGGAAACTTCCAAACTATCTATAGAATAATATATTACTACATGTATCCACAGGATATTAGACAGAAGGAAAGGGGACAAAAAAATGGCTCAGAATACTTTAACAAAAATGGTTAACTAAATTAAATAGTTGTATTCGGTTTGGGAGCATTCTGAATATGCACATTGGCACTGTTCAATGTTTAAGTATTATTTTTCTACTCGTGTTAATTTCCAGATTTTATATTTATAATGTCTGACTCCTCTGTACATACAATTTAATTACACAACGAAACTCACTTACATCTAATCTAACTGAATGCAAAAATTATAAGTTTCCAGGAAAAATAGGCAGCATATGCAGGGATGAAGTATAATTATAAAGACGAGGTAAAGTAAATTCGTACTTCCCTAAAAATTATAGGACCTGATGAGTAACATAACGAAAGCTCAACGTAGACAAGAAATGCATTTCCCTTTTAAAAGGAATGGCAGTGAAATCAATAAAATATGCTATCGAGAGTATTAAATCCTTTTTCTGTAAATATTTTTATTTGTATTTGAAATATTTACGTAAGTAACGTAATAACATTTATATTATTATTGAAAGTGTTTTCAGCTGCCACGTTTTTAGTAAAAAATTAAATTTAAGATTATCCATAATATAATGCTTTCAAAACCTTTTTTATATATTTTTAATTGCATAAAACCGTTTTAAAATTAAAAAACAAAAAATAAAAACAAATACGGCAACTCAGCATGGATCCAGTAGCCCTTTTATGAGAATCTGTTTTTTATTTTGTAAATCTTCATAAAATGGATTCAATTTCTTGTTTTTTATATAAACCAAACGTGTGTTCTAGAATTTTGCACACAAATGTTATAAGAGCTAAAGCAATAAATATTTGTTTTTACGAAAATTAATTTTTTTTATTGTATAAATAAACGGCTTATTAAAACCGGATTTAATAAAATTTGCAATGTAAATGAAATATATTAAAACCATAATTAATAATAAGTACCATACACAATTGTTTATAAAGCTTGGAAAAAAATAAAACATTAAGCATTAAACATTATGAATAACCCTTTAAAATAATGTGCCTCAAGGAAGCATTAATTAGGGATATCCTTAATTGCTCTGCTTTTTCCTTTGATATACTAACTAAACTAATTGAAATTGGCACTCTGTATTTCTTTTGTGAATGCAGCATTAAGAATACAGAGCTGTTAATATAATTTGTGCACTTTTCTTGAATCCATACACTGAGTATTTGTAAGCACTTCTTCCAAGTGAATGAAATAGATTACACAACGTATACCTAGACATGTAAATGTAACCAATTTCTGCTGCTATTTATTTGCCCCGTCCTGTTATGTGTAATAAAAAAGAATGTCTTTATCAATAGGCTACAGATGTTATCAGGTATTGTTAATATCAAACACAATACATAAATACTCACTTATGACTAAATATAAACACACTTCATGCAAAAGATAAAACCACAATGGTAGAAGCAAAAGTAGAAACCAATACACTCAAAGCAAAAAAGGAACAACATAAAAAGCTTTCAAGTACATAAACACACACAAATAAACAAACAATAACAAAATAGTAAAAGCGAAAGAACAATAACAAAGAATGGAGCTTAATAGACCGGCATAAATGTTTGTAATTCTCACCTCAAACAAAACATGTATTAAAAAGGACTGCTAGAAAGGATAACGCAGAGCAGTCTAGATGTTGCTCTGATTAACATTGTTTCTGAGTGAATCACTGTGCATATAACCTCCAGATTCACATGTGTATTTTTATATTTCTGTTTACTGAATCTTTTTAGCCCCTGCCTTATTTCTTCCTTATTATTTCCTGTTCGTTTGTTTGGCGAACAAGTATTGAAGTGTGTAAAATGAAATAACTTAGCAAAGCATTTTTTCTGCTGCTACACTCCTGCATTGAAATGCTCTGTTATTATTTGTACGTACTTGGATTTAATAAGCAGGATTTTTTACTTCTTCCTGATGTTGGTTTGTCGTGTGTGCATGTAGATGTAGACACCAGTTGTGTGTACGCATTCATTGCATTTTTGGTGGGGTGTTGTGTGCATAGAACCAACTTTGTGCACATAAACGTTCACACATATTTGAATATAAATGCATAAGGCATACAAATACATTTAGTTCACAATTAAGCCTTTAAATTATAATCAGGCATACTCATGGGTGTAATTATTCATTAGAACGTTTAAATTATTACTTTATATTTTCTCATATTTTGTTTCTCATTATTTTACTCTCAACGCTTGAGTGTCTAGCCTGTTGAATTGTGAGGGAGAGCTTTTAGCTAAGACCCGCTCAGCAGTAGCACTTTTTATTAGTTTAGCATAAACACTTAATGAGACCAACTAAGTTTTTAATAGTAAGTAATTAAGGGGAATCCCGCTATATGAGGAAATCATTACATAAAGAAGAAATATTGACATCATGGGAAATTTCTGTATAAATTTTTTTCCAATTTTTTAATAATGTAATCAGTTTTTTCTATGTTCTACATTTTTTAAGAGATTTTCCATTCGGGGGTCTTTCAGCTCAAAAAATTTTCTTCTTAAGTGAAATTGTAATTTTATTAAGTTTGTTCAGAGTTTAATTTTTTTTTATAATTATTTATAACGAACCTGTATGAAACTCTTTAGTTTTTTAAACATTGTAGGATATATGTTTTTTGATAGAAAATTTACAATATTCTGATTTAAGTCTATGACATAAACATGATTTTGATCGCATGGCCTCGCGGCTGGTGAGTGAAATATGGAACTCTCTACTCGACTTTTAACTTTTATTAACTTTATTATATTTTCGAATGTTAGTCCAATTCGCTCTGACTAGAATTCATTTACAAAATGCATTTATAAAAACATTCTGACCATGAAGCGTACTCACTTATTTGTGCAGGTGTTGAAATGAAAAGGGCATACAACTAAAAATAAACATTTGAAACATTTAATTTGCTTCTCCGAACATTCGAAAGCTTTGCTCTGTTGTAAGTCTATTCACAATGAAATATTCAATAAAACTGATAATAAAAACAGTTGTACGATATGTCCAATATGGCATGTATGCTGAAAAAATGTGATAGTGTGGCTTAAAAGTGCATCTGCATAATAAATTTACTATTTGCAAAAGTTTATGAAAACGGCAATCAATCAAAATCAATTAACACCTGTTAAATGGGCTGTCAAATAAGTCAATGTGGCCAACTCATAGTTTTGAACCTCGAAAAAAAGCTTTATGTAACCTTAATTTTAATATCAAACGTTCTTAAATAATTATGTTATTGCAATTAAATATTTAAAATGCGTTCTAGCTCTCAGCAGTATAAACCTGTTTTTATGAAAAATTTTGTTTTAATATACATTTTTAACGAAGCAAAGAAGTACTAAGAGTACACTAGAGGCGACATTGTAGGATTCTTATTTGAGATAAAAAAAAACGATAAAATTGGAAGATTATAATTAGTCTTATTAAATGTGAGATATTTTAGGGAAGCCCTGCAACAACTCGGTACTCTAATTACCGGCCCCTACAGGTTTATATTAATACATTTTTATTATCAGATTAGCTCACAAATAAAATACAGCCAGAAGCAGGTGTTTCTTAAAAGGCTATTCTTTAGAAACTAGAATTAAAAATAGAACGAAAATGTCTAACAGTTAAAGTTTTATTATGGATTTATCAAGTAATCGTTTGCTCTTATTTATATTACGCTGAATTCGCCAAACTATCATCTCGCAGAATATTAAAAATGATTTAAAATTTCTTAGTTCAGGATATCAGCCGGCACTGCACTTCAGCTTATTCTGCGCTGCTGCATAATAGGATAGTATATTTGCGTTTGATGCGGAAATATATTTTGATTTTAAATCAGTTTTTTGATGTGGAAAAATTGAATTACGGAAAAAATTTCTTGTTTCCGAATTTTTGGTTTTTAAATTCTCAAAATTAAAACAATACTATTTTATTCAATGCTATTTTCCGGCAAAAAAAAATTTTTTTGATGATGAGATCTTTGAATAATATTTGTTCTCTTATAAGGATTTAGATCTTCGATGCGAATAAATAAAAATGTATCCAATATGCGTGTAGTTGGTGCCGTTATTTAATTTTTCAACGAGTTACCTTTTTATATTCTTCGTCGTACAAAGTGGTCATACACTATTTCATATATTTATTTTTTGGTTTGGTTGTTTAAGATGCTTTAATGTTAAAGTATGTTTAGGAAAATATCATTTGAGAGAGCAAAGCCCATATAAAAGGGTTGTTTTCCCATAGAAAAAACTTCATCCTTTGTCTAGTTCCTTAAGAGTGTTTTTCGTAATTATTTTTTTGTAATTTAAAGATTAAAGAAATTTATTTGAGTACTCACATTAATTAATTTTTTTTTGTTTGGTGTGGGGGGTTTATCAACATTATCAACTTTTCCAGTTAAATATTAAGTAGAAATATTGTCATTTGATTACCTTGTAAGAACCCAAATCTTGCACAACACAAGTTAGGAAAGCATCCCGTCCGACTGAGGCGGTTGCATTGGCTATGGGGTATGTAAACTTGGGATCAGCTGTAAGGACAAAAAAAAAATAAAATAAATAAACATTAAATATAATTTAATTACAATAAATAATTATGGTCGGTTTAAATTTAAAGTTTATTTTATACATAAAAATTTCACTACGTATATACGAGTAGTAAAAACGAAATGATTTTACTGAAAAGTTATTTTAGGAATTTATAATATTTTAATTACAAAATAAAAATGTGTGAGTAATATGTGCTTAGAGGTGTTTCCCATTCTTTTTTAAATACTTTCATAATTATTATTTAACCCATTAAACCACAACATAACTAAAACCAAAAATTTACTCTATATAAATGCAAATATAAAACTGAAAATTGCCGCAGTATCATTACGAAATTGTTCTTTTTTAATAATTGTAACATGTTTTTATTAAGTAGTTTCATCTATGAAATTTTTTCTAAATTTCGTTATAAAGTCGTCAGGGTAAAGAGCAGGCACGTGAAATTTTTAGACATGCTTCGCTAAGTTATGTATGTTATATGAGTATTATTTGGGGTCTATTAAAATTTTGAACTTTATTTCCATTTGGACTAAAAGCCACACACTAACTAGTGCGAAAGGCCTAAAACTCTATTACCTTGTAAATGTGTTTATTCACTAACTATAAGATGGAAGTTATCTAAACTACTATATGACTCCCTTCAACAAGAAGAATAAAAAGGATATCATAACATGCGAATACAAACTTCATTATAATCATATTTTTTATTGATATTCAATATGAATGCCTTGCACGCATAACACATAAATATATTTTTCGTTTTATATTGACACTTTTAAATGGTTGATTGGTATACGATTAAAAAGGTATTGAGTTTGCATAATATTTTACTGGCTTGAGAAAAACTAAAAAAAAACTTGTACAAAACTATCGTCAGTTGCTTAACTGAGGAAGTAACTTTTAAATTCAGAAAATTGGTTTTTCATTTAAAAAAAAAATCTTCAAATATTGCAGGAGTCAATTGTCATGTGCTTCAAAGTGTTTAAAAAGGATAGTTATGGCAGTGGGAATTGGAAGTAGGGATGCATGCCTACACGGCTTTTGGAAATATTGCTTTGCAATAGAATCTAACGCCTTAGTTATATGATACTACTTTAGTATTTTTGTTTTTAAATCTATTTGCATATAAAGGATTTTAAAAAGGATACACTGCATCCACTGATTTGAATGACAGCTACGTGAAAGTTTGCTTGGTGTTTTGTATGAAATGAATAGTACAGAATACAATTAATTTTTATAGCCAACATTTGAAATACTAATTAATTACATTGCCTACGCATAAAAATAAAGACTTTTATCTGTTTAATATAATTTATTAAAATTTGATTATTAACAATTTGTTTTATTAAATAGTTGCAATTAGGTTTGAAAAATTTGAAATAGAAATAAAACATGTTTTGTTTAAAGAAATATTGAAAAAATTCTCAATTATCATTTTATTTATTTATTTTTTTAAACTTTAAAAAGGATCGGAGTAATATCAATATTAAATAGAAGAAGTTGCCACTAAATGCCAAAAATGAAATGGAGGACTAATAATAATATTAAAGAAGAATATATTTCTTACATTACAGTCGATATATTCGTTATAGCTCATTTTTTTTATTATTTATCTAATTGTCCGATTTTTTTTTCTTATTTGTTTAACAAAAGTGTAGCGAAATATCGGGAAATGAGGTAAATAAAATAGAGAAGTGAATCATTTGCTCAAGATAATTAATAATACAAAGCAGAAATAAAAGGTTAGAGAAAAAAGGAAACCACCATTTAAATATCGTGATTGCAGATTTTAGTAGAAAAAAATTCTTCAATTGAAGTCGATTGATAAGTGGCTTCCTTTCCAACTGATTAGTAAAAGAGGTAAAATGTAATCTTGACATTTTATGGGAAAAGTGTCTGGTCGAAGAGCTGGGAATTATGCAAGTGATCTTCTGGCAATTTATGAGTTTCCTTAGAACAAACTTTCTTCTCTCTAGTTGATAAATTCATTATTTGGTATATTTGCTGGAAGTAAAGTTTAAAAGAGATGGGTCACGTTCAAATATTTTATATTATGAAAGTTTCAATTTGAAAAACATTAGGAAGGTTTCGTAACATTTTAATATTCGATCTGCTAACTGGGGTTGGTAAGTGTAAGTAACGAAGATTTGGTCACTTATATCAATTAAACTTGCACACATTCCTTTGCTTTTCTTCAGCAGCATATGAAAACAATTTATTGAAGGATATGATAAAGCTTAATAATGCTTAAATAAAAATCTAACGCTCTACAAAAGAACTACTATGAATAAATCATGGAGCAGCATGGCGTTGCATTTTATCTTATGACAACTAATTTTTTTAAGAATGCTCGGCATAATAAGTCTTTGTTAAACTCCATCCGTATTTTTCGAATGGCCTGCTATTTTATTTTCAAATGGCGTAAAATAAATTATTTTTGGCGATTTGCAATTTTTTAAATTTGCAAAGTCATAAATGTTTTAATCAATCAGTTTCTATGGTGATACTAGTGATGCTAGAAAAGGTAGAACGTGAGATAAAAAACACTTTTAATTATTAAGTAAATAATTTTTGTTATTATTATGTTAATTAGTTAAACTTATTTAAAGAAAACACTTACTCAGTACATCAGCTGCAGTTTCCGTTGCATGAAAATGGCTTTTGTGGCACATTAATATTAATATGAATAAAAATATCGCTGCTGGTTGGGGCGGTGAACTAATTTTATTTTTGCCCCTTAATTTTAAATAAAACACTTTATATACTATTGCCAATGCCATTCTCTTTACACTATTTATTTTTAATTCCATTTATTTATAATCGTAATATTAAATTAATTCATTTTTTTAAAATGGTTTGCATTTTATCATATTATGTGTATTATCTATATAAAATTATGTTACAGTATTTTTTTTATAATTTTTGACTTTAATTATTTTATCATAGTAAATCAAGATAGTGATTATGCATCAAATGCAATTTGCTGAAGTGTTAAAAGTTCAAGTAATTAAATTAAACTTTATTCACTTGTTAAATTCTAATACGATCATAACAACTTACAAATTATTAATTCTCATTTAATAATTAAAATCTTTTTATTTTTCGATACAACCGTATAAATAGCATTTGTAAAGTATTTATATTTATTTTAACAGTGTATGATTTTTGTAAAATATTTAGTATTTATTGAACTATTTATTTTGAATTTTAATTTGATTTTTAAGATTATGGTCGGGGTTTTATATAACTTTATCTTTTTTCAATAATTACAATTCTTAATTTCGGAAGATATTAAAATATGGTTTACGTAGTATATAAAAAATTTAAAAACAAAAAGCCAAACTCAAACTTAAAGATTAAATCAAAAATCTATTTTATATTATTTTGCTTAAATTCACAATTAACAATCGAAAAATATAAGTTAATTTATAACTTGTGATATTTTTTCCCAAAGGTAGTACAAAAGATATTAATTATTATTAAGCACATGATTCTGAAAAAAAATCCAAATTATTTTTGTTCGTTTAAATTTTTTAATAGAAAAAAAAAAATACCCCATATATGAAATAAAAATAATTATAAACAATAATATATAAAAGAAAAAGAGAAAGGACAAGGAATTTTAAATTCCAATTTTCGAAAATATCAGCCCATGTCGTTTACTTCTTTTCTAAAAATTATTTTGATTGAGTTATTTATTAAAACTGTTAAAAATATATATTTAAGTAATCAAAGCTGAAACACCTACACTTGACAGTTGTGACTCACTACGCCCACTTGTAATATCTTCATCGATCTCTTTCGGTCTGAGTAAGCGTCATTTTTATTGCTACTGTCAAATTTCCTAATACATCTGTAAATCTGAAAATAATATATTGAAATTCAAGAAATTTGTAAAACTGAATTTATATTTGCCCTTTCAGTTAAGGTTATCAACAGCTTTATATTTTATTGCTTCTGGCTCTCCAATTTCGGCAATTAATTTGCATAAAATAAAAAAGCATTTATTGAGGCTTTATGAGCTTTATTCTCGTATTCAATATATAATCACATCCAAAATTTAGCTCACACTGTTTTTACAATCTTTGTTAAAAGTAAAAATTAATATGTTGGGCGCCACTGCGTATGATTGTTGAATTGTTTGCAAAAATATTGCTCATACGCTACGTAGTTTTAATGAAGGCTTATAATTGAAAATCATTGTACCTTGTACTAAAGATTCCAAGTATATATTTGAAATGGATAATTTTACATTCTCAAGTTACAAATCTTACCAAAATGAATCGGTAAGGAAAGTCAGTTTTTGCAAGTAGGCCACGTACATTTTATTAATGGTGAAACATTTAGCGGAGAAATACTGTTATAGAAGAACGGTAAAAGATGGCGTGTGTGTTCCGCAGTTTTATGTTAACTTTTCGGAGATCATTCCTTCATCATACAAGCATTCCAACAACAATTAACATATGAGATCTTAAAGTCCTTGTAAATAATTCATGAGAAATTCATTTTATTTTATTACTACGAAAGTCGGATTCTTTTGTTGTTGAGGAACTTTATGCTTGGCTTAGCCAATGATACTGTATCAGAGGTGCATTAACACCGCTACTGGATACATATTTGAAACTCTTTCTATAGCAAAAGTTATCGTCTAAGAATTTAATTCTTCCTTTGGTGAGAGAACAATGCTTTAATGTAAAAGCCTACCAAAGCAAATACATATATGCTTAATGCATGAAGACCTCGTGCGAGCAGGTTGATTTACACTGCTGGTTCGCAGAGAATACCGAATAGGGTGACTAAATGTGTCGATATGTCATTAGTTTTATTTTATATTTTTAAACATTTATGTAATATTAAATGCCAGTTTTCCGTACAATTATATTTATTTAAGGCTTCTTGAAGAACTTCTTGCATCTAATATATGTACATAAAGGCTTTAAGAGAGAAGTAATAATCCCGAAAAAAAAGAATTTCCCAATTTTTTTCCATATAATACCATTGTGTTCAGTATACTGATGCACAATTTATAATATGTTTAGCAAATCATATTAAAAAAAGAAAACTAAAAAGCCCACTTTATGCGCTCAGAAGTCACTAAACTATGAATGTCACTGGTAAGAGTTGCAGCCAACCATTTTAAAAATTGTTATTCTATTTCTGACAACAGTTTTATTAAAATTAAAATATTCTATACTTTTTGCATATCATTATTTTTATAATTAATTTTCTGCAAAATTTCTACATTGTTTTAGCTTTTATCAAAACAAATAAATTAGTTTATTTTATTTGTTTCTACAATATACAAAATAACATACACTGACAAAATCTTTGGTAGTATATTGCAAAATCTAAGTTTCCGTATAATTAAAGTTCCCTTTTAAATCTAAATTTATAAATTGCAAAAGTGAATATTGCCTGGCAATTTTGAGTTCACTTGTCAAGCCCGCAATTAAAAAAAGAAAAAATGATTGCAACTACTGGCTTAAACATATTTCGATCAATGTCGCTAATGCATATTAAATTAATTAATTTATAATACACTCTCGCAAGTATTTTCATAGTAACAATGGCTTGCACATTCATATCACTATTATTTACACCACAAATATTAAATGACTAAACAGTAGCAGCGGCCATACTTTAACCAGCGCAACGCAAAACCAGGCACTATCAAAACACAAATGCACTAGAATACTCGTATATTCACAAGCAAAACAAAAATGTTTCCCTCCAACATGCAAAATATCCACAAAAAACACATTGTGGTATTTAAGGCTCATTATATTTTTATGACTTCATACTCATTTGAGAATGAATTTGAGGATACCTCAGAATGTGGATATGTGTGGATATGTGTGGCCATGTGTGGATATTTCTAACACATGGAGGCATTAGTGTGCATTGTGCATTTTGCTAAATTAAATAGAACAGAGCGCAAACAAAAACAATAACAGATACATTACGTTGACCGTTGCAGCAGAAAAATGCATTGAAATAACACCGTTTACAGAGGTAAGATATGCTTGACACAACCCAACGTAAGTTATTGCGTATGAATACATACATAATGTTAATTATTAAGTAATAAAGCTTATGGTCATGCCGACATATATACATGAATGGCAAACTACACTGTTCGACAGGAATTAGGTTAACTCAATATTACCTGTGTGTTGCATTAAAACGCTCTGATTTCTTACTGACTAAAATGATTTGGTATATTTACAAAATGGTTCTAATTTTCAAACTGATCCAGTGAAAATAAACCTTGTGAAGTAATATTAAGATTTGTAGTGTTTATGGTCCCACAATAATTTTAAACTGATCTGTAAGTTTTAAATACAAAGTACAATCTATAACGCTTTCGGTTTGTTTGGATTAGAACCAGCAAGGTCCTCGTCTACGGCGTTAGCATAATTGATTCATATCATTCCAAATTTGATATTCTCTTAGTTTTACTACTACTTTATTTTTTCTTTCCTCCAAAGAACATTCTGAATGGAATTTTATGTTTGTAATCCCTCTAATTGATTTACATTGACACTTGATTCTGTTTGAAAAGATCTGTTTTTAATACAAAGTATTCAAAATATTTACCCTACAAATATTGCTTCCCCATTTTAGGGAAGGAGCGATAGTATTTATACTGCCAAATTCTGGTCACTTTTATTATATAATATTTTCATAATTATTTCTAATACTAAAAATTTATTTTAATTCAAATTTTTTGCGAAAATACTACTCATTTCTTCTAGGACAAGATATTAGACATTTTGCAAAAATAATATAAATACATATACATCTTCACAAAGCTTTCAAGTATCCCGTATTCTTATTAGAATGCGTTTGCTTATTAGAATTAAGCAAACACACAAAATGTAAACTCATTAGATTAATGACGTGTGCTAAATGTGTTTCTTAAATTTTTTACCAGCGAATGGGAAATCGTGGTGAAAAGACAGAATAAAATATCTTTTAAATCTTTTAAAATAACTCTTAGATATTTTATAAAACATTATGATCATTGCCCATGTACATATAGGTGTTTAAGAAATTCCAAATGAAAGGTACACTGCAGCAACTTAGCTATTTTTATTAAGTAATCACGAAGGAAATAAACTATTAAATTGATGTCAATTTATATCTTAAAAAAAACTTTACTAAATAGCAAACTTTTCTACTATTTAGAAGTTTACAAGAGAAAATCGTGTGTTGGGTCTGGTTATCACATAAACAGGAAAAATATTAGTTAGCATATGCCCTTCTCGATGATATTATTCTGCGCTAGCAAGCTCCACAAAGGTAACTATAAGCATCGCCGATCACAGTTTCAAATCATAAAAAGGTCTATCATAACAAAAATTTTCAACCGCTTGTGCGCTAAGCATAACCTGGTTAAGACTGAAGAATAACAGCAGGACATGCTATACTTCTCAGTCCAAGATTCCACTGATAAAATAACATGTAGTCTGGAAATAAATTTCATTTAAGTATTAAAAAAGATAGATAAAAGTTTAATTCTGTAGCAGAATTGTTGAAAAAAATGTTATCCTAGGAAAAATAAAGACAACAATAAATGGACGGACAAATGGCTCGCCCTAGAATTGACAAGCATGAATCGAGGGCAGAAGTAAAAATATTTCATTTTGATCAAAATGTAATTCTAAGACGGAAAGAAATGAAAAGCTGGGCAATAAATACTTTTTGCGAAACAACACGCACAAACTTAGGCAAAACTGTAATTCGGTCAAAAAGTGGCACTTCTAAGAAGCACAAAATTATTATTCTGTCAAAACGACTAGATGAGTAGCTGAAGTAAGCGGTTAAAAATTTCGTCCTAGGAAAGGATAGGCAAAAATTTTATTATAAGATAAACGGTCACTCTGGCATGGACAACCATGAATCGCCATTCTGACAAAAGTGTCATTCTAAGACGGACAGTAATAAAAAGCTGGAAAGAAATACATTTTGCGAAACAAGTCGTACAGTACAAAAATAAATATGTGGACCAAAATTTAATTCTGCAACAAAGTTTAATTCCAAGACGGAAAAAAATTTTTATTCTTTCAAAACGGTTATTCAAAAAACGGTTATTTAATAACCGTCGTTATAAGATGGACAACAATGTATAGAAGGACACATAGATAAATATTTCTTGTGTTTCTCTCTTGTTTCATTCTGAAACGGAGAGCAATGAATAGAGGGCCACTAAATTCATTTTGAGAAACAAGAAAATAATAATGTCGTTGCAATCAACGATCAACGAATAAATCTATTAGTACAAAATTAATAAGAATTAATTAAGAATTAATTTGCAAATAATATTAGTTTGATTTAAAATTGTTAATAATAAAATAATTTTTATCATTTTAATTCACTTCCTTAAACATTTTACTGGGTTTAAGCTTTCCACTACCAAGAGCGTGGCATGAGCCCCAGTTACCATTCATATGTCGAGTGTATTTCAATACAACTTTTCCTCACAAAACGATTTTTATTTTTGGTCAAATACACGCATTTAAATTCACGAAATAAAAGCCAGCAAACTAACCAGCCATCCAGCAAGCCATAAGCCAATATTGGCAAGTAGAAGTCAATGTTCCAAAAACAGAAAGAAACAAATTTATGCACATATGCTTTTGCCGTTGGTATTTTTGTTTTCAAATTAACACACATGAACTGGTTCTACTGTTCTATAAAATAAATACCACAAAAAATATTTAAACAAAACGTAAGTATTCATACTTAAAATAATGGAGAGTTTTACTTTGTTTTAGAAATTTTTTTGTTTTTTATTTTTTATAATAATTACAAACATCACGAAATGACCATTAAAAATGTTCCTTGAAAAAAGTATTACAACAGGTCGTGCTTTTTATACTTTTATAAAAGGATTTCCATTACAATTCATTATTTAAAAATGGTAAAGTGGAACTTAATTTCAAGCAATACAAAAAGTTATAACGAGCACTAAAAATATCACATCAACTCACATTTAAGTACGAGTTTGTGCATACGAGTATTTAGAAATGTTGTGTGTTCATTGGTGTCAGCTTTAAATAGAATGCGTTATAATATGGCTGGTTTGAATTCTTCTCAGTCTGAAATAAATTACCCTGTATAAAAAATTTGGTTTGAGACCTCAAATGAAATTTGATTAAGGTTGGGTGTAGGCAATTTCGTAACATACTTTATTGATCTGTTGCAAATACAGTTCGGGTCAAAAGTCACCATGTGGTTTAAGAATTTCCTAAAATAATTTTGGGTATCCCTACTTTGAAAATATTTAAAAATATATTTGTTGTTTTATGAATGGTGAATCTCATTTTTATATGGAAATCTGAATATCCAAGACGCAATTCTATCACTGTCTGCCGCATTATATTCGATCGTTACAGCCACAAATTTAGACTTCTTGCTTATTCTATTATTATGTAAAAAGCTAATTTATATGAAAAAGTTCGAATCCCTACCTATGCTTCCATCTGCTCGTGTATATCACAGTAGCATACTGTAAGGCTAAAAGGCATCCCGAAGAGGATTAAACATAATTCATGTCATCAGTTTAATGCACTTGATTACTACTTTCTTTTGCACGTTATCCAGCAAACCCAATTGGAAAAAATATTGGCGCAAGATTTTGAGACTTGTGCTCAAAACTGTATATCAATAAGATTTTAAATATCTCTACTTGAGTTGTATTTTTCATTGTATTAATTTCCGAAAGTTATCCACTCACTAAATTTTACAAAGTCAAAAATGTGTAAATATGAAACTTTAAATAAATATCGAAAGCTTCACCACTGCTTAAAAGAAATTAGACGAATTTTTTTTAATTAACATATTTCATGTAATGATTGGAATATATCTGGCAATACAAAACCATAAAATAATTTTTAATTAAACTTAATTTGAAACCGGTTAACTTTGCAATTTGAGTCTTGTTCGTTAACCAGTGTAACCATCATTTGCAGTCACTTGTTTCATATTTAAACACCTTTAACCAAATTACTTTATTGTCACTGCTGCAGGAGCAGATCTAGTTACAAAATCAAAACATCTCATAAAAATTTTAGTTTTCCATTCCACACGTTTTTAATGGCTTTCCATTGCTGCATCTACCAATTTATGTGCCAAAAGCAAAACTATACACGAGTACATAAAGGAGAAAATATAAAAGCAAATCACTTCTCAAATCCTTTTCATTTTTTCAAATATACAAACAAATTCTCGTTATCAAAACTTTACTGGGTGGTTAGTTATTATTGTTTTCTCAATTTCTGCATTTTGTTAAAATTTCCTTTTTCATGTTTTTGTCCAGCTAATAATCCCATAAGACTTGGAATAGACTCGAAATGGGACCTTAATGAAAAGTCTTAGAGGCAATCCTGTATATAGTTTAGAATTCTGTCGAGCTTTTAAACTAAAACCAAACAACAAGGAATACCGAACTGAAATTTTCTATAATTTGTTGGCAGAAGCAATACAGCGGTTGACTATTAACGATAAATAAACAATTCATTTACTAGCAATATGTTAACGTCAGAAAAATATGCCTTTCGTGTGATTGCATTCCTATACCAAAGTTTGTTAGTTTCTTTGGATATATTTCAGCCTGATGAGATGACCGGCATATTCCAGCTTGCGATGACGTACTTTAGCTAACTGAAGTGATTACCAGCATCGGTTTATTTCATTTTTCCATAAATAAGACATAAGACTATATTGTAACCAGTATACCTTGTAATAAGATAACATCAATCTATTATTTTTAAATTTATAATTTATTTTTTATTGTATAAAAATCTTGTGGCTGAATAATTACTCACACATAAAAGAAGTAGTTGATAGTACAAATGAGGGAAGGCAAATTGCAGGCATATACGAATTTTTTTCAAAAAAAAAAATAAATATCTTTAAATCAACTTTATATTATCCGATAAATTGACCAAACAGTGAAAACTGCGGTTAAATTAAAAATGTCTATTGGAAGGATCATTGTGCTTTTCATACAATACAATAAGTTTCACTGAGGGCTAAATTAGTGAGGAATACTTTAATCAGCAGCAATATCATAATTGATAATTCCGCTAGTTCTATGACAAAGTACATATCTAACAATTCTGGAAATCTTTCTTAACCTTTGGTTTGTCCTTAATACTCTTTTAAATTTTCATATAATTAGATTGATTGCTTTCTTCCTTCTAGTGTCACTGTCCAATGTAAAAGTATTTTTTTTTAAAATTTCCTGCAGTATAATTTTATTTTTTTTTTCTCAATGTAATACTGTTTTCAGTAGTAAATGGACTTGTTATGATTAGACATGAAATGTATTACAATACACCTCAAAGGATATCTAACAATTAAATTAATTTTTGAAAAACCCATCTCAATGAAACTTGTGAGTGCATTTAATAGAAGTTAGATTGTGCAGTTTTAGGACAAACTCCATGCAATGCTCTTGAGTCATTACCATGGTAATGAACAAATTGCATTGCTCTAATTTTCCTTTCTTATTAAATGCAAATCACATACATTGGCCCCGATTTCTTCAGGATTAGTACATATGTGTTTTACTATATTACACTATATTCCCAAAGTTAGTTAAAGTTAATTTTTTACTCAATCCTTTCTTTGCTATTGCCAGCTCTGGACTCCAAAAATTATACTTTAGTTGATCAGCAGTTATACAATTTAAAAGCATTACACAGTCTAAAATAATATTTTAGCTTTGCTAAACTCAATACGAATATTTTCCAAGTAAAATGCCCGAAAATATTAAACTGTATATACTCGCTGCATACTTTTCGCTCCAATTTTTCAACAATACTAGTATTTTGGAATTAAGTTTAAAAAGTTAAGGACTATTTACTTGGTAAGTCATGAATACTTGTACTTTACACATTCTAAAATGAAATATATATCATATTGCATTTAGCAGAAACAAAGCATTTCACCATCACGTGTTAAGCGTAGAAAGTGACATTTTTTAAAAAAAAACTTTTATTGTTAAAATTGTTATTAAAATCTCGTTTTTATTTTTAATCACAAAAATGCTGTTTTATTAAGTTAAAGTTTGTTACATTTAATTTTATTTGTTTTATTGGCGGGAAAACACAATTTTTTCGTAAACACGAAATTTTTTTTGGTTGTTTTCAGAATTTTTTTTGGTTAATTTCGTAGTCGAAATGGAACACAATCCGATTTTTTCAGATACTCATTTGTACAAGATAATTCCAATTACAAGAACTTTTTTTGCAATTTTCAAATGATTTTTTCAAAAATTTTCTCTTTATGTTTTCTTTAATTTTTATAAAAAAATTCCAACACATCCGTTACTGCAGTACTATTTGCCGGTAAAGTTGTCGTTAAACTGATTTGTCCATAACCGTTATATCTCATTCGTAGTCCTCTATTCGTTTGGCCTTTTTGTTTTTGCCTAATACTCATCGTTTACTTGCTTTTAAGCTTCGTGTATACAGCACGAAGTTTTATTTTTTCTCAACTTTTGTTTTGTTTGTTTATTTAATTCTTTTCTCTTGTAAGAGCGGCTGTGACTGTGTGTGTTTTTGTTTTTGTTATAAAATAAAAATACCACAAATACGGTTGAAAGCATGTGGAAAAGAGTGTGTGCATGTACTTTTTGCAAGTTATACATTCGTATTTTTTCTAACCAGTTTTTAGGAGGACGAATCAAACGACTGTGATTTTATTCTTATGTTGGTGTATTTTCCTTTATATAAATGTAGTGGTTTGCTTGCTTGTTGACTGTTCCATGCCTTAGAGTGTGCCCCTGCTTTTAGGCATGCATAGATTTTAAGTTTGTATGTGTATGTATGCCTTTTTGCCACCCACATACATACTTGTACATCAACAAGAACAAAATGTTTTATAATATTTCCTTTTTTGATTGTAAAGTAGAATAAAATATTTTTTTAGTTATATATACTATACACAGAGAGGGCGACAGGGTGTAAAATAACGAATAAACAAAGAACAAAACATGACTCAATGGATTTACATGTTGTTGAAAATAGGCGAGGTGAATTTGTGAATGTAGGTCGTTGATGAATGTTTGCATTCACCACAAGAAAAGGAGAAAACACCGTTGGTGGGTTTTCAGAAAAAAGGGGAAAGTAATTTATAATTATTATTATAGTGATAGCAAAGTACTTAAACTAAATCAAAATTATTCAACTCAGAAATTTACATAAGTGATTAAGTAACACGTCTCTTTTATTGCAATAAAAGCTGTTTAATATGGAAATGGTGAAATTTTTTTTTTATTACGGTAAAGGATTATATGCAACAATTACGACTAAATATAATGCGAAAAATATTTATATATGTTAACGAGCAATATAGTAAGTATTACTAACGTATAGACTGGTTTTGTTACTATCCGTATAGTGTGTTATAACTTCGGATTTCACATTTAGTTAGTAAGAGTATTCCTATAATTGTTTTTTACATGCAGTATTGGCCAAAACGTAAGCACCTTCTCAGTGTGTTTTAATTTCACTTGTATACTTATTGCATGATGTTACACTTATGGCAACAAAAAGTATAAAACAATGAAAATTTTCGCATAAATTGTAACAAATTCTTCTTCTTAGCACGGCAGCCCTAGGGGTTTACTCTCGTTTGCGATGCGTAAGTAAGATGCTTACGTATAATTTATCAAATGTCAAAATACATACATATAAGAAAATCGGCAAGAAATTTTGACATAAATGATTCCAACAAAGATCAAATAACTATAGCGAGGCAAATAAGAAATGAAATGAAGAAAAATAAATTTTTGAGGTCATAAAATGCATATTAATATTTTTAATGGTTAAATAAATATTGCTTTACAAATACTTTAATAACGATTTTTTTTTTCACTTCTTCGATAAAACCAAACTTAAACTCAATAAAAAAAAGGCAACTCAATATGATAAAAGTATACATATGTATGTACATACATATATCTCTTAAATATACTTATTGTTAAATGAACAGGAGCTTCATTATTAGCTTATAATCTATATTTTGTATAAAATAAATAAATAAATACACGTGCAACATACCGGATTTACATATTTTTCTTCAGTAACGTTTAGTAAATAGCTAACGCAAGATATTTGCCATAATGTTACAGTTTTGACAAGCGCTTTCGCAAACCAGTGTACGGTGATAGCAGACATCCGCAAATGGGATGCGTTAGGAGACATGCGTAAACGCAAACAAGGGGACTAAATGTTTTATTTTGCGAACATTTTCTAACGCATCGGAAACGAGAATAATCTTCTGAATGTACCTTTAAGTAATACAGTAATGTCACAGTAGCGTAGTAGTACTTCCAAACACAAAAAACGGGTGCTATAATTTAGTCCGGTTGTATTTGCGACGTCAAATGTTTTTTGAATTTTAATTTCTGTTTTATTAAATTTTAAATTTCCTAAGGTTACGTTCTTCAATAATAAATATATGAGTAAATAAAAAAATACAAATAAAAATTTAGTAACTGTCTTTTCTTATAAAAAAATTCTCATTGAAAACAAAATATAGCGAGAAAGAACTTAGAACTTCTTTTTAAAATGGTCTCTTTGCAGAGTCGAAGATTAAAGTCTGGTATCAATTGAATTCATATTATATGGTTAGCGGAATTTCGCCAATTTGAGGACATCACATGACCAACCTACAATCAAACTTTTTATTCGATTTTCAATTACAGCTTTATTGACGAAAGCTTTATTGTAGAAACTAGGGCAGAGCTAAAAAGTCGAAATTTGGAACTGGAATTGTCTTTCTGGTTGTTCTTTAATTCTTCCAAGTGATATTAATATAAATTCAGTTGATACAGGCTTCGTTGCTGCTACTTTTACATCAAATTATCTAACATACAAAGAATCAATATATTATCAAAATTATAGTAAAACTGTATGGTATTTGAATTTTTATAAACTGTAGAATTCAACTATTTATACTTAACCACTTTTAACATATAAAAGTTTTCCTAATAAACTCCAACATATGATTAAAAGCAAAAACTGCAGATTTTGTGAATTTCCTAAATTATCTAATGAAATTTAAGAGCTTTTTAAAAACAATAGTTCGAGATTTATAAATTTCCCCTTAGTAAATACTAAACGGATAGTAACTTTTAAACTTACACATTGGAAACCCCACCGAATTAAAAATCAAAAGCAGTTAGTAAACTTATAAATTAGACAGCAGTAAATACGTAAATATTCAATATTTGTACCAGTAAGTGGCTGACACAATTACAAAAAACTCATAAAATATCCTGCGGCGGAACGTCGAAACTGTGTGAAATAATATAGTAAAAAGTTGTATAAATAAATATAAACGAAGAGTAGAAATACTGCGTCAATATATCAAATATGTGTATACAGTTTTTAAATTTATGTGAAATATAAAGAAAACTAAAACACCTGCTTGGTTAGAAACAGAAAAAAATTGCACGTGATTGTAGGCGCAATTTATAATATTATTTATACTCGTTCGTAACACATTCACACATGCAAATACATTTTTGCGTTTGATTAAGAACAACACACTTGAAAGTTCACTTCCACACGTATAAGTAACAGTACACAAAAAGTCCTTTCTACCACTAAAAATGTAATACAAAACTTCAGTATTGGAGTTCTGCAAAATAGAACACACTTCACATAATTCTTTTTTGTAATATTTCCAAAGGATATCCGTGAAAAAAATTGCGGCATAAATACTTACATACAAGGTAAACTGTAAAAACAGGACAGCATTTACTGTATTAAGATGTAATTTTAACGAGGAGCCTTTCTAATCAGGCCGAAAATACACATTGTTTATTTAATACTCAAATTGCGAATAAAAGTTTATATTTATTTATGCAATTGAAAAAACAAAATTGCTATATATCTCTCTCGAGAGGACCAAGCTCAAAACAATTCCGAAAACTTATCAAAGGACTAATAAGGACTTCTCAAGCATAATTAATTTTTGGCCAAAAATATAATATTCGTAGAGGAAATCAAATAAAATTTTATTTTACAATTATATTGATGTTACATTTTCATGTATTTTGAAGTTAATGGAGTATTTTTTTAGCGAAAAGCTTTCCCGAATGTCGCTAGAAGGGTTAAAAATGTTATTATGAATGTGGAAGGCCAACTATGATCACCAAGTAACTGATTTTTACTTTCTAAGACTTGCCACGTGTTTAATATGACATCTACCCATGCAATGATTCGTTCAAGAATCAAGAAAATTATACTTTGTTGTGCACGTTCGACTTGAATGTTCCAATATTGGATGTAGCGAGGAAGACTCCCGTAGGAGGAGAATTCTACAAAAAAGACTGTACGGCTAAAGAACGAGTTTTATCTATATTGAACGGTAAGGCTCTTTGTATCAACTACCAATTGCTCGTGTTGTTCGCAGAGAGAATACGTGCCTTGGGAACAATTTCACCAGTTCACGATGATCCAGCATGTCAATAAAGTTGGTTTTCCTATTATCACCAAGGACTTCTCATCAATGCAGTCAATACATTATAAAAAGAGTTATATTAGGTCACAATAAGGCGAAGATAAATATAAATATTGCGAAGATTAGATGGAGTGATGCATCTATTATCCCACATCTTCTTTTTATATATGTATATATTGTATTAATATTTGTTTTTATTAAAACATCAAGGTTATAGGCAGGAATCGAACGCGAGTTAAATTAGCTATATGCAATTTGTATTGCTATAAGACTTTTTATTTCAATGAGGTGAATCTTAAGACTGACTTGTAACTATTATTTAGCAACTATTTATACTAAAATTATTTTGTCTTAGAATCATAAAATAGTGTGGTCTTATCTCTAGTTTGAATAACTACACCGGATTAACATTTATGATCTCTATTATCATTAGTATAGTTAATCTGTCTAAGCTATTGTCTACTTATAATTATCTTATTAGATTTTTATGTCTGGACTATTTATTAGTTATAATTATCTTATGACATTTCTATGTCTAGACTGCTAACGTTTTGCTTCTAGCATTTCTAGTCAACCTTAATTTCGGCAGATGATAGTGTTAATTAGGTGACAGGATGTAACTCGCCCGACATCCGGTTTAGTAGGCTCTGCATTATTCATTCGCAGCCAAAAAAAATCTTTAATATTAATATATATGTATATTGGGTTGGATTTACATGGATACATATACATTTACATATATATATTGTCCTACACAATATATATTATCCATTATAATATTAATAAATTATTAATTTTAGCAGCAATAATTTAATAATAAAAAATAATAAAATAAAAATTGAAAATAAATAATTTCAAAATAAATAATTTAAATTAGTAGAAAAAAAAATAAAAATTGTAAATGTAATTAATAACTATATAATAACTAATATAATAATTAATATCTATTCAATAAATGAAAATAGGAAAAATTAAATTGTTATACATTGTTTTTTAAATTACCAGTAATTTTGTTTTTACAACATATATTTTGCCGTTGATTATTGTATAATCTATTCGGTCTTGTTGACCGATATGTTCTTCCAATGGACAGCACATTGACTTTTCCTTCCAAGAACTCCGGCAGCTTTTGAATCCTTAATAGATGAATACTCATAGGAAGAGACATGCTTAAAAATAAGAAATTGTGTGGGAAAAAGAGGGGAAACTGGAACTACTCACGAAATTTTCTTTAATTTTTTTTTTTTTTTTTTTTTGGTCAGGCCCAGTTCACTTCAACGCAGTGATGATACGTTGTATGAACATCTCATTACGGAAATGTTGTAGGCATCGTTTGAGAGCGTGTAAGACGAAAATGGCTCACTTGTTACTAATTAAAACATGTTTGAGCATGACATGCTTTGCGAAGCTACTTTACTAAAATATAAACACAAGAGGGGGAAAAATTTAAAAACTGCGTTAATTATGGCAAAGACGTTTTGGAATAGTTTAGTTTAATTTTTTTTCTAAGCCCAGATTGCCTTTCTTGGTTATGTGCAATGTTTTCAAAAACTTTACAGATGAGTAGTATTTTGGAGATTAGTTTTGGTTTGATTACGATTTTTATTATTTCTAAAATCAAGGGAAAAATCTCAGTAGGAAATGCAAGCCGTCATGTATATTGAGACCATTACAAGTGCAAACTTTTTACTCCTTAAAGCAAAGGATTCATTAGCATATGAAGTTAATACTTTGAATGATGAAACAAATTTCCCCTAAAATTCATAAAAGCGTGGAGTTCCACTATTTAACATTTTGTCATCAAGGACTCGCTATACTGCTGTAGATCCATCCCCAGTATTTTCATATTGAAGCACTATCGCGATTTTGCCAATAGCGATTCACTGTAAAGTTTGTCATGTTTTCTTGGATCGATTAATTTTAGTCTTCATTTTGGGAGTAAGATGGACCCTTCTTTTCCGAATTACGAATTTTTATTAATTGAAATTTACATGTTTTAAATTAAAATTTACGCAAGTTTTTATTGTGAGACTAAAGTGTAAATTGTGTTAAATTTCTTGAGCAATTTTTATGCCTTCTATAAATGAATTTTAGATTAATGCTTTATTAAGAGCTTTATTTTCTATAAATATAATTGAAATATACCTGTTTGAGAGTCAGAAATGGGCTATGCTACAAGTTTAATTTAAGCGCTCAGTCGCTATGATTTTAAACTATTCAAGATATCACATGATTTTAAGTTTCGTTAATAGGCCTTCATGATGGGCACCCCGATTTCTTACTTTAAATACTCCAACAATTTTTAAATTACTTTTAAGTTGCGTGCCAATGTATTTTTACTACAAATCATTATTTTCTTTAACTTTTTTCTATTATTTTCTTTTGCTGAATATTGCACAATGGGACCATTTAGATATGCCAAGGAAAGCTCATGTAGGACGTTGAAGTATTTTGCAACTATTTTTATTGGATTTATTTTATAAGAGGAAAAATCTAGAATTATTTCCCAAAAGACAGGCTGCAAATATTTATATCGTCCTTTTATTCGTCAGACCGCTCCTGTGGAAATGCAAGGTAAAAAACTAGTTGGGTCGATATAACTACTTTCATCTTTCATAGTTGGCAGTTGCATGTTGTTGCGAATGGAAAGAGGACTTATCAAGGAGGAATAATCAATTGGTATCCTTCCATCTGCTTCATGCAGCCATATTGCGTGAGTTCATACTGATTTTGAAAAGGTTTAAAAATGGCTTTCTTAATTTTTATAGTTTCCTGCTCCTTTGTAACAAAAAACTAATGATGTTTTTGTTCAATTGCGAAATAAAAATTATTTAAATATTTTATTTCAAAACAATTGCTTTTAACGAAGTTAATACATTTTTAAATAATAAAAATTCTAATAAAGAAATCTATAGCAGTTGGAAAAGATTTAAAAGAATTGAATTGCGAATGCTTCACCGTACGCTCAAAGTGAAGATTAAAATTAATTGATCCAATAAAACATGGTACAGCAGTAACGTTTTTCTCTATTGAATTTCTAAATGCTACACATCACAAAGAAGCCTTTAGATGTATTGGAAAAATGTTAATTATAATTTTATTATTATCCTTAAATTTGCTCCTTTTTTCTGGAACCAAATTTAAAGGCACTTCGAGGTGCGAATATGTAGTAATACCGCCTGCTTTGAAATCTCGCTTAAATTGCACTGAACTGTTGTTGTTTTTTACACCGACTTTGGAAAGGATTGAAAACAATTATTTTCATCAACATTTTTTACCTTTATTGTGTTTATTTTAAGGATTCAAAATTCCGAGAAAGTTGGTATATTTTAGAGATGGAAATGAAATTGTTAATGGAATGGCAATTAACCACACTAGGAATAAATTATTAAACATTTTTTTAAGAAAAATTATATTTATCTTACCAAGTTATTAGCAAATTAATTTTCAATTAGTTGACACTAATAATGTAATATCTCAGAAGTTTCAAATAGCTAGGAAAATGTGTTTTATATATTATCTCCGGTATGATCTCTATAACGGCAGATTAAAATTCATTGTAATCATCTGATTCGAATCATCTTAGTCTTGTACTGTATTTCAGTTTTAAAGTCAAGCTTTAATAAAACAAGCCCATTTGCCGCCTCCATCTTGGCGATTTATTTACGAAATTTTGTATTCTTTTAGTTCGTACAAACGTTTTCATTGTGCACTGCAAAACTTTCCGTTTTTACTACAAGTTTTAAATCAAAATTTTTTTTGTTTTGTATTAGAAAATTGTTCGTAGAATAGATTGCAAAAACCTTCAAAAACTTATCATGAAATAATTGTAAGTGAGGAAGCACTGCATGCTAAACAAAAAAAATTAAATTGTCGTTTTAGCAGTGCTGACGAACAAAAAATGCATATAAAAAGTTTTTAATTGTCTTCGAGTGATACTCATGCAAATTTTTCACTCAAGCCGTTTGTCTGAATTCTGGAAATTTTTCACAGAATTTTTTTAATATTTTTTTTTTAACACCACGATAATAATGTGTGAGACCAAATATCGAGCAAATATTCGCCTCGGCTTCAGCGGTGTGCCTCTAGTTGACATGAGATAAAATATTATTGAATTTTTATTTTTCAAAAGAGGCGCTACTTCGTTGGCTGTGTGGTGCCGTCTTGTTCGAACCATACATCGTACAGGTGCATATCCTCAATTTCCGGCCACAGGACTTCCATTATGACATCGCGATAGTGTACTTTATTTACAGTAACTGAGTCGACCTGATTTTGGAAGATGTACAACACGAGGGTGCCACCAACACATAAAGGGCAGCAAGGAGTCACTCTTTATAGATAAATCCCCTTTTCAATAATCGACTGTCATCTGCTCAAAATGCTACTACTGTAAGCAAAAGATTAAGAGAGCATGTAAAAAACTTTCGAATTTTAGGCGCAAAAAGCTAAAATGTTTGATTAAACGAGCACTAAATCACAACCTGCTTTCGATGTATAAAATTATTAAATTTTCGATTTTTTTTTTATCTACAGGACATTAATTAGTGATCCTTCATTTTTGGAAAAAGTTTTAAATAAAGATCTTTTAATGAATATTCAACTGAAATAACATATTTGAAGTTTTTTATAATAAAAATATATTTTGAAGTTTTTTTTTTATGACAAAATAGATAATTTAAGAAAAAGCAAAACATGTCGCGTCAGAAAAGCACATTGTAATAGGAAAAGCCGTTTAAGGGTATACTGAATATAATTTTTATTTTTACCTTTTTTTTGTAATTTTGAATACCACAGCTTTTCATTTTCCTGGTTTATAGGAGCAATAAGGAACCATTCATTCCTCCACTGATCAGAAGTAGATTGAAGGTATATTTACTCCCAACAAAGTTATACTCAAAGCTAATACAAGACTTAAGTACTAACACATATATACATATATAGTAGATAGAAAGTATGCCATCTTAAAGCATGTATAGAAAAGATATATATAAATAGAGACATCGAATAATGTAGAAGGCATTTATAAGTACACTCTGATCTATAGTAATAAGTCTACTATTCTTCACACTGCCATCCGCAATATAAACGAAGAGTTTATTATTTTAAATTTCTGAGATCTGAAATATCAACAATTAATATTATTTTAATTTTAAAAAATTTATATCTTCTGCAGTGCTGAACAGAATTTTAATAACAAGGGGGCGGGGGTAATATATTTTTGTCTCTTAATGTTATCTCATTTTGTCTACTGGCCCCCTTCTTAGATTATGAAACTGAGTTATTCAAAAATATTTCCCAAAGTTTTAAAGCAATAAACGAAAATGTATTGATATGCTCCATTTTTTTTCAATCAGCTGAGACTTTGAAAAATTAATACTCTTTTTTTATATAAATTTTAACTGGAGAATATAAAATTTTACCTAAAAACTGAATTAACATCATTGAATATGGTGGCGATAATTTTGAGATTTCAAAAATAGTACAACTGCCGTACTCAACTGAAATACGATTAAAAAAAAAAAAAATCATCTGGTTGAGCGAAAAAGCTTTCGGTAACACATGCGCTCTTTGCGTTGTCGGAAAAGTAACTTTTTGTGTTAAATTATGGGGTTGCTGTTTTAACTTAAATACTAAAAATTATGTTGAAGCATTTAACATATAAAATATTTAGCTTGGTAAAAGCTTTAGTTCGGTCTAAAAAAGCTTTGGAGCCAATTCTGTCAAATAACATTATGGTTTCTGTATAGACTCACGAAGTCTCGCAAATGCAACACAAAAAAAATCCCCAGTCAGTTATCTCGAAGGAGAAACTCAACAATACAATATCGTACAACAATTTGTACGATATTGATAAAGGATAAATTCTATTAAATTTTCAGATAAATGGAAAGCTTTGTAAACGAGTTATTTATAATAAATAAGTAATTTTTATTTTTCTTTTTAAATATTCCTCAAATTTTACAAGGAATTTGTGTTTTTGAAAATTTATAAATATTTTAAGAATCCCTGTCCGATGCACAGTGGTCCTCTTTCATATGATATATGTAGAATATTTTCACATTGTCCTTAAATGCTGCAAGGAAGAAAATAAACAAGCCGTGTTCCTCTCAAACTGTTATTAATTTTTTAATTATTTTATATTTAAAAAGAACTTTTAATTTATTGCTTAAAATTTAAAATAAAGAATATTTTTCTTGGCTGGGTGGGAACCATATTGTTCAATTTAATGGGGAGTATTTAACGTTATTTGCGGTTTTCGCTGTAAAGAAATTAAGCTTGTCGCGAAGTTTATATACGATTTACTCTCAAAATTATCTCCGAGTAATTCATACAACTCGATTAAAAAACATCAACAAGTCAAAAAAAGAGAGTTTATATGTGAGAGTATATTTTTCTCGAAATGGTAAAGGAGGTACTGTTTTGCTGAGTAGTGACCGCTAACAGGTCATGGTTAATGCGATTCAGATGAAATACATCATCTTTGCACACCGGGCTAATGAGGATTGCCTTTCTAAATTTTAAGAAATAGATTCCTTCTCGTGAGACTTTTTTATGCCGAGAGAAGGGTCATATGTACTGTAAGGATGGAGTTCTAAGTGTTGTAACTCTGATATGTCGAAATGAAATACCAATTCAAAATTTGCATTAATTAAATTTTTTCATTCGAAACTAATAAAGAGCAGGAATGTATATTGAATGTAAAAAATTCTTACTTCTCGGACTTTGATATAGCTTTTGGAATCGGAACTGCCGGGTCTTTAGTAAACTGTTTGGAGCGTAAAAGAGCTGCTGAAGAAGGCGGCAAAACGGTGATGGCAAAGGTGTGGCTTACGCGATTATCAAGCGTACTCCAAGTAACCATCTGTCCTGTGAAAATACGATTGTTTTGAATTATATAATATAACATTTTAGAATACGGCGTTTCAAACTAAGACGGATTCATGTCATTATCAGTGCTATAACTGAAATGTTTTTTGGGCTACATTAAATTTCATTGTAAATTTCTTATAATTATTTGAAAATTAATTTTGAAAATATAAAATAAACACAAAAGAAGGACGAACTGTGAATATCCTGACAAATTAAACAAAAACTATAAAAGGGAATTTTTAAAAACTTTTCATCTTTGGATTTAGGTTTTTTTTCTTAAACCCATACAAGCATACAACTATAAATTTTTTTGAATTAATTTAATTTTTTGTTCAGGAAACATTCAAAAAATAAAAATTAACGAAGATAGGATAATGCCAAATACAGCTGTTATTAGATTTATATAAAATTATAAAGTTTACATTTATTTCGGAAAAATATAATTTTTAAAAATTGGGAATTTCGAGCCAAAAGTGCTGATGTAAAGATGGTAATGGGATAAGCCAGAGCATTTACAGAGAGATTGACTGAAACCCACATTTTCACAAGTGGGTTTCAAGTCCTGCGAAGGATCAACCTTCTAAAATTTAGCTTTGTACTAAAGTTGTGTGCAAAGCATAATTTATGTTTATGTCTGCCGCCAACATCAGATAACGCTGATTAAACAAGTTTTAAAATCAAAAGAAATAAACTTGAAACTTCTCTAAGGACAAGCTGACAGTGCAGATGCACAAATAGGCCCCTGATTACTAGTCGTCCTCCCACCAGGAGCAATTCCAACTTAAACAGATACAAGTGCCATATCCGCTGCTTGTTACATTCTTTAACACAGAGACATTCTCGGTTTAGATACATGCTCAGCAGTACGTGCTGCATATCCTTTTGCAATAAACGTTTTAGAGGCATAACCGTTATCTTTGCAAATACATACATCATGTATGAAGAAAAATGGCATAAAAAGGTTGTGCATGAGTTCATCAGTAATCACATCCATAATGGACTGTAATATTCATTGAACTTGAATGATTATAGCCCTCTTCAAAAGTTTGCCTTGAATTATTTTTTAATCCTTTACCTCCAATGTTGTCGATGGCTTTCCTGTTTTCCAGCGATGGTGCAAGTAAACATATTAAACAATTAGTGCATATCCAACGTGAGCCAATCTGCAGTCTATTCATCACTTGTTAAACATTTTTCGACTCATGGAAAAAGCAAATAACAAAAACAACATTCACCTGATTACTTGCAAGGATCTTCATAAGGATTTTAACCTCCGCCAGTTCGAATCATATTTCCGTTCGGTGCTAAGTACCAGCATTTACTAGATGCAATAATTACTAAAGTCATGCTTGACACCATTTACTTCATGTTCCCTTAATTCTAATTTCTAATTCTTAGATTAGCTGGATCTCTACTCTATGGAGCATAGCTAGTAAAGACCTCTCAGGACCTCACATAGACTAATTTCGTATAACTTTCATCGAGTTAGACTTACATCGAACCCGTTATATTAAAATTATTTCCCTTTCATATGGTTTTTTGTTTTGATTTCCGTTTATCCATTTCTCTCGGTTTAAGTATCCTTTTAATGCCACAATCCTTTTTCAAAGCCATAAATAATATTATAAGCATGTTATTGTTGGTTTGAAATATTCCATTTTCTTTATAATTTTAAATCTTGAAGCAAAAAGTTAGAAAAATAAATTAACAAATTGTATGAAATAAAAATTCAAGTGCAACACAAACCAATAAAGGAAAGAAAACAAAAAAGAAATACGAAATTTACAAACAATGGAAAATGTAGATGTTAAAACAAAACAGGAAAGAGAAGAGCCAAGCGAAACGGAATGAAAAATCAACTAACAAATAAAAATTCAAACAAAATAAAACATAAAAAAAAAACGAGCGTATGAATAAAGTAAAAAATTTGCCTCGTCAAATGGGGAGGACAGAAATGTGGCCACTTAATTATCACTCATGCATTAACACAAACAAAAAGCAAGCATCTACTCGCAGAAAATATCCCAGTGAACAATTTTGTAATGTATACGAACCGATTTGTATTAGCATGCCCCTGACAGTTGAAATCAACGATGAAACGTGGAAGTAATACATTTTCTAAACGATTTTTATTTATATTGCAAAGGCATTCTGTATTTTATATATAAACTTAAGCGATGCAGAAGAAATTTACGCCAAGCCGTAACACTGTGCTTTCGGTTCTTTCAATATTTTGGTAATCAGATAAACTGAATGGACAATAAAAGTTAAATATTTCCTTTAAATCAAATATATACTTAAACTAACATAATCTGGAAAGCTTTTGGCTTGACCGTAGGAAAACACAGAGGGTCTAGGCGGGAATCGAACCCGGGCTGCAAATTATTCATTCGGCCTCGGAGGCCCTGTAAACTTTTCTTTCTCTGATCAACGCATTTAGTAAGCTTTTTAATAGATTTTTCCTACAGAGTTGTATCTGATCAAACCAATTTGCTTTCAAATATAAATCGAAATTAAAAACAATTAATTTTTTTGATGGCTGTTTACATGCGCCTGCGTTACTCTTTTCATGTAAAAAAAAACCTGGAATAAAGTACAGAGAACATCTTGTAATATTACAATACATAGGGCGACCCAAAATTAATGCAAGATTTTAATTTGGCACAGACAACTTCACAGTTGCCAGTTCGTTGTTAGTAAAAATTAACGTTATATGATGATAAAATCGTTACATAATTTGGCATAGCCATTTTGTGAAACTTACGATTTTTTAAATAATTATACAATTTTGTTACATCACGGAAAGTGAACCTCAAGATATCAAAAAAAACATAAAATCGATTAATAAATTATTAGAACCAAAAATCAATCACATCTGTCTTAATACTGATATCAGAGATCCTTATTTAGGACTCGTATTGTTCCTTTTCCGCTTTGTGTTAATCGGTTTGTGTATTTTGTCTTGGATTATTTCTTTTTTGGTTGACTATTTCAATTGATTGACCGCAGCAATCTTTTGCCTTATTTACAATCTCTTGGTGTTTTCAATATAAATCGTATCACAGTTTTCCTTTTCACTCCCTTCACACTTTATTTCATACACCGAATTGTTTACCACTAGTTTGTGTTCATGTGATTTCCTGTTTTTCCTGTTTGAAATCATGTGCAATATTTTAAAAAGAGTGCTTTAAGGTGACCTTCTCCGAACATTTTAAAATATAGGAAAAACTTATTATGTTTCATGTTAGTTTTTCCTTATTTAATTTAGCCATCATATTGTTTATTACTTTATAGTTGTTATTTATTAGTGATTTTTTTGTCTATATATCCTTTGTCACATATTCTAAAGCTTTTTCTGTTTTGAATTATAATTAATATATAATATTATGACTTAATCATGCTCGAGAAATTCTTATGACAATTTGTAAAAATTAGGTTTAGAATTTCATACCCATAATTCTATGTTTTCCACTTAAATTTAAAAAGGATACAGAAAGGATACTGAAACAAATGGTTTTCAGTTTTCTCCAATGGATGAAGAATTTTTACACGAATTATTTTATAAATTGTTAAAGATTTAAGGTTTCCTTTTGACAAGCATCTCGTAAGCAAATGTTCACTGGGTAACTGGCACACTCGTTTTTATATCCTTACACACACACATGTACCGTGTACTCAAGAGGCCTACAATTACATTTGAAGGGAAAAAGCGTTACAGTTGCAAGCAAATATACACATACTAAAGATTTTTATATGCATATACACATACATATACACACATACGCGTATATACATACATACTTGTACGTAATATATAAAAATACATTTTGGCTGTAAAACAGAAAGAGTTCGTAACAGGGAACTTTAATGTGCGAGCAACTTTCACATTTTTCGATGGAAGGCAAAAGAGAAAATTAAATGTTTCAATAAAGTTTCTGCAAAAATGAAATAAAAAAATTTGAAAAATATTCATGTGGAAACATTCAACTGAAAAATTACGAGAAAAAAATATAATGAAAGGCCTCATGTGGCTACGGGACGTTTGACAGCAAAACAAGCACCTCTTAGTAGATGCAACGTTACATACTGGCAGGAGTAAAATGAGTTTGGAAATGCGCCCAGTCATCTGTGATGCACAATTGCAACACTGGATGACAAAATCAGAAAAAAATCTGCAACCAGTTTTTATTGGGCACTACAAAAAACCTAAAAAAAAACTGTAATGAGTTCAGCATCATCTTCTCATTTCAATTATCTTTTGATATCAAATAAAAACTTAATAAAAATTCCTTGCAAATGTCGTTTAACTCTAATAGATGTAGTAAAGTAGAAGAATATATAATATTGTAATTTGAAATTAAAATGGTGGGCGGTTGAGTGGAAGTGAAGAGGGCATGCCCAGATTAATCTTTCCAACAAAACCCTGCTTTTTTTTTATTGTTGGCGTTTTTTAATCTCAGTTGATTTTCGCAGCGGCATAGAATCACTTCCCGAGAACTGCTGCCACCAAATAGAAATATAAATTGTCTCTTTTCGAAACTGAATTGAAGATCTCATCCTTATTTTTACTTTCTCATTAGCTTTCTTGTTACTTCTAATTAAATTGTTGTTTTATAATATTGTATTTGTATTTAATAAAAAAAACCTCTGAAAAAGTACCCTTAATTTGGTACCATTAGTGTTAAAATACGACTTTATTCTAATTCGCATTACTGTAAATTAAAGAGCTGCTACAGATTATGTTTCAAAGGATTATTTTATTTCTATTAAGACATAAATTTTTAATCTCAATTCGGAGGAAATGTGTTGCAAAGTAACTGCCATCTCTTCATCAATCTTGAAAGAAAAGATTCCCCCGTACAGTTTTATTTGGAACAAAATATTCTGATTTGGATAACGGTGAATGACGTTTAAAATATCGCTAGAAGTTATTAATAATTAAATTTAATATCGCTCCTTGAATAAAACACATAAAAAATTCGACTTTAAAACTTTAGCAAATAAAATAAATTTTTGTTTTTCGAGACGATATATGTTCTGAATATATCGGAAGATATATTTACTAGAAATTAATTAAAGTAATAGTATCTGAACTAATAAGATAATTGTCTCGAATGAGCCACACTATATGAAATATTATTATTTATTGGAGTAATTTGCTCACTTAATGCCCACTAGCCTCGAAAGTGGACACAAAAAAGTAAATGTTTGTACTTTCCTGCTAATAACTTTCATAAGTTGAACGTGATAAATTATCTTAGAAGAATTGAAATATAAATTTAGTTGGCTTCATTTATAAATTTCGACTTGAGTACATTTGCGCCCATTAAGTTTTTTTATAAATGCGAGTCAGTTCAATTTGAAGGCAACTACAAGGACATTCTTATTTAATTCCACTACGAAATTGAATGTATATCCTTTGCGCTCGTCAATTTATATTTGAATGGAATTAGGAGTTCCTTAAATCTCGGATTGTTCTAAGAAAACATCTCTCTAAAGGCTTCCCGACGATCTGCATTTAGCATGCGGTGAAATGCGTACAAGAGGTACCTAAATGCACATTAGTCCATTTCAATGTATTTATAAGGCAAATTTAATTTTTTGGGTGTTCTATAATGACAATCCCTTACATAAATTTTCTACAACAGGAAATTTTAATTAGATAAACAATCCTTCTAAATCGTCCTGCAAACTACATCCTTAAGTCTCAAAATCTCTGTACTGGTCTTGTTTAGTTAGAACTTAAAGTATCAGTAATACACTGACGTAACTGGTAGTACTTTTTCGGCAGTGTTACTTGCCCAATATAAAGAGCATACGACCTCAGCAGGGATGCACGTGTTTATTTTAGTATTTTATATTTAATTTTTATTATTATATATTATTATTCTTTCATGTGTTACGGCCGATTATTTAAAGTCTAAAATATAATAATATTATCAAGTTTGTCTTTCTTGTAGCAAATGTCAAATATAGAACCATTCACTGCGACTTCTGGGAGGAGTCGACCAAGCGACCTCAAGGGGATTTAAATAATAAAAAAATAAAGTTATTTTTTGTTATGTGTGCATTTCTGAAATGTAAAATTGGTCCATATAACCAATGAGGCATGCCACACTGTGCAAAAGTTAAGTTGATTAGCAGTAAATTATAGTGTCCATTGCAAAGCATTTTTCTAAATAACATACTGGAATGTAAAAAAAGGAAATGTTAAGCCATTAACAATTTTGGGCATCTCATGGACTTGACTTTTTAGATTCCCTTCGTTCGCTCACACTCGTATGCAGAGGACAAACAAAAGGTAACTGCATGATGTGCATATTTGTGGGCAAGCTGGTTGGCAAGCCGCACTGTGCTTACCAACCAATCTCCCCCTGCCTGAATTCAAGCAACACACTCCTACAATATCGTAAAGACAAAACAAATATTATGCATGCAAATAAAGAAGGGGGGGAAAAAGAGTTTGAGATACTTTTTATTCTTTTTTAAATATTTACATGTAGACTCGCAAACAAACATGTTTTATCCTCGCACATGTGTTTGAATATCATGTTGACATTAGGGAAACGGAAGTGGTACTTAACTAATGTGTTTGTTAAGTAACAGAGTGCATGAGTGTATGAGTGTATGAGTGTTACGAGTATGAAGTGTTTTGTTTGTTATAAATCTTTCATTCTCAGAAAGTTTTTTATTTTTTACGTTGTTGTAAGCACACTTTGGCGATGGTTGGGGTTTCTCTAACCCACTTTTTTCTCTCTTTACAAAATTAAACAAAACATTATATTAAAACAAGTGGCTGTTAAGAGTTAAATGCTAAATATGATTTTCTTAGGTATTCTTAAGAAAAACAAAATTAAACACACAGACCGAAGGAAGGGATATTTTGCTATTTAACCCACTAAAAGGATTTAAAATCCTTTTTAATTACAATAAGCTGCTAAGTCAAGTACATTTTATGTTACCCGACATTTGCGTAAAAAAGATAATGCACACACACATACCCGTAAATGTATGTATGAAAACAGGATTTATATTTTATATTATACATTTAATTCAAATGCAATTGTGAAATGGGTGTGTGGCTCACCGTGCAGAGAATATTAGATCCAATTTTATAGTTACAATCAAAGCTATATCTCAAAAAAAATCTATATATAAATGTAATGATTATATTCTTATTTCTTTCAACTTAATCTTCATTTCATTTTCTTATTTCACTGATTAGAGTCTTAAAAGTTACCACATTATGTGTGGCAAGATATACGTTACTAAGCCAAGTCCTTTTTCTAAAAAAATATGTGGGATCTGGAACAGAAGCCGTTTACAGTGAAAAGGCGGGCTTTGTATTCGTACAGTAAATAGTACGCCGAAAATCTTTTACAAGATCATGACTGCCTAATTGACCCTCTGCATTGTCAGAGAATAATTGATGGAAGGATCAAAAGCCTAATACCATTCCCACAGCATACCGTATTTACCTTAAAAGAAAAATGCAAATGTACTTCAGTTCGCAATATCAATACCAAATTAAGAAAAACAATGCATTTGTTTTAGATATGGAAAATGTTTCATTTCAGCTTATAATTATATAATCCGAATATGTCCTTTCTGGCTCCGCAGGCTCTCAATACTTTAGCAATACTTGTCAATAAAATCTTGAAGGGATTATTGGTATACACTAAAGAATAAGTTTGAAATTTCCCAAAATCTTTTACGTCATCTTCAAATCGCATAATGTTACAGCCAGTTTCCTCCTCGTCTACGAGAGGCAATGCGATTTTCGAACCCAAAGGAAATCCTTTTATTAGTAAAAGAATGTTTTGAAAAATGTTAGTGCCGTGTTAATACCTCTCCCGTCTTAACTGTTCAAAGAGTGATAAAACGATTGTAAGGAAGATTTAATGAAGTCATCTTAACGCTGCAGATTGATATCTCTTTGGCAGTTCCATGTTTGATTTGCTCGATGTTGCCTAAAAGGTTCATCCCCCCAAACCACATTAGTTACATGATAGTCTTATATAATAACAATTAGTTTTCTAATGTCAGTTTTGATTTTTTTATTTTTCTTGTTTAATCTTTGACGTTTTCCTTTTTGTCTCTCAATTATGGCGTGTTTAATTTTAAATTTAAAAAATTCAGTTTCATGGAAACTCACAGTATATAGAAAAACAGATTTACAAGTAAAAATTTAATTCAATTTTAATTTTGTTATTAATTGTTTGCTTACAACATTTGGTAGCATGAACTTCACACAGTTCGATGCTTAATGACTTTTTTTTATTATGCAGGTTCTTTCAACGTTAAATCAACTGCCCACTGCTGATACGCCTACTTTGACTTTCGGCAGATATTTTATTTATTTATATTGCAACAGCAATGCAACATTTATTAAAACGTGTGTGGTTATACAGGGCATCGACTGGGAAGGTATACTAAATTGTTTTGCCGCCATTCCCGTAAACATGAAATATGTCATGACATTAGCCATGACATATTTGGCAATGACGAAGTAGAGGCGTGGCAAAATTATTGTGAAAAAATATTCGGTAAGCCAACGTGTTTTAATAGTCAAAATGTTTAATGAAAATAAATCATCAATTACTGTATATCGTTGAGAACCCGCAAGGTAGTACGGTATGCACCTCGGTGAAATTTGCATGTTGCTGAGGTGCACTTTGGGTAGACGGTATCCCGTGTTTCCAGACCATGGCCTTTGGCAGACACCGGTAAAACTTGTCTGCGACTGCCCAACCCATGAAATAACATGGCAACGGATGTGCTTACAAGTAACCAAAAGGTAAAGGAAAGATATGCTTGTTGATCTGGGATTACGTCTAGCATAACCTAATCGATTCAGGGTTGAATATTGTAGGAGAGTTCTCTCTTGAGAGTTCGCACCGAAAGTACCACCAGTGGCTATGTACTGGCACCACGGGTACCACAATGAATTTCTGTCGCGTAGGTTTATGGGTGACTTTGGGTTTGCACAATACCTGAACCGAACTGTTATCGAGGACGGACTTAGTTCACACTCCACGGAGTTAATTGATTATGCTCGTGAATAAATTTGTGCGGCTTTAGTGACTTTGTCCATAGACTAAGTTCGCTCCGGCCTAACAACATAGTATGAAGTTGTGGCCGGTTTTTGGTGAGGCCTCTTAGGAGATCACGTGGTGGCATGTGGTTTATACCCAAAGTTGCTTGGGAGATTTCTTTTGAGTGGCTGGTATCTTATTGATGCTAACGCTCGATACGATCCGGTCAAGGGATTAGTTATCTAGGTGCTGTTGCCATTCAACAGACGCTAGTAGGCAGCAGATGGTTTTCCCCTCTGAGGGCGGCCTCTCTGCAATTCTTGGAGTGACATATGATTTCTTGCATGCATGAATTGAATAGACAGATGTGGTTTGCCCCGAAGATGGCGGGAGAGTTATTCTTGCGAAGTGCCTATTGGTAAACCTTGGACAGTGCCAAACGTCTTAGCAAGGCGCTTGGTTAGAACTGAATCTTTTAATCAAGATTTGCCACCTGTGCTTGCACAGGGGGCTTAGTAAACGCATTAATTTACTTAGTGCTAAGTGCACCAACAAGACGAACTATTTCCCTTTGTATTACTATTCGCTGGTAACATTCACTAGTCCAACCCAAGCTACATCCTGTTCGAAGACTATCCTACATTCGCCAGCCACATGGTGGCTGAAAACGAACTCTTCACAAATTTCTATTTTATTAAGCAAATACTGGATTTCCAATGCAAATAAGCAAAAGATCAAAAAAGAAATCTAATTGAAATTTATGCGGCTCTCCAACTGCCGTAATTAAAACTACAATTCAATTCTGTTTTTGTTTAGTTGTTTATCCTTTATTAAATACAATTTTTTCCTGTTACAGATCTTGTATTTTTTTCAGTGTTGCGGTTTTCATACTTAAAACCAAATTGTGTTTAATTCATTTATATAAATTTGTTAAACAATTAGCCATTTATTAAAATAGTCGTATTGAATTAATAATTAAATGTTGTTTGTCATTGACGTTTTTTCATACAATCTTTTATACATCTTTTATAAATCTATTAAGTACGAGTCTCTATCCGGTATAATCATGAAATTTTAATGTAACAGGTTGCCTTTTAGTTACACAATTATAATTTCTAAGAAGCTTAAAATTCAACAATGCTTTTTTATTAATTCGGTTCATTATACGAGGCTTAACTTAAGAGAGATTTATATTTTTATACTGCAGCAACAGTGGCGAATAATTCAGGTGATGTAAAACACAAAGTTAAAATGTTATAGTTACTTATATATGTTTGCATTAAAATTATATACTCAAATTAAATAAGCAGATAATTATTTTTCACTTCACTTAATTACCTGAACTTTAAGAGAAATATTTTTAATTACACCACTTATCATAAAATAATTTAAAACATGCCTTCTTATTTACATAAACAAAATTTAAAAGTCCTTAAGCTAAATTTGAAATGTCTACACAGTTAAAAATATCCTTTTTTATACTTAGATTTGTCCTTAAGTGCAAGAAATCAACTTTTAATTAGATTCTCGGCTGGAAATTAAAAAAATATTTTTTATAAATTTTTTAATTTTAGTTTTTTAAGCTGCCAAACTAAACTCGTGCTTGTCGTATGTCCTTTTATGTGTTACTTATTTCATTGAAATTTTTAATGTGGTAATTGAGATTAATATTAAATGTTTTGGAAAAGCATTCCCAAATGCTACACTCTGAGCGAGTAGACAAACGATAACAATTGTTTTAACAGGTAAGCCGTAATAACACTTATTGTCGTAGATTTCGCCGAGAAGGCTCTACTGTATTCTCCACTATTTTCTAAGGACAACGTGTTGGCATCGTGTGTTAATACTGTCTTTGAATCCAAGTTGCCACGATAGTTGGGATGGTCAGGACCTGAAAGTGAATAAAAGAACAAAATCGTTAAATAGATATTAAAGTTTTTGTGAATAAAATAAATACTTTTTTATAAGTTTTTAAAGGTCAACAATTTAAAAATACAATTTATTTTGTGCATTTCTCTCTTACAATGTCCAGTAACACATAAAATGCAGTTTAGACACAAAAATTTTCTGTCCCCGCAAATTTACTAATTTAAACGTTTATCGTTTAATTTAAAGCGTTTCTTTTAACGAAGAATGTTTAGTAGTTTTCGCAAAAAAGTTTCACACAAAAAAATTCAAATTAAAATAATTTAATTAAAACATTTATAGGTATTTGGATTCTTCTTGGTGTTTTTGGGGCAAAACTGGATCATGACTCAAAATATGTCAAACGTCAAACGGAGCTGTCATGAGTAAATTAGAGCTTTTGCAACCCATCATATTTGTGGCTAAAATAAACCACTTTCAAAGTCGTCAAAAGTGTAAGAATCGCATTGCTTAACGATAATTTCTAAAAGTTATTAGAAACCGCAAATTGTGCTCTGAATTTGTGATGAAATTACAATTTGCTTAACAGATGCACAATAATCTCATGGCTCATACGGGCATTGTGGGGAATTTTGCGGGGAAGATAATACCCCAGACTTCTTTACCGCTTCATACGAGAAACCGACATTTCAGCACAGCTTTCATCACTATTTTGCAGAAAAAGAATATTACAAATTTACAATACAATTACAATTACAATTTATTACGAAAATATGTGCAACATATTTAAAATATAACAAATCCGCTGAAAAAAATAATAATAATAAAATAAAACGATTTTTCAAAAAAATCTTTAGTGATATTTAGACTACTTTAAAATCTAAACACACAAAACGGTCCTTGAAAATGTTTGATACCGGCATGCCGCATTTTATGAATTTTTAATTTTTCTTTATTAGAAAAGCGTTTTTTGCAACGTTCCTCTTCACAGGCATAGGGCAACTTGGTCTTATCCTCGTGAATATAGTGATGATCATTCAATACAGCCGAAGATTTAAACACTTTTCCGCACACTTCGCACATGTGTGTCTTAAGTTCTGGTCCCAAATTATGAAATTTGCGCTTATGAATATTTAAGTTTAATTTATTTTTGTACACGCGATCGCAATTGTCCATATCACATTTGAAATTTTCATCCTATTTTACGTCGTGCTCCTTTTGATGTGTGCTGTACAAGTACCGCTTATCAAAAGAGCTTTAACATCCCTCAAAGCTACAGACAAAGCTACAGAAGAGAAGAGAAGAGAGACTAAACTATACATTTAGTATATCAACATATTGGCATATCAACCACATTGGCAAGAAAGTTAAGAGGGGATTACAATTCATTGGCATGGAAGTCTGCATTCAGGATTCTCTTCGTATTAAAAGAAAAATAATGTCAATCTAGTCTTCAAAAATACTTCTACTTATTTCATTTGAAAACAAGTTCAGCTGAAAATAATTTTCATACAAAAGCAATTTTAAAACATTGTTCTCAGGAACTTCAAGGACACATTACACGATATTATCCTTTTATCTAAAATATTTTTTGTTTGCTTTGCATGGAATAATCCGCTGCCTTATTAAATGTATTTTCTCATTCATTTGTGATACAATTAAGTCAATTTCTAAATCCAATACTAGTAAGCACTTATTTAAAGAATTTAGAGAATCGTATATCTTAACAGTTGCAAGCAATATGTATGTCCTTAATATGCTCCAGAAGTTTCACAGAAAAGTCGATTTTCAATATGCCGAGCCCAAGAAATTCCATTACAGCAGCTTAATTTTTTATGTTAGTGCTTTGATGAAGATTCCTGATCCTGCTTACAAAGGAACTCAACCTCTTTTTGGCAACACTAAGCTTGAACCACAAAGAACATTCATTGGAGAAACCACTAAAACGTGTTTTTTTTTCCTTTTCTTTACATTTCACTAGAAAGAAGAAGAGAAACATTCGCAAATAACTTTTTGAAATCGGCCAAACATTAAAGTTTTCAATTCATTAACTCTTCTAAGCTAATGAGTCATAAAGTTCTACGTAATAGCAGATTAAAAATATCGCATGACTTAAGTGAAGTGTTATCGACTGTATTGAAAACAAACACAATAAAAGATTTTGGGAATTTACCAAATAACAACGACTGACTTAGTACCCTACTGAAAACACATGAAGCAGTATTTTGGAATTCATACATTTTTATATTTTTTTTTTTTTTTTTTAACAAACTCTACCCGCAAAGCTTTTGGCTTGTCCGCAGGAAAACACCCAGGGTCAAGGCAGGAATCGAACCCGCGACCTCCGGTTCAGTAGGCTGAACATTATTCACTCGCCTACGAAGGCACCAATAGATCGCTAAAAATCGCTAGAAAATTTTTATAATATTCCCAAATTGTTTATGAAAATTCCCAAAAAAATGGGAACTTTAATGCAATCAGAGTTGCTTTTACTTCAATCAGCAAAGAAATAAATGTATGAATAATTTTTGTACGATAGTGTGGCATTTGCATTAGATGCTCATGTGTATGTATCGTTCCACTGGCTAAGATAGTGAAACGAGCAATTTTCCTTTTGAAAATTTCATAACAGTTGCTTTTCATTTTTATAACAAATGAAATAGCAAAATAACCTAAAAAAAAGGTATTTTTGAATTTTGCAAAAAGTGTAAAGTTTACTTTTTTATTAGAAGAATGAACGTGAACAAGAATGAATGAACTCGAACGCAGTAAATGATTAAAAATGTATCACTACTCTGAAACGTGAATAAAATTTCCTTTGTGTTTTTCGTTTTACTTCTTTTAAATAAACTTTTAATTTAGGGGACTCCCCGTATGCACTTTTGGATTTGTGTTCGGTTACTTCAGCAAATACATGCATTTATTTATGTTATTTGTATGTGTAGCTCTTTTAGTTTAGCTGTGTCGAAAAAATTTGATACCTAATCGCACAGGCTGTATGTCTAGAATTTCATATATATAAATATATATATGTACTCGTATATTCCAAATTAAAGCCAATCCGAGTGATAGATTTATCTGCATTTTCGTATCTTGTTATTTCGGTATACATAAATTATTTTAATATATTAACTTTTGTCAGAAAGGCCCTCTATCCTTTTTTTCAGGATATGCCCAATTATTACAGTGCTTTTCAAATTGTATGGTCGGAGAGGGATACATATACATAAAGTAACGTTGTTAATAATATAATTATATTATTAATAATAATTCTATTAGTATTGAATTATTTGTGTGAAGTTTTTGCTAGAGTTATTAAACTTTGCTGTTCCCTAAAGGATACAGAACAGGATATGTGAAAACTCTGGCTGGTATGCAAGTACTTGATGTAAACTGGGAACTGGCTTTAAGGTCTTCCATTTAGGCAACTATTAGGTTAGCTTGTATCTCTCGAATAAGGAATAAGAAGGTCAGTGCGATTCCACTTCACTTTACTGATTAGTGCTTGAAACATATTTTTCCATTCGAACACGCGGTGCTTTGTTTGCAATGGAAAAACTATAAAATAATACATGTATAGTCCAACATTTGTAAATATATATTATATATTTTAGGTATATGTATATGTTTTATATGTATGGCTACCTTCGTAGGCGATTGGAACCTGGAAATTGGTCCTGCCTAGACCCTGACTGTTTTGCTGCGGACAAGATAAAAACTATGCATGTAGAGTTGGTGCAACAAAAAGAATATATTCGTATGTTACCACATTGCAAGTGTCTGCAATTTTTGTGACAAATTCCAGAAAAAATTAATATTGAATTGCTTTTTTACTCTACGAGTATTACTACGTTTACGAAATTTGTTAGCAAAGTAGTGCCAGTTTAAAATTGTATGGTTATCGGGAAACATTAGATTTTGGATCTGCTTTTCCTAAATTTACACAATTTTTCCATTCTCCTTTTCACGTTACTCAAGGTGTTTGTTTAACTTGGTTCTCCGGGTTTTCTATAATCAATACTACGGTAAATACTTGTAAAAAAAACTTAAACGAAAAAAAAAAACAAAAACAACATGTCGGTACCACCAGCCAACCTGCGAAAAACTCACGCCCTTGCTTACCCAGTTGACCAAACTTTTCGCTCAGAACATGTAGAGTAAAGTTTTGATTGGAACTATTTTTAGATCAATTGAAGGATAAAATAGTTGGCTTAGAATGCTTCCCAGCGATATCAATAGTATTTATTTTTAAATTTCAAGTAAACTGTGTAAAATATAAATTAATATTTTGAAAAAAAATATTTCATTTTCTTTTTTGGTTTTTATGATATACTTTATATTATTTATTTATTTACATCACTTCGCTCAAGTTCTTAGGAGAGAATGTCCCGGCGAAGTCATTGTGGCTTTCTGCAGGTACATTTTCCTTATTAATAATTTTAAAAGCCTCAAAATTCGAAGTGATAACAATAAATAAAATCAACATATTAACAAAAAAAAAATGTAATCTGAATTAATGAACTTCAGAAATAAGTCAGAAATATAATTTGGTAATTTTGAGATAATAAATTATAAATTTGAATGTGTCTCCTACGGAAATATAAATAAATATAACTAAAAAAATTTTATTACATTTTAAAACATTTTCCAAAGCTTTCGTTGCAGGACTTTTTCTTGGGACTGGAGAGGATAAATGAAATTATGAATGTTTGTTTTGCAGTCCTTTAGAATTTCCTTATATCAGTATTTTGATTAGCGAAGATGTGATTTCTATCCCACCAATACCTCAGTTTTCTGAGAACATTTCTTGGCTAAACGGATCCTTGATTGTGCTCCACGCCACCTCACGTATGCAAATGTTGGTGAAGTTCCCCAAGAGAACATTTTCATTATTTCATTATTCTTTAAAAGTATTATACGCAAAATAAAAAGCAAAAGAAAACTGTAGTGGCCGTATAGATAAGCGATTCTTAAATTTTATTTTTTGGGCCTTTATTTTTAATTTGTTTTGAATGCTTTTGTAAGCACTCAGGCAGTTGCCAAAGTTTTGAAGTTTTTTTTAATTAAAACTTCCATAATGCCGTGGCAAATGTAAAAACCAAGAAATTTTTTAGAAAAAAATCTAAAAAATATATAACAATTTCTTGTATTATTTATATATAATATAAGTCGCTACAGTGCCTGCTGATATCACTGACAACAAAAATCATCAGCAGACGTGATACTCGGTCCAGTGCTTCTATTTATTTCTACTACTAATGAGGGCTGAGATCTCTTTGTTAGCCACTCATGGCCATATCGCCTTTATATCAAAAGTCTAAAGCATCTCACCTTCCCATTATAATATACGTAGTATTTGAATAAAAGAATAACGCAGCATACAAGTGATATCGCCAGCAAATATTTGAAAATAATTGGAATCTTATGATAAAACTGGTTGCTTGACTGTTAGCCTGTGGCCAATTGGGTATGGCCAAAACGCATAATATATGAATAACCATGACTACATTTTTATGCAAATGTATTCTATTAAGTGTTATTATTATTGTGAATTTTCAAATATAAGGACAATACAATTATTGTCCTTTCTTACCACTAACAAGAACTCGAATGAGCTTAAAGTATTATGACCATTCCTCTGTATTCATAAAATCTAGAATCCTTCAGCAGGAACTGTTTTTTATGGAAATTGCCAAGATTAAATTAAATTGAATTTCATTTTCTTAAGGAGCCACTATTGCAGAACCTACTGGTACAGGGACGGTTTTTTGTATAATGAGTGTAGTAAAAAGAACATGTAAAAGTTTTGCGTTCCAACTTTAGTAAACAATTGAAAACAAAAATAATGAAACGGTAAAGTAATAAAATAATTCGTGGGAAAAATTTATTTACAGTTATTGGTGTCAAAAAAAAATAAAGTTTTAATATTTAAATCTCTGAGTAGGATCCACAGGCAACACTTAAGCATGATCAGAATAAAACATTTCAAGGCTGCGTTTAATTGATATCCTTTATAAACATTATGGGATGAGCTAGAAGGTCATATTTTGACTTGCTTATTTTCTTCTGGTTGACTTCTTTCGGTATTTGTGTCTTTCCCTGAATTAAATTTTAATAGCGTTTCTTGATTTTTTTATTAGGAGAATGTTATTGAAAATCTTTGCCAAAAGACTTGATATAAAATTGTGAAAAATATTTTTTCAAACAATTTTATATGTAAGAAATTTAAATTTTTATTGCGAATATTGACGATGGCTCTACTCCAGTTCAGTCGCAGCTTGCGATATACGACTTCTGACTTATGCTACCCTCGTCTGTCCACTCTTAAAGGCAAATATATAAGCCTTTCATTGAGTAGCATATCTTCTGAGTGCTGATTTTTGTTCCAAACGCCATCAGAAGTCGGTGATGCGAGTTTCCCAAGAGGATGAGCAGTTATTGCAAAGTCTTCTATGGCCAAGCTGCCTGAATATCTTTGAATATTTTCTCTATCCAAAGCAATTGAATACATTTTATTCAAAACGTTATTTATTTATCTGAAATAATTTGCAGCGCCAATTTTACTCCGCGAGTACCCTTTGCATATCAAAGCTTTTGTTTTCATATACCAGTGATGTCGTAGTTACACCGGACTCGTAATTCTACTTATTTCGATAAGGACCTTTTTGAAGCTGAAATATATTTCAAATTACTGATGAGTACTTAAAATGGTTTTATAACTATTTGTTTTTATTACTATGAAATTGCAATTTGCTATTGCACAGAAAGCCATCATAGAGATTCCCCAAAAAAAAACACTATTCAGTTACGGCAAGTGAGAACAATTTCATTTTCAGAAATAATATAAATAAATAGTAGGAAAAATAATTATCTGTTTTTTTTATTTATATGTATAATGTATATATAAGTTAATGCCATGCCAATTGCATGCATTCTAAAACACCAAAAATTTAGAAGTGGAATCTTTGAAGAGGGAAGAAGAAATTCCATGAAAAAAATTTCCTGAATGAAACCAATAAAAGAAACGAAATAATGAAACTTTTCACAATACTTTTCTAATTGCTTCCGATAATGCAACTTTTCACATAGTTTGTCTCTCTGGGTATTTGCTTTCAATAAAGTACCTGCACAAGATTTAAATAGTGTGCAGGATATATTTCCTTTTTCATTACAATAATTAGTAGCACGGAAATGGATTTGCCAATAAGTTAACATTTCATTTAGGAAATATTGATGTAAACAGAGAAAGCTTGCTATCATTTCGAGTAGTGAAACACACTTTATCAAAAGCTCTGTAAATTTATTAGAGGATACACGTGCTTAAGGATATTTATTAACGCTATCACTAACTGTTACTTATAAGGATATAAAGCAATATATTTAAGTACTTAATCTTACAAGAAGTGGGTAGTAAAAATGTGAATGGGTGGCACACTTTGACAACATTTTTATTATAAAAATATGACATTTTACAAGATGACTTGTAGCAACCCATTTACACCACTTTTTATTGTATGACCTTTTTCTCTTTCTGTATGTTTTTTATTATGTGCCATATAAGTAAATAATATTTTATGATTTGAAGGAATAAGACAAACTTCAACTGCGTATTCTCGTGTAAAAATTTCATTATTATAGAGATAGTACAAAGAAGGATACTAAAAAAACGCAATAGGAGTTTACAGCTGATAACTTATTTTACTGGGTTATCATAATAGAAGTTCCCCTTTTTTTTCTTTCTCCTATATTACTTTTTCAATGGGTTCATAATTTAAGCTTGGCCACTTTCATGAATAACATTAGCGTTTTAGCTCATATTTCTCATACGTGGGAGAGCCATATCTGGACCCTAGTACTAGTCAGTTTCCAAATCCTTCGGTTGTATTTGGTACAGCTATGAAATAAGTTATGACAAAAGCTTGAGCTGTAAGAATTACATTATAAGTTTGATCATTTCCAATTTATAAACCAGCATGTCCTAATTCAGTAAAGCTTCTACTAATCCTGATTAAGCTCAAAAAATGATATATAAAGTACGAACCCTTCATGATTAGAAGAGAATAGACAGAATAGAGCAGAAAAATAGTCATCAATTTATGAAAAAATCATACGAGTATTTATAGGAAACAGACGAAACAAACAACTTAGAAAATGTTATTAAAAAGTTTTTGAGTCAACACTTTAAAGTTCAAACAGGGCAAGAAAATTTATTACCAGTTTGAGGACTCCGACTGTCTCAGTAGAAAGGGCAGCACATGCAAGGTCTTCCAGGATCAATGATAAATCTGGTTGAAAAGTTTCTGCATCCATTACAAGAGATTTCATTTTATCCAAATTTTTATTCATTTATATCAAAGCTTACAAGTTTTGTGTCAGAGAGGACTGATTAGGCTTTCAATAAAAAATAGGGATTTATACGTTCAACTTTGATTTCTTAATGAAAACAACAACAACTATTTTGTATATTCGGTATGTATTTGTTAGTGATTCTACTGCATCGTTATTTATTTTCAGTAATTTTATTTTCATTTTAGTGGCGAAGTGGATCAGATTTTCGCTGTACTCACTTGCGCCACTGTAAAATGGCTTTTACTTTGTAGTGCATACGTAATCAAAAATGGGCGAAGGATTAGGATATGCAAGCGAAAGATTGGCTGAACTGGTTCAGAAGTACATTAACTAAAAAGATCTCAAGTCATGGGATCGGTGCATAATTCCGATTGTCATAAAAAAATGTATTAATTGTTGCCAGAATATTAAAATACACGCGACGTAGTGACTTCTGGTCACTCTGGTTCGCTTCTCCTGTAGCAGCAATTTAGTGGGAAAGCTATAATGTGGGAAAGCTTTAACAGCGACTAATTTTCTGTAAAAAACTATTCGCCTGTCTTTTTTAACTTCATGCCATTTCGCCAACTCCATCACGATTGCTGAACTGGACTTTATTATCCTTCTTAAGTAGGGATTGGAAAAGGGATTATCTCCTAAGAGTATTTCTTATATTAAAAGGGGAAAGTAAATTTTTTATCCTACACCGTGTATATCCCGTATATTTTCTTTCACTTATGTTAATTATATTTGTAATTCTTTTAACAAATTAAGTTGGTTGAGTACTTTTTTGCCGCGATGATCAGATTTAGTTTTATATTAATAAAACAAGTTACATAACGCCTTTTGTAGAATGATCAGCTGATACAATGAAATAAACATCATTTAAAAGCCATGATTCACTATCCTATGCAATCATACGATCTGTCAAATATGCCATTTGTGCTGAAGAAATGGAATAGTGTAGACTAAATATGTATCTATGTGACCGATTTTTTTTACCAAGTCGTGTCCTACAAATTGCAAAAGTGTATGAAATTTACGACCGTGTAGGATAGTGAAGCATGGAATTTATAGTCATGAAATTTACGTGACGTACTCTCGGCCATTTTAGTTGAGATAAAATCTGCTATGATGTGTCAAATGTAAAGCCATTTTGCAGTTCCCAAAATTGTTGCTTAAGAAGTGCGAAATTGTTGGCAACAAAATAGAAGAGAGAAATTTGCCTCGCCTCAGTCTTCAGCTGCTGATGTCAGCAGAGGAAACATATCTCAAATATTTAATATTTGTGAGTGCGGCTGTTCAACTTTCTACTGCCAAGGAATTTGGCTGAGTGAAGCTATATTAAACATCCATCGTTGTTCGCATAAAAGAAGTCATCAATAAAAATATTTTGTACGCTCAAAGCAAAAATATTAATGTTTTTGTACTTGCAAGCTACTTGTACCGCATGTTCACTTCGCCCCCCTACAAAAAGAAACAGGCCCTCATATGCTCCACTCACTAAAAGTGTATTCGTGTTGGTTTTTTCATGTTGTCAATTTGTTGCGATTTTTCCCAATTTTTATTTTTGTTGTATTTTTTTTGCAATCTTAGCAAACTTTTTATGTCTTTGTTTTTGTTGTTGTTGTTGTTGTTGTAACGATTTATTCAATGTGCCATGACGTGACAAATTCTCTGGGGCTTTCAGCTTTTTATTCCTATTGTTTATGTATTGTTTTACTGCAAAAAGGAAATTATTATAATAAAAATAACAACAACATTATTGTACAATTCAGCTAACAATATTCTGCTCTCTGTTTCATATTTTTGTTGTAATTGGTTTTTTGTTTTCTGAATTTTTATTTTTTGTTCTTCAGACATTGAAAGATGTGTTTACCATTAATGTGGACTCCCTGAGGTGTTTTTAAACTCTTGCATTATTGACTTTTACCCTGGAATGGAACCTGAAAGGAATTCTCTAAAATGCTGTCTGTTCTCTTTTATTTTTATTGCTGTTTTACTTTTATTGACTTAAGGATGAAGTAATTGATGGTAAAACATACATGCATACTCGTACGTACGTGTGTATATGTATATGTAATAGATAAACACATAAAAAAGAATATTTATTGTAAAATTATCAAAGAAAAAAATGCGACTTCCTTAGAGAAGTTTGCATCTTAAATTGAGTAATTTGAATTAAATGCAATTGTTTGAGCCTGCAAGTTATTTTTCTTAGGCAAAAAATTAAAGAAGAAATTATTTCATCCCTATATAGAACGAAAGACAAAAATGAAAAATGTCAAAAATATCAATATTAATTCGCAGAATAATGGACAGCAAAGCTTGTTATATTAGTTTTCATAATTAGTTCCCAAAACCAGAGGATCATAAAAATTCTATAACTTTAAAGAAACATTGTTCCCGTACATAATTAATACATGGTGTCCGGTGGCAAGAAGTTAATAAATGACAATGTATCTTATATTGATAAATGTTCCACTCAAGGTCACCAAAAGTTGTTCTTTGAAGAGCAAGTTGCGTCTTGTTGGCAAGTGATCTTCCAAAAAAAAATTCACTTAACTTTCTCATAATCACAGTAATCGATGAGTGATTTCGATAAAATGTTTTAACGATTAAAACTACTTCGTGTCTCCCAAATATGACTAATATTTAGCGAAATGCGGCAAAACAAAGTACTATACCTTCCTGGCGGGAAAATGTTTTAAAACAAGAAAAACAAGAATAACAAAAATAATGTGAGAAACAGCACGAAGCAAACATTTTTAATTAAAATTGCTTATTTTAAATTTTTTACAAAAAATTCTTTTAGCAAAATAAAAAAAGAGCCACAATATTTTTACGGATAAATTCAATTAAATTTCTGTCGGATAATGGCAGAGGAGTGCAAAAAGCCGATTTAATTATTAGCAAAGCTTTACAAAGTTGTAGGCAAGTCTTGTATTAAAATGTAAAACTTTCTGTAAATTAAAAGGAAGTGTTTGCAGAAAATAGTGAATACACTGGTTCCATAAATGGCCAACTAAGTGGCTTAAAATACAAAAAGATTTCATAAATATTTTATTAAATTGCTTCTTATTCTATTCCATTATTATAAAAACTCGCTTACGATATAAATATAAAAGCTAAAGTAAAACTATGCAGAATATTTCGAAAAGGCCTGAGACTCACATTTTGTTTAGTTGCTACAATTTTTCCAATAAATATTTCCCAAGTGCGACTGAACGCACTTTTAAATGTTATCATATTTCTAATATTAAAGAAGCCTTAAATATAATTGGCATAATCAGAAGCTTTCTAAGTTTTCTCCTTAATAAATTCATTTGCTTTTATTCGATTTCTACGCTTAGAGTTTCTTTAGTTGTATTAGCGAAAATACAATGATCCTTTCTGCGTTGCCTTTTACAGCATCTATAGTGTCCTTATCAGAATTCATGCAGTTTTAACTTGACACCAGTTATAACTAACTGACGCTCACAAACTCACCTTGATGACTGTAATGCTCTCTGACCCCACTATAACGATCCTGTTGCTGTGTATTCCATAAGGATGACGTTGCACCAACGTATATGTTATTCGATACTGCTTGCTGTTGCTGCTGTGTCATATCCATCTTTGCTTTGGTTCTTTGCACTTTATGATTGTAGTTGTTATTATTCTGCTGATTATTTTGCCGTTGTTCTTTTCAGTGTACAATCAGGAATCAAAAGTGAAGTCGAAAAAGGATAGAAAATGGAAATGCAATTTAATAGCAGCTATTAGTTAACATATATATATTTTTAATAAAAACTATAAGTGACCTGACAAATGTTTCTGCAATAAAATACATTAGGCGGATCCTGCTGAGAAACAAAATAAATATAAAGTTCTCCGAGGCGGGTAAACTTTTTTCGCTACACCAGAAATTTTTTCTGCAGTTTTGTGTTCCACTGCTCAAGAAATTATTACAACGTTTTTATGAAAAGGCGTTTACAAGATTTATTGTTTATTGCTATTAAACAGTGTCCTGATTCGTGTATTTCTGTAATGATTTATTTTATCAAACAAATCACCGAGAATTCTTACAACATTGAAAATAAGACTGATTTAACATGGAAGTTAAAAGAAAATATTAGAAAAAGAAATAAAATTATAAAATATGAAAAATTCGCGATCTCGAGTCACAGGACATTTTAAAACAATAATTCAATTTTCATTTTATTTGCTATTTATATTTAAACAAATAATAATAAAAAAATAAATACTTCTTGACATCCTGAATAAATTCGCCTTGAGGTTAAAGGCCACTTGAACTATAAGATGGCAGCGAACTTCACTTTTAAAAACTTTGGAAAGTTAATTTTCCTTGCTGGTATTCGTCTTGGGTACTCAAGTGGAATAAACTTAACTGAACCGCAAAATAGCAATTAATTTGCAAATTTATTATACTGTAGGTGCCACCGGTATTATGATGACTCTGCTAAAGTCCACAAGTGAAACTGGCGCGTCCATCGCTTAATTGTAAACGAAATGTGAAATTAATTTTGTGCTACGTTTTTGTTTAATCTATAAGCCAAGGCCTTTCAGAATATCGATGGCTTTCACAAAAGTTTTAAATGGTATTATTACCAGCTAGTATTATAAGCAGAAATGCCTTAATTGCTAGTGTAGCAGGATTACTCTCTTTGCTTGCTTGTCTTTCTAATAGCGGTCCCATTTATCACGAAACTGATTTCAATTTCAATTTCTCTTGACAGAGACCCGTAAGCGATGTTGGATTGCCAAGCCACTAACACTAGAATCTCTTCTGGTAAGCTCAAAAGCAAGGACGCTGGTTATAATAATTTTAGTCTAAAATTACAACAATTTTGTATCTGCCTGGACACTGTAAACTCACCATTAAATTTTAAATTATCGTTTAAAACAACGAAAAATATTTTAATGCGTAAAATGATAAGAAATAATTTTTTTACTCTCCCTTCCTATACTTTAAAAAATAACCTTTTATCAGTTTGTTTACAAGGCAGTGAAAAAAAGCATTGAGTCCACTCGCGCAAGGACACAAGCAAAACCATTAACTTGATTTACACTACAGAAGCAAAGGAATAATAAATCACAAAATCAAACATTTATCAAACCGCACCTCTTGTTTTTTTTTATTATATTTTGTATTTGAACTGGAACATCTTATTTCCTTTCTACAGCAGAGGAGACCCCTAATAAATTTATTTAAATAAACAAATGCCTTTCAAATAATACCTTTATTGTATTTTGTTACCAACATCGGTACAGTGTTTGTAGAAACAGTCGGAGCCAAAGTTGTAATTGTTGTGGTTTGTGGAATATCTGAAATAATGCCATAAAAAAGCCGGAAGTTCATGATAGAAGTAATTTTAAAAATTTATATGTATACATGTATTCATTTCTTAATACAAACCAGTCATAAAAAGTAATTAAAAAGTTACGCTTTTAATTAACATCTTGTTTGTCTTAAAGTACAACCAACATTTTCTTCATGTCGCATATTTGCAATATCAAAAAAGTTTAGATTTTTCAATCAAACTTTTGGGAGAAAAAGTTTTCACATGTAAAAATGCTCCACCATCAGTTGAAAGTAAAAATTAGTTATTTATCTGCCACCAGACAACAAGTTACATATACGAGTATACATGCATATGCATACGCCAGTATTCCTGGTTGTAAGGAAATATTTGACCAGAAAAGAGTCATAATAGTAAAGAGGTGTGATGTCGAAGAGCAAACTCAGGTGACTTCGGCCTTTACAATAATAGTTTTCCTCTACACGACATTCTGCTGCATGAAATTTACACTTAAAGATGTTAAATACTCTTCTCGTCAGGGCAATGCGGAATCGCAGCCATTGACTTTGCAAATAAAGTGGCTGAAGGCGTAATTAAGTATAAGAGCCAATGACTGCAACATATGACATATTAACAAATACATAAAAGCACGATACATCCAAAATAGCACCTAATTTTTCTGTGCAGCTCTTTGGTAGAAGTACTTGAATGCTAATAAAATTTGCACTAGAAAGAATATAAAAGAATTTCTAAAGCTTGGTTTGGAGCACTTTACCAATAACATACCACTGGATTAATTACCCCACAGGTATTCCACTGTAAAACAGTCTTCAGCAATGTGCTATACATTTCCAAAACACCAAAAATCTATCTTGAAAAACAAGCCAAAGCCCACTTCCCTACTGACTAACACAATCATAAGTAATGCTATTCCGTGAAATGATCACAAAAGGATTCTTTTTTTTTAACACCATCTAAAATCAACTGATAGCAGTCCTTCGAGCCATTTGATTTTCCAAGAACATGTAACTCTCTGCAGAAATGAAAAACATCTACATAAAAGGACATTTTAAATGACATTTTTGAATTGATATGTAGAAAGAATAGTTGATCCTCTTCATCCTCTGAGTAAGGGATATTAATACGATCCTTTTCCTCTAGACATTTGTAAAGCCAAAAGCTTTTTGGTAACAATCACAAAATGGTAATTTGTTTTAGTAAATATTTTCGTTTTTGCAGAAAAATAAAACAATTGCGTTGCAACGTTAATATGTTTTTTTTAAAAGGAATCGAATGTAAAAGGGGAAATCCCATTTACATGATATGAATTGCATAAATACTCATTGAAAAGAGTATTACATACATGTTTAAATAATGTATAATTTTTACACAGAAATACAACGAATTCACGTGCAAAACCATCTATGCTCTTCGACTCCCACAAAAGTCTTGCAGGATTCAGCAAATTCCTTCAAAATTGGATCTCGTCCCATACGGGCCTAAAAGTGTTATGAAAACATTATTTTCCCGTTTGACTAATTAAAAGATATGCGGCTTTGCGAAAATGGAAATCATAAATTTCTTGGCAGACCAGTTGCAAAATAAAAATCTCTTATCGATACATTTCCATCTCCACTTAAGTTTTGAACCAATAAAATATTAGGTTTTTGTATAAATATATACTAATAAATTATGATAAGTTTTAATTTAAATATGATGTTCTATACTGGTGGCACTGTTGCCACCAAAATACGATACTCACGATTTTAGTTCCAAAAATAGACGATTTTTCTAAATTTTCTAACGTTTTTGGAATTGTACTGTGAATTGTGCGCAGATAAACGAAAACAACAAGAACTCGTAATTTAGAATTTCAATTTTTAGACTTTCAAAGTGTGTTTGGAGGAAAGAAAACAAACTTTACAGCATTTCTGGAAAAAAATATTGGAAATGAAAAGATGTGATTCAATTTTAGCAAATTATACTCGTATTGACAATATAATGATTTTACCACATTCATCGGCAAATGTCGAAAGGATATTTACTCAGGAGCATTTAAATACAGCCAAAATTCCTAATCGTTTAGAAGAGGATTGTTTAGAAGGCATCCTGTACACAAACAACTATTGCAAACTTAAAAATTCAGTTAAAATTTTTTAAAAAAATTATATTTATATATAAATTGTTTTTTTTTTTTTAAAAACGTTAACAATTTGTTTTATAAATTATCTGTTTCAAAAAAAAAACATATACTCGTATGTGCATACGAATGCGAATTATGTTATTTGTAATTTTTCATCAGTGGTATTTCGTATATATATAGATATATACATCTATACGTGTGTGTATATGTGCACATTTTTTTAAAGCATATTTAATAAGTTTTAACGATTGTTATAGTTTTTGTAACACAACAATTAAAATAGAGAAAATGAGTATCTTTGTTCTGATGTTTTTTTTAATAATATCCTAAAATCAGTTGATTATTTTGCCGATTTTTTGCAAAATAATCTTTGTGGCCTTCACACCTATAAGATCTGACAAGAGTGACTTGACGATTTTGGTGACTTTTTGCATAGAAGTCTGCAATTTTTATCAATTTCAACGCTAGAAATTTTCAAATTTATTTTTCATTAAATGACGACGATTTAGCGATTTTTTGCACAGAAATTAGTAATTTTTGTGATTTTCAGCCCTATAAGTTCTGATAACAGTGACTTGAGGATTTTGGCGATTTTTTGCATAGAAGTCTGCACTTTTTGGTCCCTAAAATTCCGAATATCACATGACAGACCACTATTAATGGTAATAGATTTTTTTGAATAGCTTATCAAATAGTGTTCAATAAAACTTCAAACATCGATTTTCGGTTACCTCAACCTACATTTTTCTTATCGCTCGTCTAAATTGTTTTCAATTCATTTGCTGAAACACCAATTTTAATTTATTGTTGTGCAAATTAGACGGCGGTCTGTCTGTACTTTTCACTACATTAGAATATTTCTTAGATACTCATGAATATATTCAAACTATTAAAATGATTAAATTTGTTGGAATTTTATTAGGATCTGTTATACGTTACGCATAATCGAGCAGCTTAAAAATTACTTCAGCTAAGGACATGTTGCTCTACAAGCCATTAAATTAATTTTTTTTTTTGCTACCGCCTAAGTAACTCTCGTATATTTTTAAAACTGGTGAACAATTCAAATAAATTGTTATTTTTATTCTTTTTTTTAATATCGGTTTTTTCAGCCACATTGAACTGATTGCGATTTTCCATTCACTTCTTCTTTTTTCATGTTTAAAATTACACACTTATTTTATTTCACTTGAAAATAAAATATAATAAAAAAAATAAATATAAATAATAAAAATAAATAATAAAAGTTAAACTCGTTATTTCATTACAACCACTTCCTGCCACTTCTGCTTTAAGTTTTGAAGACAATTTCATTCAACTGACCGCCATAGATGCGCCTAATATACTGCATATGATTCCTCCAATTTTGAAATACCTTTTCGCATTTCCCCGATGACACGTTTAATATTCACTTCCAAAGTGTCAATTCTTGGTGGATTGTTAGTGACGTAGATCTTATGATCTTACATAAGTTCATAAAAATTAAACCAAAGACTTTAGATCACAAGATCTGGGCAGACAACTCAGTGGTCGAAAATTTTCAATGGAGAATTTTCCAAGCAATAGATCCATCGTATCGTGGGTTGTATGTAACTCCATTAACAGAAAGTTTTTCTTCCCAACTTCCCGCTACGTTTTTGAAAAAATATGGCCGGAAGACACCACTGGCCTGAAGATGGCTCCAGATAGTCACTTTAAAGGATGCATCTCGTGTACTGTGGTTTACCTTTGGTATAAAATACTCTTTATCCTAAAAGGCAACTTTTCAATAAAAAAGGACATTGAACTGATTGCTAATCCCGATCAATTGAATGAAATGGTTTCCAGCACATAAACCACTCCTTCTATTTTCCAAAATTAGATCAACAATTACTTTGATACCGTTTTAAGTTTTTCTTTATTTAAATTTAAAATCTGTAGGCACTTAATGGAAAACCCGCTTTTTTATAATGGCACTACGATGCCAAATTCTTCTTGCGGTATTGATTGTAATCCGTTATCAACTCTAAATATATGCGATTAACTTTTTCGAATACTCTGCCATTATAAATTTAACAAATTAAATTAATAAATAATTAAATTATTTTAATTTAATTAATTTAAAAGCGCTATTGTTTTTAAAATATTTTTAAACACAATTTTAATCTCTGTCTTTTGTAAAAAAAATATAATATTTAATTATTTTATATTATTTTTGTGTTATCGATTAATACATGTATACATATAGAAAAAAAATTATAATAAATTATTTTCTAGATTAGGACTTACGATAAAGTTTAATTGCGCCATCCGTATCGCCGAGCGAATTTTTGGCTACACACCGATATGATCCAAAATTTTGTATGTAGACGTCAACAATGGTCAAACGCATTGTTATCTTGTAACCATTCTCGTATGTTTCGGGCACGAAACGTTCACCTGTAATAAACAATAAATCCAAATGGAAGTTAAATAGGAACCATGCACGAGTGCAGAGTGTGATATTTGGGGCTCAAATATTTGCAGCTCTTCCAAAATAATGTAATGTGTGTTACAAGTAATGTGCGATTTACGGTTTCGGATATTCTTAATGTGGGAAGTAGTTGAAAGCTTATTTAATATAAAAATAAATATTTTTAAAGTTTAATTGGAGCCGAAAGTTATTTTTTATCTCTCTGCGACTGACGTGACAGTCTGTCGGATACCGTGAAACATAAAAATGTTCTTGGTACCGTTACTTTACAAAGTGTAGATGTCGCGCTCTCTGTACCTTTCTAATAGGTAATCATGCCTACGTTAGTGTGATTTATGCGAACGAAGTATGCACAAGTGTCAGTAGGAATGAAAAAGTGTCCACGTGTCCAGGCAACCACGTCTTTGTTAAGTTAGCGATCTGAGATACAACCACATCAGTATTTTCTTAGTGCCTCCTAAACAAGACATCAGTAAAATTGATAAAGTGCCTCAGGTTTGATGATTTAACCCCTAGAGGCGATCGTCTGAAGGAAGACCCATTAGCTGCAATTTCAAATTTCTTCAACCAATTCATCCTAAACAGTCAATAACAATATACTCCCGCACCATACTTCTGCCTCAATAAAATGTTGCTGCCATTTAAAGGCAACTGCAAGTTTATCATTCACATGCCTCAGAAATCAGCCAAGTATGGCATTAAATTATAATGTTATTAGTCGAAGCTCATACATACTACATTTATAATACTTACATATATTATGGTACAAACTCTGACTGTATAGACCTAACTGAAGAAGAAAGAAAACCAGCCGTACTCACTCAGTCCGTTTTAAAACTGGTGAGAGTCGTCAAAAATTCAAATCGAAACATAACAGCTGATAAGCATAAACAGCTGATAGCTCTATTCCACTTACAAAGACTCTTTGAAAAAGGGATAGCTTAAGGCACACTAAAAAAGAATAAGCCTGAGGAAGCACCCTCTTTCTTACCGATTAAAAATAGAGAAGTAGAAGTTCTTCGTACGGTTTCACGTGTTATCTCATGTAAAGAAAAAAATAAAGCCATTCTGTTGATTTCGCCTTCTCACCATTATCAACAAATAGATTCTGATACCAAAAAACTTATTGTGATACTAGCTTACAACCGCACTAAAGGGGGAGTTGACGAAATTGATAAAAAGAGTTCCACAAATTCATACAGTCGTAAAACTCGTCGTTGCCCTATGGCAGTTTTTCAAAGACTTACTAGGGTTCTCGGCAAATATCTACCTCCTCCCCCAGCAACTATTCAATATATTCCTCCCAGTGGAAGAAAACTTTGCTCAATTTGTCCTTCAAAAATGAAAATAGTAAGTTGGCACTGCTCCTGTGATTGCTTGAAACCAATTTGTCTCTAATACTCTAAGCCAATTTTTGAAACGGGCCAAAAAAAATTATTACTTTTTATTTAAGCCTTCATATGATCTTTTTTTAAAGGCTAATTAGCAATAAAAATATAAAACTTTTATTGCATAATTTTTAAACTTTAATATTATTTGATTTTTTTATACATTGAATTTACCTTTTTATTTTACTGGCTGCTAAATGTATATGAAAATAATAATAAATGCAAAAGATCTCCTTAAAAATATAACAGTTATATCAATTTAATTTGGAGGATTTGGTATAATATGGAATATTTTTCTTTGTGTTACTAAATCATATACGACACGAAACTTCATTTCTATTTAAAAAAAATTATTAAACTGAAAACCAATTTATGTTTAGTAGACTTACAAAACGGAACTTGCAAAATATAAGCAAAGTATATATTAAAGTATTTCATCAAAATGGCTTTGCTGGAGCCACACTATCATACAAAAATATGCAAACAATTTTTACTTTAAAAATTTGCTATTTTATGAAAACTTTCATAAAATTTTTTTTGTGATTAGATGCGGAAATTTTTATGCCACACTATCAATTTTCCCAGCAGAGATGCCATATTTGAGAAATCGTACGCCTGCCTAGCATAATGAAACGAGGCCTTAACTAAAATTAATTTGCGACAAAGTGAGTGAATAGGAAATTTGGCACTTATATAGCTAAACGCATTTTTTTTTATTTCTTAATGCGACCATATTATGTCCACAGGAAAAAGGATTCCCTGTTAAACAATGCATAACGACTTAAATATTGAATATTCTTGCATAAGTCCGCTTTCAAACATATAAATTTATTTTTCTTTACCACAAGATTTTAATTAAAAATATTTCGTTTTTTTAATTAATGGCCGGATGTATTTTCCTCTTAATAAATAATTTTTAATTTTTTAAACTTTTAAAAAACTAATTATTTGCTTTCATTTGTTCGGAACTCGGAATCTTATTTGCAAATTATTCAATTCAATTGGTTAGTATTAAAAATATATAAATCAAATAAAATGCCTGAGTAAACTTATTTCAACATTTATTTCTTAAATAAAATAGCATATTGGGATAATTCTGGTTCAGCAAGCATGCGGTCTCCGGTGTGTCTCTTTACGTGTTTGCACTTCTCTTTATTTGCGTGTTTTAAACATTCGGCATGAATACTCCTTTAAGCAAATACAAATGAAACCATTCAATTGTGAACACTCTGTGAAGTAACCCAGTGATCATTAACAGTTTCTATTGCAGTACAGGGTGTCCACCGCAAACGTATACCACATTGTTTTGCCGCCATTTCGAAAAATGGCAGTTCATGTTTGTCAATTAAATAGAGACGTTGAAAATTTGTTATGGAAAAATATTCGGTAAACCGTTAAATCGTTAAAACATTTTATCGAAATCAGTCATCGATTACTGTGATTATGACAAAGTTAAGTGAATTTTTTAGAAAAGACAACGTGTCAACAAGATGATCTCTTTACCGTATGGTGAATGATTTCGACGAAAGAGGTACTGTAAGTGATAGTCGGAAGCATGGAGCACAATCTTCTTCAAGGTCGACTGAAAACATTACAGATGCTCAAGAAAGGGTTGAAATTAATCCATCAATCTCAATTCGACGCCGTGTATATGAGATTAGTCATGGCCACAACTTTGCATAAATTGGAAAACTTCTTCCAAGACCATTTACCCCGCTATGCATATGTCAAAAGGATACTACACCTCGTCCATGGCAACGCCGATTTCCATGAAAAAATCATGACGAGTGAGGAGCACATTTTCATTTGAATGGATACGTGAATAGATAGATTAGTCGATTCTGGGCAATGGGAAGCCTGAAATTTATTCATTTGCATTCCTTACAAGCGACTGTCTGGTGTGCAATTTGGTCAGTAGGAATCAATGGACGTTACTTCTTTGAAACTGAAAATGGCGTATAACGCGATATGATTGAAAACTTTTCAACAGCGCAACTGCATATTGTGCCCTTGATTAGCATGTGGTTTGAAGAAGACAGTGCCGCATCGGATACAAAGAGGGTCATAATGTAATTACTGCCAGAGCTCTTTCCAAAACAAGTTATTTCAAGAAATGGTTAGCATCCATGGTCCCCTGATTTGACTGCTTCGGACTTCCTTGTGTGGGGTTATTTGAAAGCAATGTTAGGCAAACAGAGCAGAAATGCTTGAGGAACGCAAAAAAAAATATTCGTAATGAAAATAATGAAACACCGGGAGAAATGTGTGAGAATGTAATAAAAAATGCCCTTAAAAGAGCTTGAATTTGCGATGCTAACAGAGGCGGGCATTTATCGGATACTACAATCCATTGATGAATATAAGGTCCATTATCTTTCATTTAATGGAAACATAGGGTATTCTTCTCGATGGACACCCATCGAGAATAAGTAACTTAATTGCTGTTCCTCATCACATAAAACCTTTTGTGTAACAATAAGTTTTCTAGTTGAAAGTCATCGCTTTACAGAATTGTTTGCTGGGAAAGGACAATTGAACTAAAATAGATATTTTTTCCGTGGCAAGTGATTTATATTTGTGATTAAATATTTCAGTACTTTGTTTGAGAATCGCTTACCTCATTTATATAATTTATATGACACAAAAACCAAATAAAAAAAAAAAAAAATTAATAATGCCAGAAATATTTGGCGTACTTTAAAGTGGACAATCATATTCCTTTTAAATCCTTTTACATTATAAATATTCTAAATATTTACTCTTTAATTAGAACGCCAAATTATTTATCTTTAATTTTTTATTTTTTATTCTCACGACATTCGGCCCGACATTCGTAGTGGCTTAAGACTCATATTCGGGAAATCAATTATTTTTTGAACAAATTTCTCTTGCGCCACGGATACTTCCGGAAGTATATGTATCGTATGAGTAAGGAGGACGGTCGTAATTGCATGTACTGTGAAGAGTTGAACGACGAGCGACACACGTTCTTCAACTGCGTCAGCTGAAACATACAGAAATGTTGGAGAATTCACTGCCGAAGATATTGTTACCAAAATCCTCTTCATACAAAAGAGGAAAAAATCAGATATCTTTGTAGTATGATCCTATGATCCTTTACACGACGATATTCTGGTCGTTCCCTAAGTGATACAGGAAATAGTTCCAGGAAAGGGGAGACACTACTCGGAGCAGTGATGTCGATTTAGACTTCACAGCTACGTCGAAAAAGAAAAATGGCCTGACGTTCTGATTCTTCTCATGAATCAAATACAAGTAGAGGGATTTGTCCTTATAAGAAATTAAATTTGTGAATTGTAGTTGGATCGTACACTTTAAATTGCTAGAACCGTGTGTTCGATCATAATTCCAGTGTCATGATAGTTTGTTAAGTTTTAATATCTGCTTCGTTAATTTTTATTGCAATGTTTGAGTGATGCAGGCAATCGAAAGTTAATGACAAACAATTAGCAGGTGTAACCACTCACACTTTTCTTCATCGGACATCTGCAGCAATAAAAAACGTTCCAATTTGGACGTTTTGAAAACTAACAGATGCGAAGAACCAAGTTCGTGAACGCAAATCAAGGACAATTTACATTATTGTAATTATTATCAGTTTATTTTATTATCAGTTCCATGACAACCTAAATTTTTAGTAAAGAATTAATTCTTCATAAGAATTTGCCTCTGCAATATAATTTTCTGTATTTTTCACTTTAGTGTAATTTCGAAGTGAAATTTAAGAATAATTAATGAGAGGTTCGTCAGCAATTGATCCTTTTTACAACTTTAATTTGTTTCCCGATATTTTCAAGTACGTATCGCTCGTGGCATAATACAGCTGATCTTCTTCCCTCCGTTCTATGTGAGGGCTAATTAAGCTTTACTGCAAGAATCCTCAATCGCTCAACACATTAAAGAGAGAATGCGTGAAATATATTATTCAGATTTTTTTTTAACTATTGATTTCATTGATCCTTAGCATTTAATGTTAAGCCAAGCGAAAATCTTTTACAACTACCAGAAAATGCAGAGGAGTTTTATTTATCCTATCTGGGATAGTACCCTCGTAATGATAAATTTTAATGCGCTCTGCATCGGCCGTACCAAAACTCATAGAAGAAATTTTTTATATCAGTATTTTATGCAAAACAGGATAATAAATAATTATTTATATATTATATTTAAATGAATGACATTTAATTGTATTAAAAATGATTAAATGTATTTAACTGTTCATGTAATATAACTTGAGAGATGAAAAAGTATCAAAACTCATTTAACTCATTTAAACTCATTTTTCATTAGAAGTATTTGCAAATTTACTATAGTCGTATAGTGGTTTACGAGACCAATAGTTGTGTAGTGTAATATTTAATCACTACACATCAATTTGTACCCCCTTAATATAACCAATTATTAATTAAGCAATCACATTTATTTATTGTTAAAACAGTTACACACATTAAATGCATGACACAAACACACGACAAACACCTTTCAATTGTATACACAAAGAAGTGCAGCAAGGTGAAATTTGAGTATCCTCACTTGCTCCACTTCATTGTAAGGTGTTTGACCGTAACAATGCAAAATGCAAGGTGAGCAAAAAACCCACTTTGCACTGGGCATTCCGCACACATGCAAAAGAAATTCAAACATGTAAAATAGTATATAAGGAAGTAATTTTATAATAATAAATTAGAATCAATTCTGAACTAAAAGAAATTTGTGTTCATTTTGCTTCTCAAATCTTTAAGGGCATTTAGCGTGCCTGCCAGCCGAGCTGTCGTATCTAGCTCTAAAAACTAAGATACCTATTGTATTTGTCGCGTCTATGCAAATGCAATAGACATCATAAATTGTCTCTACCATTTCTCCAAATAATATACAAAAATAACATTGCTTGGCGATCCTGCAATATCCTTTACATTTTTAAATCATTACAGTTGCTCTCAGCCATTTAATATGAGTTTAAATTATTATAAATTCATTGAGCGAAATAGTTAGCAGGAGTTCTTTCAATTTTTTGATTTGCTCTACAAATTTCAGAACATTGTAAAAAATGTTCAGAAAAAATTTTTATAAATGACATTTTATTTAAACGACCATAAGCTGCGTCTACTTCAATCCATAATATTGGAAAAGCTTATGAATGAATTACATCTGTTGCTGTAACTAAAATTAGAATTTGTGTGTTTATTGCAAATATAGTGCAGTTATCAACGTCTAGTAAACTAAATGCATCTACTGAGGTTTCGTTAATTGGTATTATATATAGGAATCATATTCAATATTTGAAACATCTGAATATTCCAAACTTCAATATCATTGATTTCGAATAGTTTTTAAAGTTAATCAATTTCTTCAAGACTGTATGATAATAGAAGTAATGGAAGAGCAATGAATAATAAAAAATGGTTGGTAATCCAGTTCAAATATTATATTATCAATTACTTTAGCATGACGAGAAATTCGATTAATATATTTGCTAAAAAATACAAGAAATATTTAATATAATATAGTAATTGAAAATAAAATCATCAATGTGTGATTATTAAAAAATATTTAATTGTTGTATGAGAGGAGATGCTCTATGTATATTTACTATGTATGCATATATATATATTTACTAACACTGAAGCCTTTTATGTAAAAGAAAAATTAAAATTTTTGATTTTTATTTATTTGTATGCGATACAGAATTAATGCCTCAATTATCGAAATTATAATTAATTTTTAAAATCCAAAGCAAAACACGTTCTTAGCAAGTTGCCACTTATAATTAAAATATAACAAAATATAAGTAAACTGAATAAATAATTAAATAATTCATTTTTTTAAAACAATGAAAGAGTTTAGCCCTCATCAAACACCTGCATGCAAACGCATACATGCGAAAAAAGCTAATATATCATACAGAAATTGTTAATGAACGTAAATTGCAAGCAGTTATATTGCCATTTGCTCCTCGCAGGTACCGATTTGTGACATTCTTACTACATACCACAATGTTGTCAGCATAAATGAGAGTGGTGAACAGAAGAAACATAAAATCCTTAAGGACTTACAACAAACCAAGAGTGGAGTAGATACTATGGATCAAATGGTGGTTACATACAAATGCAAAGGAAAAGTCGATCGGTGGCCAATGAGAGTTTTTTGTAACATGCTTGATGTTAGTGCGAGAAATGCATACGTGAAGTTTATTGCACTGTTTCTAAATTGGAAAAACTCTAAAACGATTAGATTAAAAAGTGTTTTTCAACAAATTCGAGATATTCGCCATTAAACAATAAAAAAAATAGCAAAAATTGTTTTGCTACATGCTGTGAAAAGTGTAGAAATTTCATATGTGCTCAATATAGTTTCAATTTGCGAAAAATGCAAAAATAATTACATATTTACTGATATTTTAATTTCATTCTCAAGCTCAAATTTACCTTTGTAAAGTTCAAATGTTTTAAAATATAGTAGTAAACAATATAAAAAAACATAAGAAATGACAAAACATAAATGCTGGTTAATTTATTTTAGGTTTTTTACAATTAAAAGTATATGAGGATACCCGCGCATACCGGTTAGATGTATTTCTCGAGAGACCAATGAGGGTTAATCTGCTGCATCTCATGCATTTTTTACAAATAAAAACATGCAAAAACGTGTCAGCAAATTTGCCCAATACTTGTCATATGTTACTTTAAGACAATTTATTAATAAATCAAATTATAACTAATAACTAATTAAAAGTCATTGTATTGCTGGGTTTCTCAAACTGCTAGCCTGAAGGGGCTGCCCCAGTCACCTAATTATGCATTTGACAAAGGACGCCTACACAAACATCTTTTGTCTCATCAAGTTAAATGTTTTACAAAACACACAAAAGAAATTAGAAATTAAAATACATTTTGTAGGCTGAACCCTTCAACTTACCTTACATGCTCAACTTCAGAAATTTCCTGTTTTAAAGTCGGCATGTGTCATGTTTAAATACAAAAAAGCATTTTTCTTACTTATTGCTGCTGTCCAATAACTGCATGTTTAAAGTCATTGAAATGCTGCAGGAAAAAACAATGTCGTCCATATTGAGACTACATTATGTAAATAAAAAATTAATTAAAGCTTAAAGTATCACTTTATGTATGAAGTACTCTGGAGGAAGCAGTTGCAAGTTTCCTATCTGCATTGCCTTAGCCATCAAGTTACAAATGATGTTCATAGTGATTCAAGGAACTTTTATTTAGCTACAAGTGAAAGCTGCAGTCCACAGATTTTGCTACTGAACTTTTTCGTAATTAAACACACAAGTATTGACTTTAGGGAATACCGTGTTAGCAAAGATTATATAATTGAATTATAATGAAAAAAATTAAATAAATCAGAACTTTTTTTGGTCATCAAAATAGAAAACTCTCCTGATAATTTCCACAAACAAACTAAAAACTTAAATTAGAGAAATAATATTGTCGAATTGTTTAATATAAAAGAAATTTTTGCAAATGCAAACACCATCCAGTTTATAATACTTTTATGAACAGAGATCTGCAATGTGTGCATTGTTAGCCCAGACAGGTTGTCCGTGATCAGATTTTAATAATATTATAATAATGATACCTTTCGTTAATGCTCCACTGTGGAGGTTACATGCTCGTACGAAAAAGATAATGAATATAACTGATATTGTGTTCTCACCTCTCTCGTACCAGATCTACTCATTCAAGCGCAAGTAGGTATTCCTGATCTTATATAGAAAGACTTGCTTTGAGCTTTCGTGTATAATCAAGTGGTTGTAGTAGTTATACTTGTATATTAAGTTGCCCATTAAATAAATCATTGATAAGTGAAAAATATACATACACAATCGTTTCCATTTCCGAATTCTGGTTTTATATATAAGGGAAGTATACATAGTTGCATATACTTACATGTTGCATGCATTTAGATTATTATTACAATAGGCGTATACACATACATTAGATTGATTTATTATTAGACTACATTATCAGAATCGTCTTAGTATATTTTTATAGAATTCTAAAAACTGAACCGTTTTAATTACAAGAATAATATTAAAGTCTATAAAGTATATATACCCATACTTATGCCAATATATGCATATATAGGAGGTGTAATAAAATATCCATTATATATGATATGTCTCTCGCATATGTTGGCAATAACAGCCATTTTGGATTGTCAGTTTGTTTTTGGCAGATAAAAAGGTTAGTCATGTTTTGATATGCTCTTGGATTTTTACTAAATTTTGAGAAAAATAACATCGCAGCTATGACATTGAAACAAAGACCAATCATCCCAATAGAAGCGTCTAGAAGAGCCAAGACCGAAAAACACGTCCAGTTCGGTCATATGCGAAGGTTTTGCTCACTCTTTTCTTCGATTGCGATGGTGTGGTGCTTCACCAACTCTTGGCACAAGATCGTTCCATCGATAAGGAATACTACCTTGAAGTTATGCGGTATTTGCGTGAAGCAATTCGACAGAAACGCAAAGAATTGTGCAAAACCCAATCATGTATTTTGCACCACGATAACACACCAGCTCACCCATCGATGCTTGTACGTCAGTTTTTGGCCAAAAACAAAACCGCAATCATGCCTCAACTGCTGTATTCAGCTGACTTGGGCTCCCTGAATTTTTCCTCCTCGCAAAACTGAAGACACCGATGAAAAGTAAGCGTTTTGCTACGATAGAGGAGATAAAAGAAAAATTGAAACTGAAGCTATTGGCGTTGCAGAAGTGTTTCCAGGATTGCAAAATAGGCTGGCATAAGTGCATTATATCTGAGGGGGATTACTTTGATAAGGGCAACATAGTTTTTTAATAATAAATAAATACTTTTAGAAAAAATTAAAAAAAGGTTACTTTTTGATCACACCTCGTATGGTAATATATTTATATATTAAACCAGTTAATCTCTTCTTGTTATTTAAAGAAGGTTTTTCTATGTTGCTACATTTATTCATACACAATAGTTTTCCTTGTCATTTATGACTAAAAAGTGTATCTCTATTCACTCATATGTATATACATATATAGCCAACGGAAGTCTAACATTGGGAATGTAAAATCCCACGTCTTTAATTTGTACTGAGACATCGGCAGCGTTCCAAATGCAAAAGCAAGTTTACCTCAAAGTGAGCGAAATTTTATGTCTATACTCATAATAAATAAAAAATAAATAATTTGGGCGAAGATTACTGAAGAGGAAATTAAGCAACCTCCTTACCCCTAGACCTAGCACCGTCGGAATACCATGTGTTCAGGTCACTATAGCATTCGTGACATACTTATCGGATGTCTTAACGCACCTTGAGTTATATTTTGAATCAAGTTCACCACTCTTTTTCAAGAGAGTTTTGAATTTTTGCAGGAACGATGGAAATAAGTCATAGCAAACTATTACTTAAATGCTTAAAAAATAAAAATATCATTTCAAAAAAATATTTTCTCTATGAATGCAAAATAATTGATTATTTCTGGGCCGCCTTTATTTTCAGTGAAGCTAATGAAATATTTGCGTTATTACAAAATAACTTTCATAATAAAAAGTAATATTTTTTTATCATAAAATTTTGTCATTACAAAAAAAATTTTGTCAACAATTTGTTTGCTGGGAAATGCTTATTATTATAAACAATTTGTTTGCTGGGCAAGGTTCCGTTATGTATTGCAGACTTCCTTTTGGTAAAGAAAATATAATGGCATTGTACGTACAAAATCTGCCTCTCAAAAATACGTAACGGTCATTTTTTACGTGATCAGCTTAACGCAAAAATTTGATTTACAGCAGAATTTCACGTAGTACTACGATTACTTCGGCAAGTTTATCGTAGGAATTTGAAGCACTGTGGTAATATAAACCAGGAGTTACATAATTGTAGTCCCCTGGTGTTGGTAGAGTAGAGAAAATAAAATTAGACGTAAACAGATCTGAAGGATGGCCTAAAAAAGGATCGATGAGATGGAGGTGTGAAAAAGTAACATCAGCGACAAGTAAGGACGCACGTGTTTCGGATAAGCCTCCTGGGTGATTGTAATTTCTATACCAGATAATTCGGGTTAAGTCGATATCTTTTTCTCAACTGCTTTAAACTCTCCCGTTAATTTTTGTTAGAATATTGAAGTGCACAAGAGCCACTCACTACTTCCTACCAGCTAACAATTTATCTCACAATACTTTCGATCACATACTCCCCCATTTTTATGCCTTTTCGTAACAATATGCCATCAAAGTAGGAGAGAAAAACCGAATAACAGTTGTTTCTTCAATAGCTCTCATGCTATGAGTAGACCAGATATGGTTGTCGCTTGCACTGATATTTAATTGTTAAAATTTATTCAAATAAATCTGCAACTTGGGAAAATGTTTTCACAAAAATCTCAACCAAACTCTTTGTAAGCATACGTATGCTTTAAAGTAAGTGAATATCCTGCATTGTGTGCTGATTTGTACGGCTGAGCACGAGTCTGTTATCACCACGTCTTTATATCAATATTTGATTGCAGGTATGAGACAACACACAATATTCCATTTAAAATTTTAAAAAGATATTGTGCTTTTTGTTTACAGTGTATTATAAAGTAATTTTGAATTATTTTTATTGTATATTTTCCATTTGCACTTTCCTGCTTTCACAATTTAATTAATTTCAATGGATATGATTTGAATTAAACTTTTCTGCTTTACTTTTGTTTCAGCAACCGTACACTTCAGTTTTTGGTTACTAATTTTTCCTCTTGTTCTTCTCTATTATTATTTTTATTTTAACTCTGCACTCATTCTGCGACAACTTTGTTCAATTTGCCACAGTATTGTACTTACCCGGCACTATAATTGTGTCATTTTTCATCCAGTAGTTTATTGATTTTGGAAATGCTTCAGATTGGCATTCAAGTGTAATATTCTGTCCAACTGCAGCACCAACTAATTGATTTTGTATCCAAATCATGGGAGGAACTGCATGAGAATAAAGGGGAGAAACAAGACAAAGTGAAGTGAATTAATAAATGGATTTCAGTTTAAAGTTTTTTATTTGATAGGGGAGCTGGAAATGAAAACTATTTAATGGTTTGTAGAATTACAATAAAAAGAAAAAAATTGCTTAAAACAGAAAACCTCATAAGAGGTTTAAAAAGCAATTAAAAATTAATGCTTCAGTTTTTAAAAGTATGAAATATTATTGCTATTATAACAAGTTTATCTTTTAAGTTGAAAAAGAAAACTTATTAATATTAATGGAAAATCTAAATTTAGTGACTTCAGCAGAAATTAATACGGCACATAAAAAACTGGTTCACATAAATAAATTTAAATAAACTAAATTTAAACAGCTTTTTATGTAAAGCGAACCATGTAAAAGCTGAAAAGCAATGCTTTCAGATATATGTATAAGTTAAAATAAGTTCACACTTTGAGGGGCCTTTTTATACGAAAGTCGTAATTTATAATTTTCAAATTTGATAACAATACAGCTTACAGCAAGTAAAGCGAACCATGTAAAAGCTGAAAAGCAATGCTTTCACATATATGTATAAGTTAAAATAAGTTCACACTTTGAGGGGCCTTTTTATACGAAAGTCGTAATTTATAATTTTCAAATTTGATAACAATACAGCTTACAGCAAGTAAAGCGAACCATGTAAGAGATGGCAATTGTAAATAGGATTTGAAGAAAGCCAGTTTTCAGATACGGAAGTTAAAATGAGGCCCCATTTCAAAGAACATTTTTTCAAATACTGCTTGAAATATGAATATTGTGCAAGTGTCTTCTCAACTGTAAATTTAATAAGTTCTTTAAAATTCCTCTCTATTTTGTTGGGAGTTTGCGATTGTAAACAAAATGTACGAGGTGTCGTAATAATAATTCCTCTAATAATTTGTTTGCCCTACTACAAAATATGATTTTGAATCTTCAACTAATATTTTTTGTAACCTTAATTATATTGGTCATTAATAACAAAAACATTGCTCTATTACTAGTTACTCAAAGAGTTGTAACTTGCATATTTAAAAGGAAGGAAAGTGTAAATTTTAAATAAACAGTTTTAAATATGGATGCGAATAGGAAATCAGACTGCATTTCAAGGCATTTTGCCAATTTTTTTTTTAATCCCTTAATTTATTACTAACAAAATCGATTTGAACACTATAACAGTAGTGAATACATTATATCTTGTAAAGAAAATTTTATTAGTAGCAACTAAATTTATTTTTAGTCGGTAATAAAAAAATCAAAGATCTAAAAATATTGACTGATTTCAAATATTAAGCGTTTGCAGAAGAGAAATATCGACAGTGAACAATTGCCCAGCGACACTTGATGTATATAGTAATGAATACGAGTATTTGTATTTTTTTAACAAACATTCAACTTAGTTGTCATGAAAGCCAATTAACTCGTACTTTAAAAAAGTTATTGCATACATTCAGGCACGCGATTAAATTAATTATAATTGCTTTGTTTTTTTTTTGGGGGTGACTGGAGAGAAAGTATGTAACATGAAAGACATAGAAATAAATAAAAAAGTTGTACCGGGAAAATAAATAAATTTACTTACAATGTATAATCAGCATAACACGTTTACTAACAGTTGGCGGTATACCATTTGAAGCAATGCAGAGATATGCGCCCATATTCAAGCGATTCACTTTCGCAATTGTTAAGAACGAACCATTAAAACTTATGGCTAATAAAAATAAAGAAATATAGAGTTATTAAATTTATTAATTAAGTAAAGAAAGCTTCGCGGAATTAAAATGATGTGGACCATGTGTAGGGACATTGCTAAGATTCGTAGCCTTGCAGTCATTAGAGGGCAAATATGTTGTTTCTAATTTTAAATATTGTTTAATGTATTTACTTTGTAAAATTACAAAAGGTAGTAATATTATGTATCATAAGTCTTCTGCTGAAGGACATGTTATAGAAAGTTTACTTTGGTAGAACTCGCTTCTTTTCAAAAATTTATTGGAAAATAAATATACCCAGCGAAAACATGTGAAACTATTTATTAATTAAACAAAATAAAATACGTACCATAATTAAATAATTTCTTAAATTCATATATTTCTTTATGTGTCAAACATCGCTGTAATTAATTACAGCAGCTTGACTTATTTAAAGTTATTTAACGAAACAATTCCATTAGAAAAATGAAGAAACGATTGTTTTAATGTAAAAAATTTACTGACAATAACATTTTCTGCTTTTGTTTTCTTCCTTCACAAAGTTTGTGATACGCACTTCGCTTCTCAATTCAACTTTTTTATAACAAAAAAAAAAAAAACAAAATAAGTTTTTTTAATTTTTTGTTTTATCTGAAAAGAAGTTTCTTATTTCTATTTTCATTTTATGTTTTTCTCTAACAAAAAAGTGCATTATTACCTTCTGTGCCATTTGGTATGGGTATCGGTTCACCACCTTCTCTACGCCATGTTATTGTGGGTGTTGGTGAACCAGTTGCCGCACATTTTAATGTCACATTAGACCCTTCACGCACCACCATGTCCGTACTGGTCGGATAGTCTAAAATATCCGGTGGCACTATAAATTAAAAAAAGGTAGAATACAAGGAAAAAAAATTACAAGTTGTTGACAATTTAATTGTTATAGTACAACGCTATTGATTTGCAGCCCATACAGTTTATACAATATATAAAACTACTTGTATTGAAAACATTTTATTCACTTTTTCCTGTTGCTGGAAAGCACAGCAGCAGTTTTAATCATATGGCAACAGTTGCAGATTGCAGTCACCCTCATAAAGGATAATGGCTGTAATAAAGAATATTGCCCTACAAATATTATTGAACCATTTCACTAGCCATAACACCAATGTAGCAAAAATCAATTGAAATAAAATTTTATTGCGCAAAAGAAAAGAGAGCAAAATACTGCAAAACCGAAAAGTTATTATTTTTTACTTTTTTCAAAGGAGAGCATACCAATTGCTTCAAATTTCAAAGGTGGCACAACAGCATAAAATACCGATAACTACAACATTATACTCCATAACTTTTCCTTCCAGAAGGGAATAATAATATTTTATGGTTGATATTTGTTAGAGTTTGTATATTATTTTCCCAATTCCTTTTCCACTCGTCACCCAAATTTTAATTTAAAAAAAAACGAGTTGCTTAAAAAGTACAGGTAGGAAGATATCCAAATGCTTTGTATAGTACTTATGATCAGATTGAGTTGCAATATTATATCATTATGACAATATTACATGATGTCAAAAAGTACGCTGGTTCCTATTAATTTATATCGAGACATTATTGGCTACAGAGTGCAATGAGTGGCACTTAGACAGGATATACTTGTTTTGCCCCTACGATATTAGCTACAGAGTGCAATGAATGACTTTTACACAGAATGTACTTCTTTTGCTCATTTTGAGCCATATCGAGATATTATTGGCTACAGAGTACAATGAGTGGCACTTAGACAGGATATACTTGTTTCGCTCCTACGATATTAGCTACAGAGTGCAATGAGTGACTTTTACACAGAATGTACTTCTTTTGCTCGTTTTGAGCCATATCGATACATTATTGGCTACAGAGTGCAATGGGTGGCACTTAGACAGGATATACTTGTTTCGCTCCTACGATATTAGCTACAGAGTGCAATGAGTGACTTTTACACAGAATGTACTTCTTTTGCTCGTTTTGAGCCATATCGATACATTATTGGCTACAGAGTGCAATGGGTGGCACTTAGACAGGATATACTTGTTTCGCTCCTACGATATTAGCTACAGAGTGCAATGAGTGACTTTTACACAGAATGTACTTCTTTTGCTCGTTTTGAGCCATATCGAGACATTATTGGCTACAGAGTGCAATGGGTGGCACTTAGACAGGATATACTTGTTTCGCTCCTACGATATTAGCTACAGAGTGCAATGAGTGACTTTTACACAGAATGTACTTCTTTTGCTCGTTTTGAGCCATATCGAGGCATTACTGGCTACAGAGAGCCATGGATGCTACTGACACTGCATACACATATTATGCTCTATTAACAACTGTGATACTTTTTAATCTTCTCGTTACAATCTTTACAATCTTGACCTGGTTTCATCAACATTATCTTTACTACCAATATTCAATTGCCATATTCGTGTAAAAATTCGAAAGGATACCACAACTAGGGACTTACCAAAATTTGATTTTGGCTTTGAAAAGTAATTATTTACCTTGTATTTTAGGTGAATATAAAACTCTATACTTTGCTGTGTTCCCCTAACTCTTGTGTCAATTGCAGCAATTAATTCTTATCAGTAGAAATGTAAGAAATAACTTTCTTTTCTTCTTCCTTGCTAATTATACCAAAATTGAAAGTATTAAATGGTTATATAAATCTTATGCATTCTCGTCTTAAAAGTTATAAGAATAAAGAAATTAAAAGGAAAAATAAGATAACGATGGTTGCTTTGCAAATCCTCTTAAAATACGTTCTACGTGAAATTATTTCTAAACGTTTTTTTTTTTTTTGTCAAAAAGAGGACACTGGTTGCGGTTTAACAAATAAAAAAAGTTGAAACTTTTTAGTTATGCAAAAGAGCCATAGAAAGAAAGGGAAATTATTGAGTTGTGCTGCGGAAATGAGTACACTTTTTGGAAACCCCCAATCAAAATGTAATTCAAAATTTAAATTATGTTTGCCATCTGCAAACAGGATATACAACAAAGAACTGCAAATAATTTAAAGATTTAATAATATTAATAGCATATAATTTTTAATCACTTGTTATCATTGCAAGTCCATTCAGTCCAAACTGAATAAATCAAATTATTTTGCAACATGTTTCATTTACTTTTACTTATAGATCAATTTTATTACAAAATCGTAAGACGATAATCGAAATCTAATGAAATCAGAATCATACTACTAATTATTGTATAATTACACAAAATTTGATCAAACACATTTGCCAGCTCTGCTGTCGCCTTTAGCTAGACTTGATAGCAACGGCTCACTTTAGTCCACTGTAAAAAATACTCGCAACATAAATATCTCGTAATAAATGTGCCAGTTTATGTCCAATTGCATATGAAAGAGTAAAGGGGGATGGAAGTAAATATTTTGTAAGGGCACTTGCATTTCAGTAATATGGAACCTCTTCTCTGCTATAACACAAAAAATAAAAATATTTCTAAACTTTTCATCCAGCCCATCCCTTCTTTATGGCACATACCTTAAGACGGGGCATAAATGTATATACAAGCATGCGCATGTCTAAAGGAATACCACCGATCTTTGTAAAGTATAACTATTTTTAACTATTATATATAACTATATATCATTTTATAATGTACTGAATTCAAAAACTTTTTTGCGTAGTCAGCTCCGTCTGTTGAAAAAGCCGGCGCGCAACAATTTTATTTTGTAAATTATTTTGTTTATTCTTCATTAAAAAGATGTCTTCCAATAATAATTAATTTTTCAAATTTTCGAATTTTAATAAAAAAATGTAAATTATTTTTTTTTTGGAAAACATGCATACCAGCCAAAAATTCGTATAGGCGTTTTTTTTGCTGAAATTTCTATAATATTATTTTGCGATTCCATAAAGTATACATATATATTCTGGATACTTATAAGAAGGAGAGGTGATTGAGTTTTGTTTCTGCCTCTGTGTGTCTGTCTGTTTGTCCTCTATATTTTTTTCGTGGGGAAAATCGAGCTTAAATTTTGTCTAAACAGAAAAATTTTAAAATCAATCGGCTTCAATTTCCTTTCTATTTTTCACACAAAAATCGGGCTATAAATAAAGCAAATGTAGCCAAAATATTAATTTATTTATTTAAATAAGTCGTTCAAACCACAACTTATATCAAACCCAGAACAATATCTACCGACAACTTTGCTCGCAGCCAGAGAGATATATAAGCGAGCAAGGCGTTAAATTTTTCAATTTTATTATGAAAATGGGCGTTCAAATCAAAATGCATATAGTGTACTTCGTGATTTTTTGGGCCAATTTAATCTCCCAAATATGCGTTCAATTGGAAAAATCGTGAAAAAATTTAGCTAACCGGATATGTAATGAATATGAAAACACCACTGCATGCTCGTACTGCTCGCACTGCATTAGCTCTCGACAGTCAGCTCGTCGTCGTGATAAATAATTGCATCTCTCACGCTCGTCGTCGTGATAAATAATTGCATCTCTCACGCTCGTCGTTGATGAACGTTATGCATAAAGACTTGCATTTACACGCTGAAGCCTCCTCACCATTCCGAACTTCGTCAGTGGATAATAAATTTTCGTTGAAAATCATCTTCAAGGATGAGGCAGATTTTCACTTCAGCGAATTTTTGATTAGAATTTCCGCACTAAGAATGATGCTCCAAGACTGATTGTCGAAAAAGTAATGCGCTTTGTGGGCCATATTTTTCCAAAGAGAAAAAATTTGGACCATCGGATGGAAGTGCTCCGCCGAAGATGCACCGGAAATTTGACCAATTATAAGAAATTACAATAATTTCCTAAATGATTTTTGTTTTATTCAAAATTAATATCGTTCCGTAAAATATAACAACCCTGTGATACGAGTGAACTAATTAATTCTATTTAGAGCAGATATTTCTCGTGTGCACTTAGTTTAAAATATCCTACTGACAATTCCACTTTTGACAAAGATGTTGTTCTGGAACTACATGCAAACATTGGAATCAGTAATTTTAGTTCACACTTTTCCCACTTTTCTGAAGCAGATGTGGATAATCAAAATGAATATTTTCTTAATTTTGCAATTGAATAAAAATAGACTTTAAAACCGAAATTTAAAAAATACAGGTGCGCTGTTTACTAAAGTGCTGAGTGGGAGATATTTGCAACCAAATATCAATAATTCAGGGTAAGGATGTATGCATACATATGTTTGCCAATAAAATGCTTGCATAATATTGATAACAAATTTTATATTTTAATAAATTTTAATTCTTAGCCAAACTGTTAATTATTCTGCAATTAGGTTGCAATTCTTCTCTTCTTTTCTAACATTTCCTAATAATATACATATCTCTTATGTGACAATATTACAGTACATGCTCAATATTACAGTTTTTACTTTATGTATTAAATAATGCGGAGATTGAAATAAATTTGAATTTTGTCAACATTTACTTGACGAACTGTATATACTAAGCATTTTTCTGCAACAACCTCAGTTGAAATTGGGAAGGCTGCAGATCACATTAGGCGGCTGGTATATAAATAAATTTAGATAAAAGCAGGCTAATGCCAACATATCATGTCATATTTATTTATTTAAAAAAATATTTAAATTTTGAGCTTTTGTTTTTTTATTTATTTTCTATTTCGTAACTTGTTTGAGAATTTCATAAGACTTTATAAACATTTCATTATTTATACAAAAGTCATTTCAAGTTTTCTGGTGAAGCCAGACAAAAAGCTATTGAAAGTACTTATTGAAATATTTTAAGAAAGTTATTATGAATTTCCTTAGAAAGTGTCTTCCACTCATTCATTAAATGTTTATTGAATATACTTTGTTGGGAATTTCTAAATTATTTGTTTTGTTTTAAAAAGAAATTATTTTAATGGTCGTCTTATATTAATTTTTAGTTTTGAAGTAAAAATTTAAAATTCTTATTGTGTTTGTGTTATTTTCTAACTAATTTTATTTCACTTTAAGCAACTTTAATCCCGATATTTGTAATTCCTTAAGTTATTACTATTACATGGTAAATTTGTCATATTAAATAAATTATGGCCAAACACGCACATTTTCATTAGATGTTGGCGCGGATAATTCAACATGATCAAGAAGAAAATTTGCTTGTCAAATGACCGCGCCATTGTTTATTGATGGCCACTTTATCGAAACAAAGAAATTATTACCTTTTCGTATTTGGTTTTGAAAATGAACACAACCAGACAAAATATTAGCTCATCTATGAAGAAGCTTCCATGCTCAAAACACGCCTATGCCTGGTTTTATATTAGCTCGTTTCCTTGACGGTCAAGGAAACTTTCCTATTCAGTCAAGCCAGCATTAGTTTCCTCTATTCCTATTGCTATTATTCTCTATTCCTCTATCCTCAATTGTTTAAAATTCTTTAATAAACAGGCGCTAACAATAAAGCAAATTCATTTGTACTCGCATGTAATACAAAGAAGAGGATATTTTTCCTACATCTATTGGACAATAACTTGTATAAATATTTATATTTTATGTGCATTCAATAATATCTCCTGCTTGAGCAGAAGCATTTAAAATTTTCTGTGTGAAATTGGAAAGGAGACGAAAAAAAAATGCTTTTAATAATTCATAAGAAGTGTTGCGTTCATCAATTATATTGGCTTAAGTGGGGTTTATTTATTCCAGGATATTCAAGAGAAAAGTATTAATTAGACGGAATGGCTGTTACGGTGTTGAAAATTAAAACAACAGTGGAGATCATAAATTATATGTATGCCAGCTTAGACACTTTTTTTTCATTCAAATCCAAAATAGAAAGGAGTAGAATATCTTGACAGACATTTTAACGCTTTAAATTGAAAGTAACTGGTAGTAATGGAGTGAAAATTCACTTGCAAGTAAAATTAGCTATTTTCAATTGTTGGTAGCAAACTATATTTCTAGTCCTTAGAAATAAAGTCCATGCACGACGGGAAGTTCTTTCTTCACAACAGTAAAAATACTGGAATTTATTAACGCTGTTTCGTAATAGACTTCCGTATAATATTAATTCGGCGTACTACACTTACGCCCTTGCCATGCTTAGATGTTCTATCGTGGGGTAACTCCTAACAGAAGTTTTTTTTTTAACCCCAATTTAGTACCATTACGGTATTTTTCTTCGGTTTCAGTTAATTTTGAACTTTGCAAGAGTTACTTGCAGTGAGAATACTTTAGGAATGGCTGGAGTAGAGTGAATGGATCACATAATTTCATGCAATTCATCTCTAAGAAAATGTTTTTGATGTTTAAGGAATTCGGTAAACAAGATATCGAAATGTTTCTCTACGAACTTTATACACAAAAGAAAATCTGTTACTTGCTAGCTTGAAGATATAAAAATTCAGAGGGAAGGTATCGGAAGTGACTTACAGAATACGGTAATTCCCACAAACTTCACTTTCTGAAAGATGGAGCAGTCTGCTCATAAAAGATGGCTCTTTGCGTGGCGGTCTTTTTTAAAGTTCATTGCATAAATCAAGATACTCGTAATGTATAAACCAAATTTACGACTTTGTACTTCTTTCCTTACAGATAATTAACTGAAAAAGCTTACCAAAGTGTAGCTAACTATTGGAATTAAAAATAAAAAAGCTGAAATGTCTTGCTTAAAGTAACAAAGAAGAAAATTTTGGAATATAGAATTCAAATATTTTTTTCATAAAGTTTGACTTTGTTTTCATTTGAAGTATTTTAATTTTTGCAGTGGGCCCTCCCACGGTATATCTCGTAATACCTAAAAGTAAGTATAAATCGAAGTCACTATACAACTTAGAATTCGAATTTCTTGGGCAATGCAATCGCTTTATTTTTCCTTTTAAGTATAATCGTATACTTCGATATAAAACATAAACTGCTTTTAGGCGTTGGTTGCATAACAGCAGTGAATGCCTTAAACTTTTATTGCTACATGCCAATCGTTGTGGATTCAGCACTAGAGGTCAAGGTTAGATTTGTTTAACTGCAATACTATTGAATTAAATTATTTCATACACCAGTGCGTCATTAAAGCTTTTTTAAAAGATGTATCATGATATGACTGTTTTATTTTGTATTTTTATTGACACCTTTCCAGGTATCTGTTAGCTGTTAACATTTGAATGAAATTATTTCTACTAACTAACGCAATTTCCAATAATTTAATGCCCTCTTCATAGCCACCTTCACGAAGAAACCTAGTCCTTATAAATTAATCTGAGCAGTAAAAGAGTATACTTATTTTAAAATTACCTTTTTTTTATGTCTCTTTGACACCACGTAATGGCAATTGAACAAAACATTTAGAGAATTAGTATTAATATTGCAGTATTGTATTTATTACTATTTTTATTCTATTATTATTATGCATGCCCAATTAAATGCATTAATTAATAATTTGTAATTATTCTCTAATGGTTTAAATAAACAAACCTCTGATAGTATTAACACAATAAAGTATTAAATGCGTTTAATTGAAAAGTATTTTTAAGGATAGCGATCTATATAATTGAAAAAAAAATTATTGATTAAAATAAAATGGGCAGTAAAAGTTTTTATAAAAGAATTATATTGTTGAAACAATAAAATTTTTTTATATAATAAAAACATTTTCTTATTAATCATGCGAATGAAATTTACAAAAATTAATTATCAGCAAAATATAAATTTTTTATTCAAAAATATTTAAAAAATTTAATGCTGCAGATTATTAGCTCACTGCTAGTTGATATTCAAAAGAATTCATAAACAAAAAAAATTCAAATACTTTAATTTTTTCATAACATTTTTTATTAGCAGGAATAATTAACTCTTCCTCTTATTTTATTACACAGGACAACAGGACAACTTAAACACGTAGCAAAAATAAATAATGCAGCTGCAATTTTCATTTTCTTTTATTTAATTTTTGTGAATATTTAGCTTTGTCTTGACCGGTCAATACTTGACCCATTTCTCCATATAAAAATAAATAAGAAGTTGTACGCATTTGCAGAAAAGTTCTGCAATTGCATGCATTTTTTCATAATAAATTAATAAAACTGTACAAGAAAACATAATAATTTGAGAAAATAAAAAATTCGATTTTCACAGCAGTCAACAGCTTTGAAATTTCACAACAAAGAAGCCGCTTTTCTAATTGTAATCCAATTGTACCGGTCCGTCCTTTTTAATTAAAGTACAAGTCTGACAGAATTTGTAATTACTGTGAGAAGCGAACTCTGGCATATAAATTTACTTTTAAAACTTTTTTTTTTTTTGGAACATCGATTTTCGTGATATGAAAACTATTTATAGAACTCTTTACAAAATTGCCTTCAAGCTCTTTACAAAATTGTGAAGGACAATAGACTATTATTAAACACTTTGTGAAAATTAAAAATGTTACATCAACTGTTAATCGAGTAGTAAAAAAATTTTTTTGTGACTCGTACTCAGTTTTTAGAGGAGCAAAAGTTATTGCAAATTTATCAACAATTCCTCATTTAAGAACTGTTTTAGTACAATGAGGTCGGCGAGGATGTGCAGCCGATAATGTATTTCTAACACGATTTTCCACTTTCCATTTTATTTTACTGTTCTTTATATTTGCGAATATATTATATTACAATTAATCTATTAGGATTACTTTCTAACACTAAACAAATTCCCTTCTAACCATAATTGAAAAGTAAATATTATTTGGATTACTTTTTTGATCACTATTCGCTAGAGATTTTCCAGCGAGAATTAATGGACTGGCGGCTGAATATGCTCGCTCTCTAGAGACAAAGGCGTAATATTTATTTGTAGCTTGAGGAAGTCAGTTTCTCCCTTAAAAGGAAAGTTTTTAAATAAAAGATATTTTATATCTCACTCCCACACTTCTACCTCTCATGAAGCGGAGATCGTTACTTAAAATAGAGTCTACTTAGCAACGTCTTCTTCTAGCAAACACTGAAAATAGCTCGACAAGACTATGAGTCAGATAACACTGAACTATTCTGAATATTCTGTTATGAAGCTCATGTTCGCCTTGAAGTGCACCATTCATAGCATTTACTAGAAGAGCGATTAGGTGCAACTCCCTTATTTGCTTCTCCGCTGGTGTTTCTACATTTTACTACATTTTAGTAGTGACTGAGGAAATAATGCTCTTCGCCCTTTTTATTATAATTTCTTTTGCATTTTACAACACATTTTATTATAGTTCTTCTCTTTGTTCCAATAAAGACTTTTTAAAGTATTTTCCTTCATTATTTTATGCCCACTTATAATCGACATAAATAAATGCAGTCAAAGTATGAAAATGTAAAATGAGAAATACGTTTTTCCCAGCAGTCAATGGCTTTGAATTTTAACAACAAACATGTAGTTTTTTAATTTATTTGATGAGTTATTTGAGCAGAATTAATAAAAAAATCCCTTTTTTCGATGCAACTCAGTTAATTAACTTTTATTGCTGTTTTTAAATATGAAAAAGTCTACATAAAAATACATCTGTAATTAAATAAAGTGCATTTAAGGGAAAAAATTTCAAATTATTGTGGAAAAGTATTTTTATTTTCCATTTTGTATTTTAAAAACAATGAAACGTAAAATAAATATTAAACAGATGGTTTGGTTGCAAATCAGTTCACTGCACCTGCGGTTTTGGTATTCGTTTTGTATTCTCAAATTTAAGGACCATGTAAGTTAGGTTGGCATTGCCTATGGGTCCAATGAAACTGCAAGTCAAGTTGTCCTTGGTTGTGGCCAGTTCAACCAAAGTTAGCCAATTAAATGGAGTATTGAATATTCATAACGTGTAATCAAAAGAAAAATGGTATCCTTTTGGAAAAGGATTAGTTAGGAATAATGAAAAAAACATGTTTAAAAAATGTTTGTCGACGTGCTTTGTACCGAAAAGAAAATCTGTCGCTTGTGAGCTTGAAGAGTTTACAAGTCAAAGAGAAGGTTTTAGAAATGCCTTACAGTATGTGGTAATTCTCCTAAAATTCACTTGCTCATAAAGGGTGGCTCTTTGAGTGGCAGGGGGTTTTCAGAGTTCATTATTACGACTTTGTAATTGTAAATTGTCTGATTTAAATAATCACTTTTAAGCTGGTCGTGGTATTAAAGCGAAAAATTTGTTAAATCTGAATAGCCAGACTCGAATCACATTTCATTCGTTTTCATTTCCCATATTTTTTTCTAAAATTGTGCAATGTTTGTTGACTTTCCTTCAAACAAAATTCTTATATCTGTTAAATTTAGAAAAATCGTAATTTTTGGAACTAAAATCGTCATTAGCATATTCTGAGAGGTGGAAATCGTCAAATTTAACAACAATGCAACAAACATTAGAAAACAATTGACAACATCTCGTCAAATCACGTGGTGCTCCTTCTACATTATGTATACAATTCTATTTTGCAACTAATAATTGTGAATAAATTAACTAATTACAAAATAAGCTGAAAAGCATTTACAAATAACCGAATATTTCTCTTAATATTACAACTGTGATCTATTCAAAATTTAGTTCAAAATCCCACTTGCTTTTGCTTTAAAAAATATCCTCATAGTGATTATTATTTTATTTTTAAGAGGTGAGCAGAATTTTAAATTAACTTACCCACAACATCCAAATATCCCACTTGACTTTTCATAGGGTCTGTATTTATTTGACACATATACCAGCCTTTATCCGACTCCTTAACATCTCGTATTCGAAGGATCCAAGCACGTTTTTCTGCATGTGTTATACTCATACGATGATTTTTCGTAATAACATGACTTTGTATTGTTAAAATGGTTTGTGTATCGACACGTAGCCACGCAATCTATAAAAAGATCAATAAAAATGAACTGTAAATAAAATCCTTTTTAATCTAGAGGAAACGACCAAATATATTCAGGAAATGCACAAAATTTATGTTCACACATTCGTTAACCAAAAACCCAAGCAAAAATATCTGACGGTGAAAGGATTACATAAATATTAATCTATGGTTGTATTCGGAGTAAAAATAATGATGATTCCCTCATAAATAGGGTTTAACAACATTAAATATTACAAGCTATAAATAGGAACTGACAGGCAACCAATAACACGAGCAGCTTAAAAGTGTTTACTTAAATCGGACAATTTATGTATAATCATGTCTTTCTTACAAATGTTTTATTTTTAAAAAGAGACAATTTGTTCTTTTGATGGTACGCTACAGGGATTCAGTACTCCATTAAGCTGGGTGACTTTGATTGATCTGTCCACAACCAACGACAATCTGCAGTTTTTCTACGAAAAGGAAAAGTGCTGTAAACGTAATAATTGCTGCCTAAAATAAAGGACCACCATAAAAAAAATGGTCACACAACCAACACAACTTCAATTTTTTCAATCTTGAATATAAAAAATGTCATTACACAAAAAGCTTCCCCGGAAATATAACGTCAAACATCGATCGGGCCAGAATTGCTACTGGAATAGTGCAATTTTCCTCACGGCATCAACTGCACAAATTATCAACTCCAATGAGTACACTCTGCGCTGGACGTAAATGCAAGCATTATGAAGCCTGTTAAAAGTTTTGTTGAAAAAAACAGGAGGAACTAGGCGCAGAAATAGAGGTGCCAGAATTAACGAATGTTAAAATGAGTCGTATGATCTTGAGATAAAATTGCTGCTGTTAGGGGTCCCACAGCAAAGCCGGTGCCAACAGTTCAATCGTGACTTGTTACCATAGAAGTTGTTAAAAAGTCGACGGTAAGCAAGAGTAAAGCTTCTGGAGATACTATTTCAGGACCAGGTTCAGGCTCCCAAAAACCACAAATCAAAGCTTATCATCTAAAGAGATTACAAAGAAACGGGTTCGCAACCCTATCCATAATTATTGGCCTGATGAGTTTGAGGAAACTCGTACTAGAACCGAAGAATATGGCCAGGAAATGCTTCTTCGAATGTTTGATTTGTTTATGCCCGAAGTGCATGCTCAATTGCAGTAAAGGCGTTCCAAGACATGTAGGCATTGTGTGCAAAATAATAATTACCATTATGGCACAACTGGAATATTCACATGTTCTAGATGAGCATCAGAAATGAATTATTCAGCGAAGGCTGAAAAGGCTGCAAATATAAGGATATTGTAAAATTTACTTCGCTTTCTCCATATAAGAAAAAGCAAAATACATAGAGGCAACAGAAAGTAAAAAATTTATAAAATTTTGCAACACGTTTTATTTAGCAGCCATTGCAGGTCTATTTTATTCTTATTAAATTTCAATGCAATTCTCTTAAAACTTTCAAAAAGAGAGAAAATACCTCTTGGATTCTCTTTCTCAATACCGGAGTTATTAGCGAGACTAATAATTTGTAATATTACAAATATTTAAGGTTTTATAATGAACTGTATCATAAATGAGATGATTAAAACATTGTAAGCGAGTTGAAAGTATTAGAAAATAAAAAATTCTAAATTGAAGTGTCGGAGAAGTTTGCCATTACAAATTCCCAAAAACATGTTAATTAAATATCTTGAAATTGTTACGTTTATGCAAGTTTTATAAGCGTCGAGGCTTGTTGCAATATTTAATCATAAGTAAATTCAGACAAACTGTTGCCGTTCTACGGCTTACATATTACCGCTTGATTTAACATCTTTAAAAATTGCATCCATGTGATCTGCAAATTTTCACTTGGAATAGACTTTTGAGTTAAAGTAGCCCAGAGGAGGTAGAAAAATATATCAAGACTACGAGGATGTGCATGATTTTTGATCTTCTCCAATTATGATTATTAACAGAAATGACGGTAATTTTGTATATTCATAAAAGGGAAATGCAAAGACAGATTATTAATCTTGATTAACCAGTTTTGTGTACACATCCTTTCAACCAAGAAAACAGTGACACTCAAGCGTGCAATAATTGATGTGTTTTTCTTTTTTTTTTTTTTTTTTTTTGTACTTAAAGTCTTTGTTTTAGAAGGTTACCTTTAGTTTAATCCGTTAACTTCAATCATAAAATTTATCTTACAAGGCATACTGTAAGGCTAATTTAAATATGCCAAAAAAATGGCATATGGCTTCCGCTCTTCAGTACGAGTAGATATTTATTGTGCTTAGAAGTACGAATGCGAGAATCAATGCTGAAATTCTATTTATTCCATGTGCTTTGCTTTCATGTCAAAAAAAAATATACATGGACAGTGCAAGCAAGTAAGCTAAACGCTTGGAAACTGTTTTCTCGCACTCATCGGTTTGGTTCTCAACTGTTGTCGGCGTTCTCTGGATTATACACAAGCTCATTTATTTATTTATTTACCAAATAATACAATTATATGAATATAATTGCAATATGTATAGAAGTACTGGCTACTGAGACCTTTTGATTCTGGCTCCCCGGGGAATTGAACCCCTGACACCAGCGTAACAAAGCTCATGTAATGACATGAGTCATTACATGAGCTTTTTCACTTTTATCGTAATGACAACCTTTATCGCACTGCAAATCTTGGGTCGGGGGTTATAACGCTTAGTCTCTTCGCGCTCTTCTTTTCAGCAACGTAACAGTATAATGAAATACATTCCAAGATTGGCGAAGTAAACTAAGGGGTCTTACAAAATATATTCCACATATCAACTTAGCAAAATTAACCAGATTTAAATTCCAAATTTTTTAATAGAAAATCTAAAATTATTCTTTCGATATATTGTCAGTTTCAAGACCAATTAATGGTAGAAGAATAGAGTTACATATGCATAAATGCAAAACTATCAAGAATAGTGAAACAAACTATTAAAACCAATAAATTAATTCTTATTATTCTCAAAGTAAAACAGTAAGGAGTCACTGTTCAGAATCTAAAAGGATCTCAGATAAGCATTGATGAAAATCTTGTAACTCCACTAGAAAAAATTGCCATGAAAACATTTCAAATTTTTTGTAAATTGAAAAGGGTTTCAAGCACATTAAGGCGAGGTCGTAGTAGAGAAGGGGATAAAATGTGTTTAGAGTATAAAAAAGTGCAGGACAAAAAGCGAAGTGGTTGATTTCTCAAACAAATGTAAAACTATGAGGTTATCAAGGATGCTGGTAAAGTACTGCAAATTTATCTACTCATTAACAGCCACTACACTCAGACCTAATTTTAAGCTCTTGATGAATTACTCTCATGAGTACCATCAACACAATGTTGGCAAGATTATTCAGCCACGAGGCCATTCCCTTTCCTCAAATAGACTTTAACTTTTTGAACATACTTGATAGATGCTTGTCATATACATACGAGTACATGCAAGAAATATTTTGAAATGCAGAAAAAATATGGTCAGTCCAAAGTTGGTTTTATACGATTTACCACAGTTTACTAAAAAAAAGTTCATATTGTACCATATCTTATAATTATTGTTGGATCAACACAATCATCGAAGGATTCAAATTTTTCAAACATTTCTCATTTCGTTAAAATATTAACAATCTGCTGGTGAAGTATTTCTACGGCTTAAGCCTAAAAGTATACTCTTCAAAAGTAACTCAAAGGTAAATAATTAGCAATCTTGTGTCCACATTTTTTGTACTGATTAATTTTTCATTTTATTTTCGTTCGTATTTTTCATAGATGACTTGATATATAGTATTTTATTTCATTATCTAACTGTAATGACCCCTCCTAACAGTCCGAAATAACTCACACTATCAAAGAAAGGCTGCAGAGACATTATAAGAATGAAAGCAATTATCTGTGCAAATGACCTGAAGCGGGCAGTTACAAACGAAAAAGAAGGAAATATTTAAGGAATTTTAAATTACATGTTAAATGAAATTAAATTTAACAAAAAAGAAGCAAAAAAAACCAATAAAATGTACTTCGTCTTTGTTGGAAAACATTCTTAGAATCGTTTACAAATTGTTGCAATAAAAACCAAATTAGAGTAGTCCTTTGCACGATAAAGTAAAAAGTTTACTTTATTGCAGTAAAACACTGTGTGGAGCGTAACATTGTTGACATACTTTTAAAGAACTTATTTTTAATGGCATTTCTTTTTTAAACTTATTCAACTGTTACATAACATGTGTTATAATTTATTCAGCACTATAAACGTAATAGTAAAATACAGGGTGTTTGCCGGGAAAATCCACTACTTTGTTTTGTTTATAAATTTTGATTAAAAGATAGATAATAATAGATATTTTATTTAATAACGGCAATTCTGTATGGAATACAGTGTCAGATAAATGTCTGCCTCTGTTAGCCTTACAAATGCGAATTCTTTTGAGGGGATTCTTTACTACTTTCTCGCACGAATATTTTGTTAGAGTTGCTTAAGCGATTCTAGTTTTTTTGCATAAATCTTGATTTTCAAATATCACCACAAACAGAAGTCCGGAGCAGTCAAATCAGGCGCCCTTGGGGGCCAACAATTTCTTGAAATAACTTGTTTTGGAAAAAGTTCTTACAGTAATTCCATTGCAGTCCTCCTTGCATACGATGTTCACATCACATATTAATCAAGCCTAAATCATGCAGTAGAGGAATTACTGACAAATGTGACCTCTTAAGATTAATGTTTACCGAAATGGCAGGAAAACAAAGTATTATACCTTCCCGGCGGATACCTTTTAATAAACCAACATAATTAAATTCAAATTACCTTGTACGTTTGTAAGTTATCCACAACACATTGCAGCACAGCTTCACGGCCTACGGGTACCGTAACATTTTGTAACGGTTCACCAAATTTGGGCAGATCTGCAAAAAAACATCAGGGAGTGAATTAACAATTACGAACCAAATTGATTTAGAATATATTTATCTATTTTAAGTTTAGGAATTAAAATTTGGTTAAATAAGTAATTGTGTAAATTTCATTCACCATTTAAAACGAAAAAACATGTTTTAATAAAAGATTATTATTATTAACTCAGATCATCTTTAAAATATTTTTGTTTTTATTTTCTTATAAGAATATTAAATTGTTATAAATATTTTTTAATTTTTGATTCCAAGTTTTTCCACGTTTTTCATTTTATTGCTACGAGTGGTTAGTATTTTGTTTTAGTCCTTACAGTCCTTTTATTACTTCAGTATTGTGTGAGCCTTATTCACCAAACTGTTATTCTATAATAATTTAATTTCATTCCATATTATTCAGATTAAAAATATTCGATGCAATATAAATTAATTTGACAATTTTCAACATACAAGTATAAATTAAAACTACATTTTAAGTTAAAAAGTAAGAGAGAAATTCGGAATTTATTAGATAAATTTATTGGCACTGTTTAAAGTTTGTTTTTAAAAGTATTAACATTTTGCCAAAGATTATAGATATTTTTTTAATATTTATCCATACAGCCCAATATCGTAATGGATTGATTGTTAAAGAGGAGTCGCAAAGTAAGGTCTCAGTGTAAAAACTTTAAAAGGAAAAGTATTGCGAAACTCGTTAGTTAGTTTTTTAACTAAAAATGGTAAAAGTCGTGAGCTCGATACACAGAACTGCCAATTTTTAACCAGAAATCAATTCACTTCGACAATAATAGACAGTGTGGCCTATACAGCCGCATTTGCTTATTCTACATCAGTGTTTCATGGACGAAATGGAAGCAATTAAAAAATGCCTCCAAATATCATCTCAACAGTGGCTGAAACTGAGCAAGAACCTGTGTTGTCTTCTCTGCTGCTACAAATGCTTTGCATGAGTGGGAGTAAACCCCTAGGAGGCTGCTGGTCTTACAAAAAAACTAGTCTTTATTTAACCTGGTCTTTAATATCTACTATTTCGTTAGTAAAAACCCGGCATGTTGCACAAGTCATTACAAGTGATTTTTTTTATATTTCTTTTTCCTTAACCGAGTTCTGTAAATATTACATCTGATTTAGCACAGTGTTGCTCCAATAGAAAAAAACAAACAAAAACTTCCTGAACTGTTTGATACATTTTTTTATCCATTTCCTTTCACTTTACAAATGGTGTAATAGTTTATGTATACGACTACACATATTTTTTTTATATTTTATGAACTTTCATGGTTTTATTTTGTCTTACCTTTGTCCGGAATAGCATTAGCGCCAGTATCATCTCTTATATCCTCCAGTAGCTCTTCGTTTGTTTGCATTTCTTTTGTAGAGAGTGTCAGTGAGCACATAAGCAAACATGCAAACATTGAACACATGTTGACAAGGAGTGCGATTATTAACGAAGGAGTATGATTATTAGGGACATTGAAAATATTAAGAATTGAAAATCATCAAAGTTGTAATTACAGTATCACTCACAACGATGGTTGTTGGGAGAAACCATATTAATTAAATGTGGTATCACACAGTTTTTATTTATTGAAGTGGGTACAAACAATATTGTTTGGCGTATGATATATAATACGTATGTATAATACGGGTTAGAAGGATGATGATGCATTGTAATCAAAGTCAAATGTTTCCATTGCAAGAATTATTTATTTATGAAACATTCAGCAGTATTTCGTTTATGATATTCAGCACAGAGTTCCCAGTGTTATGAAAGGAAAATAGTAGAAAAGATATAAGATTAATTTAAACACACCTTCTTAAAAATTAAGTTTTACTACATAATTCATTATTAGTTAAATAAACTTTACAGGTTGTTACAGTTAATTAGTTGTTATTAAAATAGTTTTCATATCAGTTCTTTCAGTACGTTTTACGATATTCGAGCAAATCCTATTATTTTACTGATGCTTGAAACTTTTGAATTATTTATCTTTATTGTTCAAAAGGAATCACTCTAAGAAAAATCTCACGAAAGAAAAATAATGCTTAAATATTTTATCTTAAATCTCTGCTTACACACGAAATTTTGATATGGCATATCAAATCAAAAAATCCTTTTGCCTTTTTTGTGTTTCATTTTCCATTTTGCCCCATTTAAGAGATATGATAAATTGAATAGACTATAACAAAGATTATAGATATGACAATTTACTGTATTGAGTATTCTGATTTTAGTGACATGAATCTCTATTGTGATATATTTTTTAAAGTTTGCATTCCAACCTCGTTAGATTCTAAGCTTCTATAATATATTTTTATTTCCCTCAACATATAGAATAATAAAATACACAATCTGCCAGATAGTTTATTTTGCACGAGTATAAGCAAAATGTTCCCTGTTGAACTGGGGTTGTTGAATTCCTGTTGAATTCCCGGGGGTTGTTTTTGGAAGATAAAAATGTGACTCGTGTTTTTGTATGCTCTTCGATTTTTTACTATACGAAGAAATGACCGAAAGATACTGTATAAAGTTTTGAGTAAAAAACGAAATTAAATGTGCAAGGACATTTAAAATGTTAGCTGTGCCATTTGACCAGTTTAATATGAGCAGAATACCAATTTAATTGTGGTTTAAGGCAGGTCTAGAATATGTTAATGGTGATACTCGTAGTGGTCGCCCGAGCATATCAACAGCCGATGAAAACATTGAGCCAGGGAAAAAAAAGGAATTCGGATAATCGTCGAATCACGATTACGGAGGTTGCTGATGATGTTGCCATATTTATTTACTTTAAACTATTTCTATGAAATTACCGGAAATGTAAAGTTTATAATAATAAATCGGCTACTGTGGCATCTGCGGCAGAAAATATTCGTTAATGAAATTCGTCCAGCGGAACATCATCGTTCCACTAAATGAATGCCGTAAGAGGAGTCGTACAATTATTTTTAAGAAATGAATTTCCGGAAATTTAATTTCAGTTCATTTTCATTTAATTAAGCAGCAAAATATAAAATATATCTTGGGGCGCCTGGTTAAAAATTTAGTTAAATTAGTTAATTACGAAACAAAAACTGGCAAAAAGAAAATATTCAAGACTTTTAGTGACTCCATATCGGTATAGCACTAGAACTGCCCTCACCTATTTGGCTGAAACGGGAAATGATTTTTAGTTTTATTCATGGCGTAAAAAAAATCTGACAGAACCGAATAACATGTAAAGAAATTTTCTTTTAACAAGTTGCAAAAAGTAGTCACAATAATACTTTTCAAAAACCAAAAAAATTTTTGGAATTTAAAAAAATGTTTATGTTTTTCAAAAGTTTTCTCACTTGGCAGGGTTTTAATCAATTTTTGATACAAATGAGTATTTTTTTTTTTTTGCTCAATTTATATTGCAATTTTTGATAAATTCATTTTATTTAAGCCAGAAATGAGAAACGCATCTTGATGCAGGAGATGAATGCAGATGGCAATAAATTTGTTTATATCTCACACTTTTATTCTATTATGTAAAGCGTAGAGCGATTTTCTAACTAGATAAAATGTGCATAAACATTATTTATATGAATTTATTGCTGTATTAAATGAATCACTGTACTCGTATAGCCTAATTTAATGCCTCTGCCATGACTAAATAATATAATTAAATTACTTACCCAAGTGATGTGCAATGTGGTCATGTTCCGGCAGCTCATGTGGCAATAAGCTGCCTGTATGATGATAGCCAATGTTGTCCATATTATGTAAATATATGTCGTCCGTGTCCCCTAAATCCGTATGATGATTGATATGGTGTGCCATCATATGGTCCACATCATCGATATCTAAATGGTCGTCTAGTGGGTGTGAGGCTGCACGTATACAACGTATGCCAAAAGCACCCCTTAAATATGCTGCAGTAGTGGTATTTGTATCTGTAGTGGTTGTGATGTTATTAGCTGTGCTTGTATTTGCGTTTGTGTTTGTTATTATGGCTGCTGCAGCAGTAAGCAGAAAATTAAAATTAAGGCAAATCGCCACAATTAGCCATGAAATTTCCGGTATTTTACGTTTCCGTTTCGTATTTTTATTATGTAGTCGTCGTTGCTGTTGGTTAATGACGTGAATATTGTTAATGTTACGAAAGAAAGCGAGGCGGGCTGTTATCGATTGCATTTTAATTAGATGACTAGAAGAAGGCTTTGTTGTCCTCCTACCAGTCGTAGTGAATATTTTCGTTGTTTTTATTATTGTTGTTGAGGAAGCTACTGAATCACTTTCGCTGCTTGCCACGAATTTTTTAAATTATATACTTTTTATATATTTAATCTTTTTTATATAAAAACTTGTAACAACCGACATTATGGAAAGTTTTCAGCAAAAGCTTATTTATGTATTTATTTAATTGATTTTGTAATATAACTTGTACTGAAAGTCGATTTAAATGACTTCAATTAAATTGTTTAATATTTTATTTCATTACTTTTTGAAATCAAATTAACAATAATACATGGCAACTGTTCGCTTTGGTTTTGTGGTTTATTTAATTTCACTCAAACATCCTATTTCTGGCTAAATATTCAATCACTTTATTAATTTCCCCTTCTAAACATTTTTAACTACATTTTATTTGTGGTTAAATAAATTTAAATTATAAAATTTTTTGTAGACTTCCCTACACTTTTAAACATTTATATATTTTAATTAATTTGTAAATAGTTTATTTTGAAAAATTTAGTTTTTGCGTTTTTATTTTATTTTACTTTAAAAGTAGAACAGACAATTTCCTTCAAATTTTCAAAATTATGCCAAAATGATTTTATAGGATTTTTATACAAAAAAAATGTTTAAGCTCAATATTTTTTTATTATGCAAAATTTTTTGGATTTCCGCCAATTTAAAGAAATTTTATGTAGATTTTTCTTTTTAATGCAAATTTAATAGATTTTCCACGTTTTTAATAACTTTTGCGTTTCCAAAAATGGCATTATAAAATCATCAACAAATTTTATGATGTCACATTTGTGAAGACGATTTTTAATTCTACTCTGGAATACAATGGAAAATCCATTGAGTTTGAAATTTTTTGGCAGGGCCCAGCTGAACACGAAAATTGTAGAAAAATATTTTTCTTTCACTCTCAATAAAAAAGAAAGAAAATTACAACTTTGCTTCACTTTTTATATAAATATGCGTACAAACTTGTCATTTTTTTTCTGAAATTTTGTAATTCCCTTTAATGAATTGCATTTGTAATCATACAATGAAAGCAGGATATAATTTAAGTATCCTAGCAAACGAATTATTATTTATTCCTACTAAAAGCGCAATACAACTATAAATAATGTTTTACAAGAACTCTGCTTGATCACCAAACAGAGTTCTTTGATAAAAACTGCCAGCTTAGAAAACTTTGAAATGTGCTCACAGAAAAAAATGGGATGGAAATGCAATTCTTTCATAAACCATATTTAGTAACAATATATGGGAGGGGGTTTTATAAAAAATGTTATACAAAGTCGAAAGATAAAATCCAATTGGTTGAAAACGCAGAAAAATCAACATTTCGAAGTTTTGTACAGTATTTTCTTCGGTATACCCTTTTTTTGATGGTGTACAATTAGGTTGAGCATAAGATGGCTGAAGTATTCTATAAGCTACGCCATTTTAATTTTTTTCTCAAAAGAAAGGCCACAATTTGGAAGGGTTTTACATGGTTTATCATTCACCTGTCAGAACAATACTTTTCATTAGTTTTTATATTCTCCCATTTACAAGTCGTAAAATGTTATTTATAATTGTAACCGCATATATTGCTGCTTTCGAAGAAAAGATTCAGCATAATTAAAGCTCATGTGAATTTAGATGAATTTCCCTTTTTTCATTCGTAAATTGATGTTTTTAAATGTAATTCCCCTTTAGCATTCAACTTTAAAAACGTTAACCTTGTGCTGAAATAATCCATTGTGCTTGTGCTTCTACATTCAGCTTCCAAACCTTTAGCATTAATTAAATTTGCTCGAAAAAATGCTACTTACAGAACATACTTAAATATTTGTGAAAATGTAGAACACACATATACAGTTGCATGCACGTGTTGGTAAAAATAAATAAAAATAAAACTTAACCAACTATTCATAAAGTTAATGCTTTTTAAATTATATGGAGACGTGTCGCAATGCAGCACAATGGGAGAGATTGCAATTTATTAAAGCAAAAAATGTAAAATAAAAATTTTTTTTATAGATTTTTTCAATTTCTGTTCACTACATCCTGTTTTCATAAAACAATTGATATATTATATTTCTTTACAAAATTGCTTTTTAAAACCTGGAAGGTGTTCAATTCTCAAAAATAAATTTTTTTATGCATACTTTGGTAAATGCTGGGTATGAGATAATGTATAGAGGGCACCAGTGATCTGTTGCCGTAGCTTACCTACACAGTTGTTCTTGAATAGATTGAATGATACTACGGATATTGCACGATATCAAAGCTGCAAAGAATGTAAAATGGTTACTGAATGTATAATATGTTAGTTGAGATTATTGTAAGGAAACTTTACTTTTTTTTGTCAGACACTTGCCAGACATTGATTTTATCTGCCAACAAATATTACCTGCCCACACTGTTGTCAGATTATGGTATGGGAAACATTTACACGATGAATTAGAAAAGTGAAAATATTTAATAATTAATGTGAAGAACTGAAAAAAAACGCAATTCCAAGAATTGAGTCTACAGAACACAGCAAACTATATTGCCATCAAAGTTGTTTGCAGTGATGGCTGTTTCACTGCCAGCACGACGAATTTTATACCAAATTGTTTGGATATATTTGTTTTCTTGCCATCTACACCAATTGCTACGAGTGTATGAATTGCATTTTAAATCATTTTACAGTTTTTTCCATTTTAGAAAATTTCTTGCAATTCAACAACTTGAATCGGAGGTCGATAGTAGCACTGTAAGCATTAACTGAACAAAGTCTGACTGTTATAAATATAGCTTACTTATTAAATCATTTACTGAGCTCGGTAAATCCTGTCCTTGCGGTTAAATGATTTTTTAATATTATCCTGACAATATTGTAAATTCGTACAAACGTGTATAAGCAACTGAGCAATTTGAGAAAATTTTAACAATTAAATGAGAATTAAAATATGTACTCTGCTTATAAGGGATATTTTTTTCAATATTTCACAAGCCCGGATGTCTGCAGGAAGGCATTACAAAATAAACTGTTTTAGGTTCTGCTTCGTTTGTATGTGATGTTGATAAGGAAAGCACTATACTGAATATTAAAAATAGTGACTTCATCACATCAGCTCTGGCTTGCCAATTACCCTCAGCTTTTTTCTCCATCGAATTCTTATTGTAACCGTCAATCTAACAACAACAATAACAATTAAATGTATCTTATTATTTTATTATAGCTGGAAAATTGAGATATTGGGTTGTCAATCCTGACGCCTTCCATTATATTGATGGTGAATACGTAATCAAAGATCAACGAAAAGCGATTACAGATGCTGAATTTGCTTTGTATGTTCCTTATTTTGGAGTGGAAATTCGCAACGAAGAGAAGCCGTGGGAGCCTCCTTACACGTGTAAAATGTGATTTGAACATTTGCGACAATGAGAGAAGGGAATACGTAAGCCTGCAAAGTATAGAGTAGCTATCATTTGGCAAACACAAAACAAAAAATAAAACCAGTGGGGATTAAACCCCAAAACCAGAGGGGATTATCAAATATAATCGCCATAGGTGGAAATATCCCAATATATATTATGCAAAAACACCTTTCAGCGATTCAGAATATCCATTTCAGCCATTCGAATATCAATTTTCCAACAGGCAGAAGAGAAAACTCAAGATGATAATGCAATATCAATTTGTAGTCTGGCGCATTCGCAACCGATAGTCTAATGCAAGTCTATCCATAATGAAATATAAAAAAAAAGTTCACAGAAAGTTACTTATTTGTGAATCTCAAAAACAGTTTTGTTTCTTAATTATATATTTCTCTCATACAATTATAACTAACAAAAGGAAAATTAATATTAACGTAATATTTCTTAACTGCAAGTTTTCAACCATAAACGGTATTTATAAACCTATAAAATATATATAAAATAAAATATAATAAAAATATAAAAAAAAATATATATATATAATTTTATATAAAATATATAAAATATTCGTGGTATTTATAAAATTGCTTTAAATGCGTGATTTTTTATTTATAAAAATAGAGAAATTAAATGTGAAAGGTCGGGTTCAAATATAAAATTATTGTTAATATTATCTGACTAAAATATCCTTGTTATATTCGTCACATGCCGTATTATCCAAACGCTCGCTATTATTTTAAAGGAATATATTTTTATTTTTATTTTCGAATGGTAGCAAACGTGATAAATGCGATCTCTAGTTACATATTTTCAGCAAGATAGCCAAATATTAAATTCTTCTTTAGTTAACGATCTTTAGTTGAACAGTCACCTTCTTGTAAAAATTAACCTCAATTTATTATATTTTGTTACACTGTACCCACTCGTGCAATAACAAATACACTATTTACGTTACAAAAACTACGTGTGAATCTATAAGTGTAACCGCTTTTGTACACCCTCCAGTTTGAAAAAGCAGGTTATACTATACATTCCACTTGCTCTGATATAATTATATTTATTACATAAAGCTAACTGTTGCTAAACAAACCAAGGCCAGAATGGCAGAAGTACGAGCATGTGTTTGCATTTTTCGTATGTGTGCTGTTGTATATCTATTTGTACTTATTTATGATACTTCGCTTTTTTGCAAAACACCCACAGCTATACATGTGTTTGCAATTGTGAAAAGGCTGCGAGCTTCAGATTCGTTGGATGTACGAGTGTGTGTACACATGACGTTTGGTTAGAGTTATAATTTAAGGAAATTGTATGTTTGTGCATGGGTGGTGTGGTAAGAGCGTAAGAGCAAACTGTAATCTATCCATATCTTACACAAGAAAATATGTTGGCGAAATTTTTATAGCCTATTTTCAGGCGCAATATGTTCGGCAGACGCTTGTATGCTAGCATTGCATTAACATGTAAAACACACAAATAAATAATATTGCTTATAATATATTTGAAACTTTTATATGTGGTGTAATAATACACAGAGATCTCATAATATATTAGATTTTGCACCTTCAGGAGAATTTATTCCCTAAAACTCTTTTTCTTTAATGGTACAAAACTTGATACATTTGCTGTAGTACATGTTGCTCGATTTACAAAACGTTACTTCAGTACAAAGAGTAGAAATTATTAATAAAGAGTAGGTGAGATATATTATAATTTATATGAACAAACCACCTTTTTGGGGGGAATCGATAATGATTTAATCTATTAGTACATACTCTGCTGATTCGATTGCAGCCAGTAACCTGGCAAGAATTAAGTGTATGCAATCGAACTAATGTCATCTCTAATCTATTCTACAAATTCCTGTATTAAATAAACAGTTTTCTCTTTGAAGACCTTTTTGGAAAACCTACATATCCATATAGACCACTTTCGACATAATTTAGAAGATCTTTGCGATTTTCAATTTTATTTTAAGAAAACGTATGTTTATTGTATTGATATTCAAGGCCGGCATCACTAGCAGATCGTTGTCTTTGAGCGCATCATTCTGCAAATGGACCCTACTCATGTAATGCATTGTAGTGGACTTGTAGTGGAATTTGCACTCGGTTGATTTTAAATTTCAATACAGTAAACAAAAATTGGCCCATCGCAGTGGACAGCACATCACGAGTGGAAAACAATAACAACCTATACTGCTTTATAGTAGCAACAAAAACAAACAAAATGAGCTAATAGTTATTGGCTTCCATGATGTTCAATTAAATTAAATGTAGATTGATTTTAAATGTCATTATCTTCCTAAACAATTACACCCATCAGATTCGTAAAAATACATTGAAGATGTTTAATTCTGGCTTCCATGCATATACCACAGGGTTTCGATACATGTCATCAAGTTTTCTGTATTATGGTTTGGCAATGTAGTACGATTTATGTTACAAAATTTCATCATTTATATAAAAAAGATATTCAATAAATTGGCTGTAATTCTGATTCCTTAGCAACTTGTAATGCCAGACTCATAATTAGGAATCTTAATATGGTTATTAATAAAATGATTAATCTATTAAAGGTTTTTCTGTCGGCACACGTTTTGTTTTCTAGGCCTCGAATTTACTTCCTGCACTCATCATTGCAATCCACGTTAAATTCACTATTCAAAATGAAACTATTTTTCTTTATATTATAAAAATAAAGTTTTCTTTTTAACTTTTCTACTTAATGACTTATTTACTTTTTGATTATAACTAACAACGTAAACATAACAATATCACGATATTGTTTAACAACCATCATTTACTTAATAAATTTTAGTAAACATTTCCTACCTCGCAACTAAAGTTTGTTTCCCAAACAAAAATGTTATTAAACTATAAACATTTAATTGTCTACTATTAATCGAAAAGTACACAAAAATGTATATAACACGAAATATAAATGTACGCGGTAAATGATTTTTACATAAGTAAAATGGCAGTACAAATCAAGTATGGCAGCAGGACATTTGGGAGAGAAGGGTTTTTGTGACACATGGCACATCAGGTGATCCAACATTGAAAATGTGGTCAATGACTTTGAAGCTTCATCTCATTTGTCTGTAAAAGAAATACAGTTGCCAGAGTAAGAGAAGTTTTTAGGTTAGAGCCTTAGGAAGAAGTTACAAGAAGAACTCTGTTCTGAATTTGCAAGGACATTTATACCAATTAAATGGGGCTAGACAAAATGGTCTTTAATTGCATGTATGAGAGCAAATTTATCTCTTCGGAACTGCCAAGTATAACTTAGGCTGCAAATATTTTAACTTTTTTTAAGAGAAAGTAAGTAGTTCAAAATTTTTACAGGATGTAACAGCATTTAGAAATAGGCATTTCAAAGAAGGACATTTTTTATATATGATATCAACTTTAAGATTCATCAAATTTGAGTTTGAAAACAAATTTAGTAGCCCAAAGCTGCTCTGATGAATATGGTTACACTTAAGGATGCTTTGCGAATAGGGAAGCTGTAAAATTGTTTCTTCATGGATTGGCTGGGTTCACTAATAAGAATAATTATATATTTAAAGTGGAAATAAACCAAAAGCTTTTGTGGAAGTGCAAAAATAACTCTTTGTTGCGCTTTGTACCGTGATGTATGTATGTATTCAAAAATGCTGCTGATCCGAAACCACTCCCAATATTGGATGATTAAAACTTGTTTTATACCTCCTGAAGCAGACACTATTCATGATGGAGCCACATGCCAGCTAGAGCGAGCTTCATTTGATGTACTTAAAGAATTTTTTGATGAAATTTTCATTTCATGTTTGATACACTTTTTCAGAGCTTTATTAAGTCAGTTGCTGAGACAGTTGAAGATTGTTCATTAGACGCAGTAGCTCAGTCAAATTTTCTTTCTTTTGATGGAATGGTATTTTTTACGATTTAAACTTGTAATTCTACAAAAATACCCTGTAGAAGTACTCGGTTTTAATTTGGCCAATTATTTTTTCATGTCCATTTAAAGTTACCAAGTATTATATTTTAAGAGCATTACTTTTTAATACCTTCTGTATTTAAAAATATATAACTATTGAATTCAATATAAGAAGAAGTAACTCCATCCCGCCCCCCAAGTATTTTGAAAATAAAACCAAAAAAAAAAATGATATGAGTTTTCAAACTTTCATTACAATTTTATTTTCTGTTATTTCTTTTTCTTTTCCTTATGATTATTTTATATTTTTGCAAAACTAGGTCGTATTTCCTAGCGGCAAAGAAAGCTATAAAGAAAAGGTAAAATCTAATAGTGCCAAGACACGTTATATTAGAAAATATTGTGTGTCACAAATATTTTTACACTTTACCAGTTACCATGAGAGCAACAACAAAAGGAAGAATTTAACACATAAAACCAATAAACAATAAAGAGGGCGTTAAAATATTGTTAAAAGAGTAAATAAATATAACATTTTATTTGACAGTATACTTAATGTCAAAATAAAATTTTGAGGAAGGAGGAGATATTTTTTGTTGAAAAGAAACGTCATGTTTAATATAAACTTTAAGCAAAATATTTTTGTGATAAAACAAAAGTTTTGTGATTGTTTAGTGTTATGAAATTTAAAAACATTTTACCGTAGCTTTTTGCACTATTAACGACGCCCGTTTTCAACAAACTTGCAAAGTAGTCGTTATTGAAAGTATTTGATGCCACTCTTAGAAGTTTCAAAGAAAACAATTACGTTTTTGTCACATTTCGCCGTACAACACCGTATGCGTTACTGTGAATCTTTAAAACTACTACAAATGTTTAGTAACAGAAACCAAAAATCAGATAATAAGGATTGCTAACCAGTTTCACATAACCAAAATTAAATGCTCCTAATGCTCCTTGTGTAAGTGTAAATTTTTCAATAAACCAGAAACATATTTGGATATCAGGCTACAAAAGAATTTTAAAAATTTTTGTTAACTATTTCGTTAACACTTTTAGCGCCACTATGGATATTGATTATAATTGCAGTGTAGTGCAGGGGTTTTTTTTTAGATTTACAAACTGAAATTTAAATGAAAGAAAAAAATGTATTTTTGCTCGAATTAATGAAGCATCTGTTTAAATATGATTTCGTTAATGTGGTTATCATAGTAGCTGCATAAATATCGTATTCTAAAATGCCAATTTGCATTAACTTCTCACATCATTTGCGGCTGTATTTCGCCAATTACTCTTGGAATATTGATTTTCAGATGTTCAAATGTCTCTGGTTTATCGCACAAACAAGTGACCCCAAAAAAGCTACAATCCAATTAGTTGCACTATTATGTGAAAGTCTTGTATCAATAGAATTTGCTTTGAATAGATCTATTGCAGAGATAGATATGTGATATGTGTGGCTCCCAAAATGCACAGCTAACTAACTGATACCCCTATACCGTCATCAAGGTCTTTGCGAATATGTGGTTCAATGTCTAAAAAAGTTTATGGGATTTCATCTATACAAATGCAATAATTCTTCCCACTTACATCTCCATTAAACCAATAATGGGTTTTGTGGGTATAAATCTCTTGAATCTTGGAAGTCATTATTATTATTTCTACATCCTTTTATAAAATGGGAGGACTCAGGACCACTTGCTGAGAATAAAACTGAACTGGCTTTTTGAATCTTTTTGAATGGTTTCCTGTTGCTACCGTGGTATTCAATAGTTTATGGCTTCCCGAAGTATTCAAGAGACTTTTTATAATCTGAATGAAAACAATCCAGTGGAGTTAAATCACACGATATTTATGATCATTTAAATGGACGGACAATTGATTTAAACTACTACTGTAGAAAAAGTTTCAAAAAATGTTTTCCCGTACCCATATACCGGTCACTTTAGACAGTAACCCTCTAAATCAGAGATTGCCTTCGAACATTAAAAGTGAAATTTTCTGTTTCCGGTCATCACAACTATAAGTTAATATTACTTCTAAAGGAATAAAATGTGTAGCGTGTATTTCTATGCCAACTACTTCAATTGCAGTAAAACTTTGACGAAACCTTGAAATCAATCCAAAAAGGAGTATTTTGTTTTTCAAATAACAGAAACTAAGATTGGCCATATAAATTCATCGTATAAATTATAAAGGCGGCAGAAAAAAAAATTTTTATAATAGAAAATAATGTGTCCACATTAAAAATATGATGCTTAAAGAGTTAAATATTAAAAAAACACCCAAATTAAAGAAATTTAGTGTTTAGCAATTTAATATAATTATTCTAATTGCTTTCAAATATAAATGAAATTATTACTTTATAAATTCACTTAATTTTCTAATTCATTTGGAAACTTGAAAACAAATGTATCCGCGCCAAGCAAACCCACATGTTTATTGTTTAGCGGCGCATTAAGTATGGGAACAGTGTTTTTTTTTTTTGGTTTGGTAAAGAATATTCGTTACCAAAATTTCATCTTTCGGCCAAATTGTAATCGCACCATTATGTGTGATTACTACTTGAGTCAGTATGAAAAAAATTTACTAAAATCTATTTTCATTATTGAAATTTTCATTTTCGTTGAAATAAGAAATTATCGACCGAACCACAAATGTAACCAGCAACTAAACTAGCGATAAAAGAGTTAGCATTTCTAACAATGATAAAACAAGTTTCATTTAAGTTTGAACCAGCAGTAGTTATTTGAAGTGTATTTTAGTATAGATCTTCTTTAAGAACCCATTGTTTCCCCTTTAAGTTGCCAAAAAGAATAGTGACTGTGATTTCAGAATTTTTATAAAATCCTATTAGTGGCAAAATAAATATTTATTTCATTGGATAAAAAACTAATACAACACAAATCCTAAAATAATCATTTAATTACAGAAGTTGTAAAATACTTACAAGACGATAATAAATTTCAAACAATTACAAGCAGAAAACCGTTTCTAATAGAAACTGGTAAAAGAACTCATTCGCTTTTTATTGCTTCAATTCAGAGTGATATTAAAGACTTTATTTAATATAATTTTTCGCAATATACTCGTACACTTATTTCTCAGAGATAAAAAATCTTATTAGATTTTAAGCAGTACTGAGTGTATCTAGTGAATCCTGTTTGTTTAATAAAAGAAACACAAATAATTTGGTATGTATAAGTAGAAGGAATGAAAACAAAATACCAAATAGAATATCTTTTTATGAAATGGACTAGAATATCTTATTTCAAATTTACAAGTCCAAAATGTACTTTTCAAATGATATTTTAATTCAATTAATTAAACAAAGAGGTCCTTCTGTTCTTCCTTTTCATGGAATCAAATAAAGCGTTTTTTAATACGCAAAAAAACTGGATAAGCAAATTCACGATTAAGAGTTTTTTATATTTCCTTTTAGTAATTCCAGATAAGGCTCTATATTTTCGGTACTATTGTTATTGCTGCAAAAATGGACTCAGAAAGCGGGGGAAAGACACAATTGGAATACTGTCCTACGTTTGTACGTGAAGGAGACAAAAAAAAAATGTAGAATCCATGTTATAGTTTCTGTGTTATCATTTGTGTCCTTTCACCACCGCATTTTTGGACCCAATAATTCTGCCCGTGAATGCTTCGAGTTTTTTCACGAAGAGTATCGCAGCCGTTGTCTTCGCAACCGAATGCATTTTCTAAGGAGTTGATATGTGGGTGTTTTACAAATTCTCCCCGGTGCGGTTGGCAGCAATGGTTGCTGCGTTCTGTTAAAGGGTTTGTGATGATTGTGTGTTAGGCGATGGTGTGTGTTTTCTTTCTCTAGCCGGTAGGATTGGTGTGAGTTGTTCCATTGGTAGTGTATGGAAGTTGATTTCTACGTGTGGGGTTTGTGTTGAGTGTCGTATTCGGCTGTTCGATTTGTTTTCTGCTGATGGTGGTAAAGTACTTCCCAGGTTTATATGCAAACATAAGCCTGTATTCGCATTGCACCGCTTTCTGAGTCGATTTTTTCTTGGCTCAATATGGCGTTTGTACACTCTTCTTTGAGTTTTTCCGTTTCCTTGTCTCCATAAAATATGTTAAATGTTTGTATTGTCCAGCACTAACAAACATACACGGCGCAAAATATTTGTTGCCAGTATTTTATGTATAAGAAGTCCTAAATTTACTTTCACGATTGGCGGTCATAGAAAAGGCAAAATGAAAGCAAATTGCCGTCTACTTTTTATGGTTTGAATACAAAATTTATTTATGAATGCAAATTCATAACTGACTCCAGCAGTTAGTATTGAAACTGGTTTGTAACACTCCCTCTCACCTTAAGATTACTGATTGTAAGTTAACCTTCAGAGTAGAAGTTAAACTGTCACTCAACTCTAGGCGATTTTACATGAAACATCATCACAAAAACTTTAGCAACATCCTGTGCTCACTTTAAATACGAATCACTAAAAGGATTTTAATGACTGCAGTGGCAATGAAAAATAAAATAAAACAGTCTTAAAATTCCAATAAAAATATTGCAACTTGTCGCTGAGCATGCCTTCATTTACATGAGCAATAGTGCAATTAAATATGTAACTTTTAAATGTTTAAATCCGCGACTGCTTTGCTGGCTTTGAGAGGCTTTTAAATAGATTGATTAAAATGTCATTGACACCCTCTTCGCATTTAGTTTAACTTGAAACCGTTTGGGAGCTTTTTTGAAATTGCGAAGAGGGCGACCTTATTTTTAGTAATTTAAAATATTTTAAATGGTTTTTATAAATATTAATAAATTAAACAACTACATCAATGTGACCACAATAATTGTGTTATGAGTTGGCAAGCGATTTTGTATTTCCATTGAACAAGTGGAAAGTATAACATCGCTAAAATTATAGACAATAATTTTTGTCTTTATTGTGTGATAAAAGCAATTTTAACGAAAAGTTTTGTTAAGAAAGTTTGCATGCAGGACCTATTCAGATAACCCTTAAAGAGCTTTTCTTTGCTTATAAGTACGAAGTAAAGAATTATCATTCTTATTTGTGCCTCAAAAAACGCGCATTTCAAACTTAACTGCAGTCCTTGATTATAAATAAGGAGCAACCTTAGTTGTATGCAAATTTCATATCAAATATGTTATTTTAAAAGTATAGTATAATTTATCTTTTATTTAATCAACCTTCTCTTTATATTTATATTCTTATATTCCCAAGCAATTTTGTCTCTTTTTTAATTCCGATATTTCCCAAAAAATTGCATCACGCTGTTTAAAATTGAATCATATACTGGTTTTTTATAGCACATCAATATATAATAATATATAATATAATATAATGTACTAAATTAAATATCGAGTTGGCTAATTTTCAACAGTTTTTATTGTTATTATAATATTATACTCGTATTATCCTTATCCTAGTTAAGGCTTTAGAAATATTGTTAATAATTAAGTGTACTTTTCAATCGACAATTTTAGGGTACAACTTTTTTAACTCCTTCCTGTATATTCAAGAAAAACATTTAACAGTAACAAATGTAGGGCTAATCTTGCGTACAAAGTCAATTGGGTCAATGTGTACATTATAATAAAATCATTCAACTGTAGGTTTTATTCTTCTATACCATCAACACATACTTTGAGCTCACAGATGAAGTCATAGAAACAACATACGGCCAAACAGTTATAACTTTTGTTATTATTCTATTAGAAAACTTTCTGTGATACGAAGGATCAACATTTATAAATCATTGCACTGGAAATATCTGCGGAGCATTCGAAAAAAGCTCACAAAAACCAGAAATTCTAACAATCATTTTGTTAGTTTTTTTCTACTAAAAAGTTTTGAAACAAAAGCATATAATTTCCACTCAATGGTGTCAATATTCTTTATTAATACTAGAAAACGTTAAAAAAAATTTATCCAAAAAATTAGGCGAGTCTATCAAACTGCAAGGAAATAAAAAAAAGCAAATGTTTAACAAAAATGTTTAAAAAAAAAATATAAATTAAAAAAAAATATTTTAAATAAAAATTAAATTATTAAAAATTAATTATTTTATTTTAAATTAGAATTATTTTACATATTTTGTCTTTCTCTGTGGGCGAAGAATTTGTATTAAATTTCTCTTATTCTTACCCAAAAAAATATATATTTATTTTAGATATAAAATAAGATGTAAGAGATCGCGTTCTTATGAATAGACTTGTTAAAAAAAAAAATAAATAAAAATTTTTAATGGAAAACATTGGAAGACCAATATTGCATTTCAATTGATTTCTTGCTATAACTTTGATTTAATAACTCATTCAAACGAAAATCCGATGGTTATTCCCGGAAATTTAAAAAATCCCATCAATATGGCGTTGCTGGAGCATGTTCATAAGCCTTTGCTTGTCATAGAAATCTGACATTTTTAGCCCACACTATCCTATTTTTTCAGCAGAGATGACACATTTAATAAAAATTAAAATGTGTTTTTAAGGCCTTTCGCTTCATTTGGAAGATTTACTCGTATACTTCTCTACTTGTTTTAAGAATTATTTGCGTATAGGTTCCCTGAAGATCTCCTTCAGAATGCTGTTATATAAGCTTAACCTCTAGATCCCGAAAAAATCAATTTAAATCTGCTAATATAAATTAAATAACAACCAACTTTCAACATGTATTAAGTCAAACTTAAATAATAGTTTTCTGTGTTTTTTTAATTCCAATCTTTAATAAAAGAGCTTAAATACCTAAAAACATTAAGCCAATTATTAAAGACATTTCTGGAATATGAAAAAATGTTTAGCTTGTTTATGTCATGTTGTAAAATTATGAGAAGTTTATAGAAAAAATGTGGTTGCATCTCGTTGTTAGCTGAGGATACAATTTTACCAATGGCTTCAACTGCACTATACAAGCAAAGTAATTGGGAGGAGGAAAAATATCAAAATCTTAAAATATCAACCTAACCGTCTTATAGAAAAGACTCTGCAATAACTTATGCTGCCTGAAATTTGGAGAAAGTACTAATTCTTCTTATTAGCTTTCGGCCTCTAAAGTGTACTCTACATATAGAAGTAGGTGTAGTATAAGATTTTTGGCTATAATATGTATGGCTACGCTTTAAAACTAATAATGGAATAGATTACATGCTGTACGTGTGCAAAGTTTTCCAAAATTAAATACAGGAGTGGTGCAACACCAAATGAGAAAATTTTTCTGAAAGCTTTTTGTCATTTCTTGTAATATAGGGTATCCACCGGGGAGGTAGAATACTTTGTTTGTTTATATGTCAAAAGAAAGACAATGGATCTTATACTGATAAATACTTTATTTATCACAACATTATCGGAGTTGTCATCAACGAGCTGTAACATTGTGTTGACATATCCACGGGAACGTATATAGTCTCTCTGAAATAGTTTTTCAATAGTCTTTCTTTAGCTAAAGTTGTCCTTTTGGACGAAGATCCTGTGCACATTGCAGGATTGAAGTTGATGGAGTATTTTAAACACCATCTTGAGGAGCATTAATGCCTCTACTTCACGACTGACAAATGTGAACTGTGAAGAGTAATGTTAACCGCAATGGCGGTAAAATAAAGTAGTATAACTTCCCGGCGGACAACCTGTTTCCAAATTTATATATTTTTCTGAAATTTATATCCTTAAATTCAAATTGTCTTCCTATGACTGCAGCTGGACTGAGAATATACGCTTTTTCAAAATATTTTGAACGATAATATTAAATTTAAAATTTTTGTTTTAATGAATTGAATTCTTACCCGCACCCAAAACTTTATATAAAATTTTGTCAGCAAATAAGAAATTGTTGAAGAAAAAAGAAAAATCGTCAAGACATGGCATTCTTTGTTTGCACCGTCACTTTTATAGCAGGAAAACTTAAAGTAACAAAACCCCCACATAGAAAACATGAAAAATATAAAAGACAAAACAAGTTCATGAGAAAAGGAAAAAGTTTTCATTTCCCGCATTTGTCCTGCTTGAACACTTTTCCAGAAATTCTCTTTAGATATTTAATAAAAGTTGAATAAAGAATATTCAAACGGCATAAGAGGTTGAGCAAAAAATTAAATGGAAAACCAAGACGTTGTTGGAGTGCTGGAATGTGTACTGAGACAATATTAGCAATCTTTATTGCAAGTTTGTAAAAATAAATCAAACCATCACAAATCATTGTAAAGATGATGATGACAAAGTTACTGGCGGCGATATAATTTTAGCATTATTCGATACGAACTACTCTTAAATTCTATAACTTACGAATGAAAAAGGATTTACGAATATAATTATTGGGACTTTAAAGTTTTTGTATAAAAAATCTCTCCTAATAAATATGATTATTTATTAGAATTTAGACTGCTGCGCAAGATTCTTACGACCGTTGCTGGTGGGTAAAATAAGGCAGCATTTCATGTATCGGTTTTAAAACAAATGCGTGTAAATGCAAGGACCAAATTTTTCAAAAATATTTAAGTTAGTTTCTCTTCTTGAGAGACGATTTGAATAATTTAAATAAAATTATATGGATTAGTAAATAAATATTGAGAAAATATTTTCCTCAGCATTCTATTTGGAAATTCTATGCTGGAAATTCCTTAAAACTCCTTTTTTCACTCGCCACGTGCAGGATGTATTTGATGCAGGATCTGCATTTGCGACTATTTCCCTTGATTTGTGGTATGCATTGTAGATAGCAAATGTAATTTACTACAGAATTTTACTTTGGCTTAGGAATTGTTTAGGTTCACTGTAAGAAATCTGTAAGATTTCTAAATCTGGCATGCATGTAATTGCAATCTTGAATCATTTGAATGTTTTCGATCCACATATTAGGTTTTATATGGAAAGAGATGTTGATTTCAAGTTTTTGCATTTGAATAATTTGCTAAATAGAAGAGTTAATGATGACTGATTGAGAGCAACAACCAACTGCTTCAGATTGAAGAATAACTTTTATTTCAATAGTAAGAATATAATTTTTAATAAAGTAAATAAATTTAGAAAAAAAATATTTAATTTCGGTTTATGTTCTTTTTAATTTTATATATATTTTTATTTTGATTTCATCGGATTTAAGACTAATTTTTTATTTTATATAGCATACTTTGGTTGACTACCTCAGGAATCGTCAAATAAATAAGCAAACAAATAAATGTTAGAATAAATATTCCCTACTTGTGATGATCTGGAAGAAGCTGGCGAAATAACGAAAATTAAATCATCTCTTTATGGAATTAAAAAATTGAATTCAATATTCATTGAAAATAAATTTTTATTAATTTTTACCATTAAAACAAGGTCCAGTATTTCCTGTAGAGAAACAAGCCGGTTGTTTTTTGCTAAAGGAAGGAGCTGATGGAAATGCGTGGAGGGCAATTTGTATCAACTTTAGTTGACAACGTGCTCGTAAATATCTGAAGTATTATTAATCCATCTTTTGTGTCTGGAGCAACAAAAATCTTCTCTTTGTGTGTGTGTGTGTGTGCAATACTTAGAATATATTTCGCTCAAGCATCACACGGTTAAAATAATTTAATAATGGAAGCTATTTTGGTCTGCAAATCCATTCATTACTTTTTATTTAAAATTTGTCATTTAATTTTAATTAAATATTTTTTCTGCTTTTGTGTGTAATTGAGTTTGGAATTTTGTACGATGCCATGAGCTCTCGTAAATCATGCTTCAATTATTTCTTTGTGCTTGCACAAGTTCCTTGTTAAATGCAGGTTAACGGAGTGGGTATACGGAAAAAGAAGAAAATGGTATTAATTTGAGATGAAGCGGGGAAGTTGCTTCTTGCGCATTTCAACTTTGTTTGCTTGTCTTCTGACATAAGCCGACTTAAGAAACACAGAAAATGTTATAAAGTTTTGTACGTGATTTTAAGATGAAAATAAATATGTATGAAAGTAAAGAAAGTTTTCGTCGAAATATTATAATTCCATCGTTTGTTATAGTGTGTGGAGCAATTAAAATCTTCTCCTGCCAGTTCCATGCGGCAAAATTTGTTTATAATTAAGAAATAAAATTATTGTATTATCTGGAATGTAATCCTGTGCTGGGGCGTAATATTTTTTAATATTTTATAATTAAACTTTTTAAAATTAGTTGCTAGTAATTACAGTCAACTAAAACTAAAGTTTTTTATTCCATTTCGTAACAGCCCACTATTTTTGTCTACGGTAGTTGTTATAAGTTAAAGTAAAATTCAAATAGTATTAAAAGTCGATAATTTTAATTTCAGCGGGCTTGTTTTATTTGTGTTGATTTTATTACACCACAATTTAGAAATCATTTTTTTTTTATTAAAAAGTGTCTTAAGCCTCTTCAGGATACGTTTCGTTTTCTTTTAATATTATTTAAACAAGCACACAAATATTTTAATTTAAGTTACAGTATGTTTTCTTCTTTATTAAAGCTTCTAATAAGCCTATGGAATAACAAAAACGATTTTCCTATATTCCTTGCATTTTCTTCTTTAGCACTGTATTGAGTTTTTTTTCAATTTCACTTTGTAAAACTTTTCTTATAATTAATCATTTTTAAGAATATAATCATTTTTTCTCTTACGATTTTTATATATTAATTATTTTAAAACTGCAAACAAACTCGTAGTTAAAAATTTCATAACAATATAAAGTTATATATTATATATATTATGTTTTATATTTATTCGCGTCCGGAAAACGCAGTCTCAATAGTATTTTACATTTTGCTATAGTTGTTAATCGTTATGATCAAAGTGATTTATGATTATGATATTTCTTATTTTTCTAATTTTAAATTTGCAAAAATTGTTTAGTGTCTTCTTTAAATTTTTTGTGAAAACAGTGTTATAGATTGTATGCTCGTTAATTTAAAAGCTTTTATAATATTTAGTTTAGTAGTTTAAAATTTTTCTTTGCATTATTAATGGTTCATCATACAAATCGAGAAGTTATTGAACTAATAATGTTTTCTTATATTTTGAATTTATTTTAGACTTGCAATTATTTATTTCTGATCCGCTGATGAGTAAAATAGACTTTTTCACTTCCGTAAAATATTTACTTATCAGAAATAAATTTAAGATTTTTTAATAATTACGTGGATGGAAAAACTTGTAAAAAATCACATTTGCATTTTTTTTTTAATTATCATGAAGCAGTTTTTCAAAGCTATAGATTACGAATGAAAAATGATTTCCTACTAGTGAAAAATAGCGCGCTCTCAATATTGAGCAGCCAATAATTAATTCCAAAAAAGCCGGTTGATACAAAATTGCTTCATTGTGAAAGTAACAAAAAGCCTCCCCAGGAAAAAAGTGCCTTGTTATTTGCAAGCACTTGTTTAATTGTTTACAAACACAAACCAGTAAACTTTTTTAATTTTCATATGTAATTTAATTTTTACATTCTTTGAAAAAATTTTGTTTAATTGATTTTACAAAATTTATATTTGTATTTCAGATAAAAATACTGTATAAAAAAAATTATATATATTCTCTTTAACAATTTTTAGGAAGACTTTTATGCACAAGTTGACTAAAAGTTCATTAAATTCATTTATGATCACACTTTGATCAATGGATTTATATGAATATTTTAATATTCAAAAGAAGAGAAAACTATCATGACAAACATTATTAACAAAAATTTGTTTAGTTTTATAAGGACAGATTAATATTTATCCTTTTTATTTATGTATGTATACTCGTATATTATATATGTATGCACTGTAATTAATTTCCTACTTTTATATGCACATCAAATATTCGGTACTTAATATTTGTATTTTTTTTTCTTTTAAATAATAACCGGCTCTTTAGCTTTTATTTGTTTCAATTTCAATGCGTTTTAAAAACCCCGCTCAGTACAACTGCTCGCGTTAACATTCAGTTTGAAACTAAACATGTTTACAAAATGCTTACCACTATATGAGGAAACATTTAATCACGTTTTGCTTCTGTATAACATTTTTTCTATACATGAATTGTTTTTGGTAGATTTTCACGATGTAAAGTTTCTGACGAATAATCAAAGCCGAAGTGGCTGTTCCAGCAAGAGCACAAACCTGCAAAATAGAAAGAGAATTTTTCCGTTTAATGCTGAATATGTTATTTGCTTATAGTAAGAGTAAAAGTATGTGTAGGTTTTCTCTCATGTATATCGAAACATCTAATTACATGTGTATGGGTAAATCTTATAATGAGGTACGAAGCAATGAAAAAATATACATGAACGTTTTAAAAAACTGAATTTGTTATGACCAAATAGGTATATAAAAAAAATTGATGTTCACAGACACTTTTATGTCAGCGATTGTAAATGGAAATGTTATGCGTGCCACCATAAGCATCGTATGCATTGATGCATCAGCGAAACCAAACAATTTATAAGTTACAAAATTATGTTTATCTATTTTTATTTCTAATACGTCACAATTATTAATTTTGTTTATTTATTTTGGTTTTCATAATTTTAAAGATATTGCAGATGTAATCTATAATTTCAATTAACCATTTTTAACTGCCACTATAAGGAACACAATAAAAAATTTTCATCTTTCTACTTATACTGAAAACCGAAGCAATTATTATTTCTTTGAAAACCAAAAAAAAATTTGAATTCGAATGTTATTATATTTTAAAATCTTTGTTTTATGTTGTTGTATAAAATTATATTTATCACAAACAAATGTAGTATACAATCATATATATATTAATCTGCATGCCCACATAGTAAATTTGATAAATTTATTTCAATAAACATTTTAATTAAATTTCATTTATATGACTTTTCATGCATTTTTTATATTGATAACTCTAATTAACACGTAACATTTAATTTTTTTTCTTGTATTCAAAACAAAGCTATTTTTGAAAGGGTGCAGTATGCGAATGAATAATGCGCCACCTACTAAACCGGAGGTCGTGGGTTCGATTCCTGCCTAGACCCCGAGTGTTTTCTGCGCTCAAACTGAAAGCTTTGTAAGTTAAGTTGGTTAAAAAAAAATGGGTAACACAAATTAAGAGAAATAAAAATTTAAAAAAACTGTAAATATATAAAAAAATATATATCAAATATATATAACATATGTAATAGATGTGTTTTTCGCACTCTTTATTTTATGTAAATAAAATTTACAATTTTGCTTTTGCCTTTGAATGCAATTGTATTAATCGTTTATTAATATAATAATTTAATTAAAATAATTTTTAATTCGTATGCTTTTAATTTTATTGTTTTATGAAGAAATCTTTAAAAAAAAAATTATTTGTTTTCAGATATTCTTATTTCGATAGTTTTTTGTTTAACATCTTGAAAAAAATTTTATTATAACATAATTAAATAAGTTATGTAAAATAATAAATTGACATGAATTATTTCCTGATCATTTTTTTTTAAATACAACAAATCTATTTGATTAAAAATTATTAACAAACATTCAATAATAATTTGTAATCAAATATATATAAACAAAATGTTAATTAAATTGGTAAAGAAAAATATTTATTAATAAAAATTGTGTATCTAGGACTTATACTCTTTCAAAGAAGCAAGAAAAATGTTAAGTTTTGAAGTTTCTGATAAGGACTCTTAAAATTAACAAAAAAAATATTAACATTTTTGAATTTATCTTCCAAAAATTAAATGAGTACTATTAAATAAATTTAGTAATTTGCAAAATTCTTGATTTCCGCGATGATGCTACGCAAAGGAGTATTGAAGTATAAAAAAAAACTAAATATTAATAATTAATTAAACCATTCGGAACTAAACTATAGAAAAATGTTTTAAGACTTTCAGTTGTTAAACCGCTTTAACATTTTAGTTTTTATTTTGTTATTAGAAATGATGATTACTCAGATGAAGTATGCATATGTAAGAAAGTCCTGTTAGCATTAATATAATTTTTTGTTATTGTAACGGATTATCGTGAACAAAATCCTTTACTCTTGTAAATGAGAGGGTAATAAAAAAGTATCCTTTAACTCCAGACAGCTAAAGCAATCTCTCATGCACGCATATTAGACACACCCGCGCCACATTTGTAGCACTCATGCTTTTCATAGAATTCTTTTATTATTATTCCCATCGGAGTTCCTTAGAACGCCAGCCAATATTGCTCCCTAGAGTGTAGCAATGCGTATACTACGTAGATGGTGTTTGTATTTAACTTCGTGTTACATTTCAACTCGACAGCTGCAGTTTCTTGCTTATTTTATGATGGACTTATATTACATACTCGTACATAATAATGTTTTACAGCATTTGTTTTTGGCAGGATAACCGTCAATCTTATTTTATATTTCATTACTTTTCCACTCCATCAGCACGTTTGATTTTATGACGAAAGTGTAAATCAAACGTGAAGCAGGAGATTATTATATTAATCCTTTAATCCCTAAAACAAATGAATTTAACTAATACTTGAGTTTAAAATTAAAGGAAAAGCAAATAATTACAATACAATACATTTTATTGCCGACCTAATTATAACAAGTGGCTACTTGTGGCAATTTTGACAAGTATAATTTTGAAAATATATATTTTATTGGTGCAAACACCAGTAAATTATGAACGGTAGGTATTCAAACTGGTGCATCCAAAGTATATCTCCATAGAATACTCGTATGCAAATCTAACAAAAATCACAAAAACATTCCGTCGTGGACTATTAAGGATAATGAGGACTAGTGGGGATTGTATGAAAAAATATTGTACAAAATAAACATACAGCCATTTCAGAGATTCCGAAAAAAGCTTTTTCAATTTTGTACTTAGAATTCCGATGGGTTTTGTCTTATATTCTGAATATTGAGAAGTTGTATATCCCCAAAACTAAAAAACTTTCCAAATAAAGTATGGACATTAAAGACATTATTATTAGTCAATCGAGACCAGGATTCAGAACCTACACCCTCGGAGATTCATTTACAAAAAAATTTTTTTAAAAAAAAATTACATCCAATTTAAAAAAATAGCTTCGAAAAAATGTTTTAGGAAGCAAACTCTCAAACAAATAGGATACAAATAAATCTTTTGTTATCTTGGAAATGACAAGTTTTAAATATTTTCCAAAAGTTTTGCAAATCGTACGACTTGTCAAAGAATCGATCGCACAAAACCAGTATAAAACCAGTATATATACCGGTATAAAGACTTGGTATGGCTGATAAAGATATATTACTATCAGAGCGTAATAAAATATAATAAAAAACAAAATCAGTTTTATATAAAATACATTTTTAAATATTTCTAATAAAATTATCCGATTGACATTGAATTTCGTATGTTCTTCATGCGGGAAAAAGGGCTTATCACGCATCCCTAAGAAGAGAGTTGATATTCTTTAAGCCTGTTAAAAACATTTCGTCAAATTGTTGCTTGTTTAATTAATCACATTTTAAATACTATATTACATTTGTTTAAATAGTTTTAATTTAATAAAATTAGGAAAATGGATTCCATCCATTAACAGAAAATCCCTTGAACACACATCCTCCTTCTCCATTCGCTGGCAGGAAAATTTCATCCGCAAAATAAATGCGAACACTAAAATGCAACAAAAAGACACTTTCCTCTCTTCTACCACCAGCCTTCCTTCTAACTATGGGGGATTGCTTAGCAGGTGTGCGGTTCACCGTCAGTTGCTGTCTTTAAGAAATGAAAACAAAAATATTTCTATCTGACAATTTCGATACAAAATTTGATTTATATGAATTTTAAACGAATAACGCTTTAACTTTTCATTCATTTACGTAAAATATATACCGAAAATTTTTTACGTAAATGTTCAGTATTCATTTTTCAGTATTCAATATTAATACTTACAAACTTTCCAATTTATTGTGTTATTGATTGTGGCAGACTTTCAACTTCAAACATTTTAAAAATAAAATATTTTAATACTATAAAATATTTAAATTCCAAATTTCTTCCACATCCGAAAAACATAACATGCAACAAAACGAAAATACACAAAACCACAAAAGGCATGCAAGAAAATTGTTTTAAGACACTCACACACATTTTGAAGCGGCAGCAGAAACAAATACATTCACGTGCTGCAGGATAACAAGTGTGTTGCAAGAAAAGATGTTAAAAATATAAAAAATTTATAAATGAGTCTAACAGATTATTTTGCATGTTAGAAAAGAATACTTCGAGTGATATTAATATGAAATCTTTAAATAACTTTTTTAAACCGATTACTTTTCCTTGCATGCTTGCGCACGCTTATAGGCTGTTGTAATATATATATATATGTAAAATATAATAAAGTTTGTATTGCAGATATTATACTGTGTTTTAATATTTTTATTTAGCACATTTCATGGCGTTATACTGGGCAGTTTGGCAAAGAAAACAATTTATAAGCTATTCTGTATGTCCTTATATCTTATGGTAGATTATTTGACGGTTTTATGGAAATAAATTAAAGATTATATATTAATGGAGTTATAAGCTAATAACTTTTTACTGTTCAATAAAATTTTAGCACTCATTGAGGCCTCTTAAAAGCGCTACTTCGGGTACTTTCTAGAATTAGTGGAATTAATATAATATAATATAATATAATATAATATAATATAATATAATATAATATAATATAATATAATATAATATAATATAAAATAATATAATATAATATAATATAATATAAAATAATATAATATAATATAAAATAATATAATATAATATAATATAATATAATATAATATAATATAATATAATATAATATAATATAATATAATATAATATAATATAATATAATATAATATAATATAATATAATATAATATAAAATAATATAATATAATATAATATATCATAATATAAAATTGAAAAAATTGTTGAAAAATTATTTGGCATTTTGCATGACAAATAGAAAACTTGTAAGGTTTTTTTGTAATTATTTTTGAAAAGGATGCCAAAAGATTTCAAATAAATTTAAACTTTAAAAAAATTTCAAAAATGTTTAAATGTAATTTACTTAAGTGATTTAGTTAAAGATTATTGCAGGGATCTATTCCCGTAGCATTTAAGCTTTTTTCAAAGTGGGTCAATCTGCTATTGGTGTATTGGTTTTAAGGTCAAGTATTTAGTATATATTAACTTATAACATGTAAATACATAATCGATCTTTATGCAGGAAGACTTTTAAACAATGATTTGTTTTCTGTTTTAATTAAATAAATCTTTTATATTCTATAAAGCAGATTAAAAAAGTTTGCGGGCACTGAGTTATTTTCTTAATTAATTTTTCTTATCCATTTTGACAAAATCATCGGCTGAAAATCCATAAGAGATCTTAAAAATTAATTAAAAATAAAAAATTGAGACTAAAACTAAATAAAAAAATAAATAAAGTTAAGAAAATTAAAACTGAAATTAATTAACAATTTTAATAGCTTTTTTATTCCGTTTTCGATTTAAGAACAACTGCATTTTCTTTAGGTGTTATTATTTTTATGGTATAAATAAAAAAGAGAATATTTATAATTTATTTGTGTTATTTCGCTTTAAATGTTTATAATCAAAACTTAATGCTTTTATTTTTTGCCGACGTTTCGTAGATGTTTTCTAAGGGATTGTCCATTTTAAATTAATGAATTAGTGATTAATATTATTTACACATTTTATATTAAAATAAAAACAACTTAGAGTTAAATGTCTTATTTTTAATTATAATTAATCTGATTAATTTTCATCATTAAAGTTTTTACGTTCGGTAGAAAATATAAGTCATGTCTGATTCTTGTAAGATTTCTTCACTTTTTGTTGATTCTTCTTTATTTTTTTTTCTGTATCTAATATTTTTTTTGGCGCCTTCCAAGCATTTATGTGACCTGCTTCTATTATGACGTGAGTGTGTGTGTGTGTGATTTCATTCTTGTTATTATATCGCTTCCGTGCTCGCACAATTTGTGAGTGTTTGTATCAACAGTTCTATTTGCTTTGTATGTAAAGGAGGTTGTTTTTCCTTATGTTATATAATAATAAATAATATATTAAACAATACGGGAAAACACTTTTTCAGTGTGTCACACATTCCAGCAATCACTGACAAGAAAAGTAATTTATTTAAAAAATTTTAAGAGCATTTTATAATATTCATATATTTGTTATAAAACTAAAATAGGAAAAATTAAATAAAAAAAAGTAAGAAAATATATAAAAATATTAAATGCTTTATTAATTATTTCAAAGTTGAAATTTATAAATCTACCAACCTATCAATATAGCAATGCTATGGAAATAGCAATTTGGCAGGAAATCTCCACTTGAAGCTGCCACCGGTTTGCTATCTGACCAGCAAACTACATCCTGCATTCATCTATAACACTCCACTCTTCAGCTTTAGTTGAACGAGTTGAGTTAAGAGCGAGTTGAAGTTTGTAACTAAAAGGAACATCCTTCCTAAAACAAGTACAGAATTACTAAATTATTGATTAAAAGTAAAAGGGAATCTCAACCAAAATCACAAAAAAAAAGATCCAAATATACTGAATTAGCAAGCAGGGAAACATACAAAGGATAATAAATTTAAAAGTATATTTTTTTAATAATAATATTTCTATTTGTTAATTGAGAGCATGTGAGATTTTAATACTGGGAGATAATTTAAATGATTACATAAATAAATGCATTAATCATTACAAAATCATTTAAATTTGTTTTAAATAAAATTTTATTAAAAATATTTCAAAGAATAATATTTATTAAATAACAAACAATTATCAGTAAACTAATATAAATATTGTTTGACAAAAAACACGTTCAAAGTGCCATCACGACTTTAGAAAGCAGCCCAAAAGATATTTTTTTCAAAGACACATATTTTTTTTTTTGAAAGTTGGAGGAATATGATGAAATAAAGTTGAAAATAAATATCTCTATATATATATGTATACATTTTCTTACTCAAAACTGAATAAAATGAAATCCAACTTTTATATGGCTGCCGGTAAAGTTACTTAAGTATTGCAAAGCTCAAAGTTAAGTAGATTTTTTTAACCCACTCAACCTACAGAGCTTTCGGCTTGTCCGCAGGAAGACATGCAAGGTCTAGGCACGAATCAAACCCGCCACCTTCGTTTTAGCAGGCTTATAAAGCATTTTCATAAAATTAAATTATTAGCAACAGATTTTCTTTTAAATACCATAATGACTGTTTGAAAGTTTAGTTAAAAAATAAAGCTTGTTTGATGGCAACTCTGAGTATGTTTTATTATTAGAAATTATAAATATTTCTTGTACAAAAAAAAATTTAAATTTTCTTTTTTGTAATTTATTTTAATTTTCTGAATCCTTTTTATAAAACCGTTTTCTAATCTTTTGTGGTGTTTCATGTTCCGACTCTCTGTGTGGTGGCTGCTTGATTTTCGAAAACGTTTTCCTTTGTGCAAAACTGCTTATAATAAATTATGATACGTTAGATAAACAACCGGTTATAATATGTTTATCTAGAAGGTCATAGCATCAGTCCACAACAGACTAAAATACCCTCAACATTTACTTAAAGTACAAAAGAGCACGTGGTTCACCTCCCATTTTTAACATCGACCGCAAACACACAGACTCGCATTGCTTATTGAATTAGAGCTCGCAGACAATAGAACACTAGAACAATATGAATAACATAATTTATGTTAACAAAATAAAACGATAAGACAAAATGAAACAATTGTGAACGTAATTTATGACCTAAAATAAAAATATTCAAAAAGTTATACAGCCAAGAGGTAAATACAGCACACAAATCCAATATGATATTAAAGCGGAAAATATTAAATAAAAATAATAGAGGAATACGGTTGCTAAACCACGTTTAAGCAAACTATTTTGCGTGCAATACTAACAAATAAAACTACATTACTGGGCAAATTTTAATATGAACTCACTTGAACTTTTGTTTTTGAAACACAACTACATTTTATCAACTGGAAAATGCATGTCATAAACAGCTATTTGATAATAGCCAATGAAGTCAAAGGACCCCTGAACTTTAGTCATGAAGACTACTGCTAATTGAACTGTATTTCATGTAAAATGCAATTGTTAAACAAATAACGTGAACTTTAAGATGAATTTAAAGTATACTTTGAGCCAAGAAACGACACTGTATTGGACTGTCCAAGTAAAGAGGAGAGAGTTACTACTCATCTATCTTGCAGTCGTCACAGAAAAAATGCGTTGAAGAAAATTATTATTTGAGGGCTTTCCCTCTATGCGGTAATAAACTAATTTAGAACTCATGATAACATGATCATTACATTGTCGCAAATACGCCAATCTACCCCATTGTGCTAAATACCGAAAAAACGGTTTTGCCAAATCCCAGTGACACGATTGTTCTAACATGCGGCAACACCTACAATCAGATTTCTTATTTTATAGCAAATGCGTAGAAAACTTTCTTTTTTTTGCTTGCATTAGTACGTAAAATGATGTCCTTAAAAAAAAAAGGTTTGCATTCCGGCAATCCTGTGATCTTACCTTATAATATGAATACAAGTCTTTGCGCAAATCATTTTGAAAAAGAGGCAATACGGAAATCACAAAGATAAGAATGGCAACACTTTACCTAATGTCAAAATTGACCTTTAATGAGTCCAGTCATGATCAAACAACTGTAGCGAGGCAATTAAGAAAGGAAAATAAAAATTTGTTTTTGAGATCATAAAATTCGTGTTAATATTTTTAATGGTTAAATAAATATTTTTTTATAAAAAAATAAATAAAAATTTTTTTTTGCATTTCGTCGGCAAAACAAAACTTAAACTTAATAAAAAAAGCAACTCAATACGATAAAAATACACATATAACCTTTAAGTTTATTTATTGTTAAATGAAAAGCAACTTCATTATTAGCTTATAATCTATATTTTGTATAAAATAAATAAATAAATAACACGTGTCATATAGGATTTACATGATTTTCTTCGGCTGCTTTAGGAAATAACTTGCGCAAGATATTTGCGTTAATGTTACAGTTTTGACAAGCACTATCGCAAACCAGAGTACGGTGATACCAGACTTGCGCAAGTAAGATGCGTAAGCCATACTTGTAAACGCAAACAAGAGTACCAACAGTATAATTTTCCGAATATTTTCTTACGCATCACAATAGACCCCTCTTTATTGAAGGCCCACACTGAAACTCATCGGATAACGCGATGTAAAAAAATATTTATTTATATTTATTTCGTTTAAAATGTTTACTTATTCTAAAAACTTTCCTTATTATTACAATTGTTACTTCTGTCAAAATCAAATAAACGAATGTGTATTAACAACGTTAATATGACATACGAGTATACACATCAATGTAATATAATACTAGTTTAGTACAACGTAAATACAACGGTAATATACACAACATGAGATATTGCTAGGGATCTCTCCCGATAATTGTTAAAATATTCTTACAATATTCTTGAAACAGTACATGACGAATGAAATGGAGAACGGACGCAGTGCTTTCTTTTACATATCATTCAGGCGAAGTTATGAAATAAAAAAATTCTTTCATTTACGGAAGCAAATAAAAATTTTTTACTATTTTGCCATTTCCGTCCAATAAATAACTGCTTATTATTTTATAAGTTATTATCCGTGATAGTATTGCTAATGATAGCAATGCTAATGTCAGGAATTCAAAACGCAGTGTTCCGAAATATTTAAAAATAGAATCCTGAAATATTGTTGCTACTGCTCTGCATAATATGAATATCATACTGTGTATTTGGGTAAAATTCAAATAATTTATAAAAATTATAAGTAATTACAAATAATGCATTACCTTTTATATAACTGTAAAATTAACGAGTTGGGATCTAATGTTGAAATCTATGGAACAATAAACAACAGAAACACAAATAGGTTTAGCTCAGTGATACTTGATAAGTTGTTATTCATTTCTAGTACAGTATTTTCACATACATTGGCATTAAAATTTAAAAATCTTGACCTTATTGCCTTTGAGTGGCAACCTGTATTGAGAGTACGCCAATTGCTTTATTGAAGCGCTATTAATTGACATTTTGGATATTATCCGTATAACTTAACGAGCTCACAAATACAGCAAGAAGTTAATGGACAATGAGTTGGTTTTTCTTAATATCATATGCGTGCTTTAAGTTAAAGGCAATATAGTTTTACCTTTAACATCAGGAGCTGCTGTCTAAGTTAGCTTATTAAATAAAAAAATTGTTGGCTGTGCGTTTTCTTTTTAACTTGAAAAAAGTTTAGTTCTGTGTGTAAAAAGATCGTTCTTTTCTCGTGTATTGCCAGAATTAATACAGCTAGATTGTAATATAAAATTATGAAGGCCATTTTATTTCCTGCTTTAACTAAAGTAAAACTTAATAGCAAAATATAATAATACGTCACAGTGCGTTGGTGGCGTATGAGTGTTACTCAACACAGTATTAATTATATTAAGTATACGCAACCCCACACAATAGTCTGTATTTAGTTATCAATTAATGTAGCATATTTTCAGGTAGCTAATTAACGAATATATCATTAAAATTTTTACATCGTATAACGTTTTTTGTGGAACCCAATGGACACCATTGTGAACTGGTTTTGGCATTTAGGAATATGTTAATCAAAGCGATTCAAAAGCCTTCGTCGCCTGCCCTTTATTAATTTACTGTATAATTTTTTAATCCGGTATTAACAAATTTTATTACATTTTTGTGCCATGTTGCACTTATAAATTGAGATAAAAATAATTTTTTATTTTCTGTTAAATTAAGAGTTTCTTTGATTGTACTAAAATATGCTCTTTTTGAGTTGCATACAGTATCTTTTATCATTACTTTGTTTAATGTTGGTTTATTATGACTTTATGTTTGTAGTTGGATTTTATTAAATTTTATTTCAATTATATTGCATTTATGTCCAGTATGTGTTATTGCACTAAAAATAGTTTTCCTGTTTATATAGCTTTTGCATAGGATAGAGGAGTATTTTGTGTGATTTTTTTACTTTTTATTGTTCTTTTAAAGTTTTAAAGAAAATCTTTTTTTTCTATCGATATAAAGTATTTTCTTTGTGCTTTAATACTTTGCATTCCTTAGCAGACAATCGATCCTCATCATTTTTTGTATAACCGGATTAATTTTAGATGCAATTGCCGTACATTAAACAAAATGGTTCTTATTTTTACCACCAGAAGCATTGCTAAAAATATAAAATAATTTAATTGATAATTCCTAATTGAAAACGAAATATTTTACGGATACACTGTACTACAATTTTTTAAACCTTAAGAAAATTTACCATGACTCTACATGAAACACCTTCCAGGAGCCATTCTCATGCTTGATAAAAAAAAGGTATTTTTATTGAAACTTTTACCGTCTATTGCATTGTAATTCACGAAAATCGTCTTTCTTCTCAGCAGTTTTCCTGAGCATAAAGGGTTAATAATTATCAGAAAACAAAATATCCTTTTCACAACGATAATGAAATATTGAAGAAAAACTAAAGTTTTTATATAAAAAGTAAAATCGTCCCCAAGCTCTATGTAAGGAAAGAAAAGTTATAACAAAAGTTTCGAAAAAATTCAAATTTTAATTTGCTTACTCAAGAGTGAAAGCGTACATTTAATCCATAAATGTGCTTGGAAATTTTTTAAAGTAATTACTTTATAACTCTGCTTTTATTTCTTATATTTCTTTTTATTAAGTTTAAAGCAAAATAGAAAAGATTTTCACACACAATCTGTTCACAAGTTCAACATTTTTTTATTTGCGCTGTATAACAAACTCGTTAGGCGTTGTTACATTCTTTATGAATATTGTTTATTTTAAGTTTTTCTCCTTTTCAACATCATAATAAAACATGCTTTCATTTGTTATTTGAACTTAGTACAAAAGTTTTAACAGTATTAAACTTTCAGACGGCTTTTCAGTAAAGCCGTATAAATGATATCCATTTAAAAATATAATAAATGGCATTGAATTTAAGAAACATAATCAGCATAAAGAAGTTGCCAATAAAAGCCTTGTTTCACTATACGACATAGTCGAAGGAGTCATTCACACGAATGAAAACAAATAAAAATGGTGTATATATATATATGGTTTTACACCATATTTTAAATGTATTACGAAAATATAACTTTTCTATTTCCTACATACAAACAAAGTAATTTATTCTATTTGCTGCTGTAAAAAATGGCCATTAAAAATGTTTGTTTCCAAAGATAAAATATTTAATATATTACAGGTTTTTGGTATATACATTAAAAATAATAAAAAATGAAAAAAAGTAAATTAACCTTGATCAGACAAAATATATTATTTTATGAAAATTTTCCAAAACATTATAATACCGTAGTACCGTGTGGGATAGTGAAACAAGGCCTTACCAAGGCAACTTTCTAGTGCAATTATTTGTGGCAGTCTTATCACTAAGGAGTTAGTTCATGCATCTATTCAGTCAATGCATAATATGGGATATTGTTTTTATGTTAGATCGCCTTAATTGTATTGAAATTTTGCATTCTTTTTATCGATTTTAATTAAGATAACTTTTATTCAGTTCTTTTCCCATTTTCACTACTGTAATTTGATGTAAATTCTTGCACATACCACCCACTGTAATTTGATCGGTTCATTAACATTTAAAATACAATACTGGATTAATTGAAGATGCGTTGTTGTTGTCAAAACGAATATCGTGCATTTTTGTTTCTTTCATTTAAATACACGACATACATACATATGTATGTTTGTATGTATGTATATTGAATTATCAAATTTACTGAGAGCATTGGAAATAAATATACCAATAACAACAGCGATGGCCCTTGTCAACAACATTGTATTGAAATTAAGTTAATACTTTTTGCTAAATAAAGAATTCACTCGAGTTGTTATAATTGAAATAAAAGCATCGCGTCTGGTTACAGCTTTCAACAGGATGAAGCCACAATTCCTTTCACATACAAAATTATATCCCTCTCCAAAGAATATTTCAAACAGTTTAAAAATTAAATTGCTCTATATCGCTGCCGATGGGGTACAAACGCCACATGCATCGGCGTCTGCCTTTGTAATAAGATATCTCTTATTATAAAAAATAATACTGAGCGGAAAAAAATAATTCAGTGAAAATACGATTTACTCTGCAAACAGGTTAAGTAGAGATTTTTATATATTCAAGATATATTCCCTCTTTAGAAGATCTAACGAAAAAATTTCAAATATATTTTTACATCATTTATTAACCTAAACGTTTTGTTCAGATGATCGCTAGATCACTTTCCAATAGACATAATAATGATTTTTAAAAACGAAAATTTTACACAAAACCAAAAAAAAAAAATGTCTTGGGAAGAGATTTGATATTGATAAGATTTTTAAATTTGAACAGATTTTAAGAATTTTTCCATAAAAGATTAAATAAAATTAAAGTAGAAAGTAATGAAATATATTTTACATTTTATGTGCTGAAAGTGTTTTTATGTAAATTTAAACGTGCTAAATTTATTTCAACAAATACTAATATTTTCACGATACGTTAATATAAGAAAACGCTGAGACTTAGAGATTCGTAACACTACCAAATCAAAGTTGCATCAAAGCAACTATTCGGAGGTGTAAAAATTTTTATGAAAGTAATAGTGTCGTTCGTTTAGTTTGTGCTGGATTTCGTCCATTTTATGCCATACAAAAAGAACATATAGAGCGGATAATAGGAATAGGAAGAAAAAGATTCTTATGTTCACTCTTAATGTGTATGCAATAAAATGCTGAGCAGTGTACACGGTAGAGCATATTAAAGATATACAGATTAGCATTAAATAAGATCCAAAACAAAAAATTCGTTGGAATTTTCCGCATGTGTGAATGTAAACTACTATTTTATTGAAGGCTTTACAAAATAATTTTGGCCTAAAAGCCCTCAAGGTTCCACTTGGGCTGGAATTTAAACCGAACTACTATCGCTTGCGCCGCCAAAGCGCATGAAACATAACCTGATACTGTTTGTTTCATTTTGTTCTCCAATGAAGTTTATTTTTAGTAATTTACGATACGACCTAGTTAACATTAACAACATTATTTTATTTGATTATTTCAATACATTTGCCAAATGAGAATACCTTTTCAAAATATTGACTTTTTCTAAATAAAATTTCTGAGAAGAAATAAATAACATAATAATGCAAAAATATATATAATTATTATAATTCTAAATTTATAAATTTAAGATAAAAGGTAAAATTCAGTTTAATTTATTTAGTTTTAATATAATTTTTTTCTTCTCCTGGGCAAATTTCAATCAAAAGCGAATGCATTAATTAAATATTTACATTGGAAGCTTGAAGCATTGCATGAGCAGCAAATTTACGATATCGTCATTCTTAAATCTTTTTTACATTATTTGCCTTTAAAACTTCCTTTTACAGCTTTCAGCAATATTTCTACATTAGAGCAATTGCTTTATATTTTCTTTAATTTAAGATATTTTGAACGAACATTTTTTCACTTTTATTTTCTTGTAAGACAGTCTTTTTTTTTTTTTTTTTTTTTTTTTTTTTAACCAACTCTACCTGCAAAGCTTTTGTCTTGTCCGCAGGAAAACACCCAGGGTCTAAGCAGGAATCGAACCCGCGACCTCCGCTTCATTAGGCTGAGCATTATTCACTCGCTTACGGAGGCACCCGAAGTTTTACTTAAATCACATATTAAAAATTTTTTTACCAATTCGTTACGCATGTTCTAGAATTCAAAAGAATTTTCAATATTTTTTAAAATATTTATAGAAAAGAAAAATAAATAAAGGAATAAAGTTTTCTAAAAGAGAATAATGTATCAGGGCAACGAAATTAATATGCTGTAAATATTATTGCGGATAAAATATTAAAGCTTTCTGTAGGAATGGCTATTTGTTAGAAAAATTTAATAATAAATAAGAATAAACCAGACCAAAAATAAGATTAGATTAAAATAAAATAAGATTAGTTTCATACTATTATAGAATAACTATTAAAGAGGTCTTTCCAGATGTCTCCATTAATTTCATTTCTATATACATATATATGTATGTATTATATAACTACACTAAAGCATCCAAAGACTTCAAGGATTGTATAATGAAAAAGTTTTTTTTAAACATTTAAAATTTTTAGAATGTCCTTTTCAAAAAACTTTGGAAAGTAAATTATGCATTGATGCATATAAAATAAAACAAGTAAAAGTGTTATATTCGACTATGCCGAATCTTGTATACAGATCTCCATGCATATGTTCTTTCAAAAAAAAAAGGAACAAAAGGAATCACTTTAATTCTTAGTATCATATGTCATAATACGAATACATTGCATAGACCCATGAGCTAATTATTGTTCATGCATACAAAGAAAGATAATTTCGTTTTAGCAGTTGCTGAATAGTTACAACAAAAACTCTAACAAAACTACTACAGTGTGTGTTTGCATGTGTGTATGTGAGTGTTAACATTACATCTCTCTCTAATCGACAAATACACAAACGATTAAAAAAAACACTATATAAGAGAAAGACTTTTTCTGTATTAAAAATTTACATTTCCGAGAATAATATACAAACTTACTGAAAATACCTAAGAGTTAATATAGTACATACATGTAAACACACACACATACATACCTGCGTGGATTCAGCCATACATGCTTGGCTACACATATTCCAAGTATTCTTAAATTAATAACCCACAAGACTCAAGTCTCCTGGTTTGATGCGCTTTGTTTGTTTGGCGTTAAAAATATAATAATAATTTAATATGAAAGTTCCAAACAGGAGAAATGTAAGATATATACGCCCTTAACCTTCTACTACTGTTAGTTAAATTAAACTGCGAGTTTGACTGGGAGCATAGTGGTGTTCTAGCTTTAATAATTTTTAATTTTTTATTTAATTTTTTTTTTAATTTTATGATTTTTCTGATTTTTACATACGAGTAGAAAAAATTGTAGGAAAATTGAAGTAGGGGGATTTTAAAGGTTTTGATTGTGGACAAAATTAAAGCTTGATTTGACCAGCTGGAAAAATACAGACATAATACACGGACCAGACGGAGAGATGCGCAAAGCTGTATAAACTCCCTTTCTGATAAAGATCCAGAATATACTTTGTGCGGTCACAAATCGCATAGAAATTTCATCGTTTGTATCTCCATTCTTTTTAGAGGAGGGTATAAAAAGAGAAAATAAATTGTTTTAAAACGAATTTACTTTTTTTCTGTTAAAAATAGCATGGGTAGATAGTTTATGCAAAGGGGGCCACAGAACTAATGCATTACAATCAATGGTGCTCGATATCATGACATTATAATACACTTCTTACCAACATAATAAGATGATACTGATATCAATAAAAATCCAATATGTTTTTTCAACACGATAGTGCAACATGCCAAACCGGCCATGAAACAATTGAGTTTCCGCATAGGGCATTTACACAACGTGTAATGACTCGCTTCAGTAATCACATTTGGCCCTCTATGTCGAAAGACTAACAAGCGTGTTTTCTAATCAAATCGTATAATTTATTAATTTTGCGCCACTCTTTGCAAAAAAAATATATCATCGCAGTAAATATTTTTTTATTATTATTAATAAGTTTCTGTTTGCTTATCAGAGCAATGCGAGTGTCTCCGTAATTTAATTTAATTTATTAAATAGCCGACTACTGCACACGGTAAGCAATTGTGAAATATTTCCCGCTTAGAAAGGCAATGAAAATTAAAACTAATGGGGCCTTCACTGTAACCCCAATGAAAATGTTTCTTCTTTTCATTAAACGAACCCTACGAACCTCACGTGCTTCACTTTAATATAAAAACAAAACATTTTAATAATTTCAAAAATGCGAGAAATAAAAATTTTAAAATAATGATATGCATACATTTAGGAGAAAAGCGCAAATAGGACATTTTGTATTGCTCATAAAATCTAGTTTAATTTATGCAAACAGGCCCATTTATTTTATCTGCAGGGATTGTTTCAACGTGTTTATCTTTGACAAAACACACACAGTGTTTAATTAACGGAATATGGGCATTTATTATTTCATGTTGAACCCTTCAGAGTGTGTTTTTTATTTAACATACTTTGCCCATTAAGTACTTAAAAAAATTGAAGGGTTTGCCATTCAGTTTTTGCTCTTTTGCTGTGTATTTTAGAAGTATAAATTCAGGAGTTCAGCATAAATAAATTATCAAGAATTAAATAAATTAATATTTGTTAAAATCGCTCATTTTTTAATTTAATTATATGAAACATATTTATAACAGGATTCCTTTGATGTGAAAAATAAGAAAATATAAAAATAAATAAATATTGATATGTCGGTGTTAAATCTAAACTGGGGAATAAAAATCTAAAGTTATTAAATGCCTATTGGATTGATTAAATTATAATTAGTATTTTACAAATTTACTAAATATTATGAACAGGAATAGATAACTTTTTGTGGAAAAAAACAGTGGCAACAGCGAGAAATGACAATATTGACAATATATCTATATCGATGAAGGCGCCATAAAAGATTTCTCATTTGGTAAAATAAATTTATTTAGTTTATAATTTCGTGTTTCATTAAATCAGTAATCCATTTATAAAATAATTTGTGGTATCATTGGAGTTAAAGAAAATAATTCAATTTTTAAATCGCATACTTCACATGTTTTTTTATTTAAAGTGGCAACACTTTTTCGTATTATTTCCGCTCACAAAAATATAAATTAACTTAAGTTGTCTACTGATACATGGCTGTACGGACAACAGTATGACAATAACTGTTCTGAAAATAATAATTTTCAGATAAACAGACGAAATATATTTTTATTGCAGGTTGCCTACAATATCCTGCTGTAACGCTTAAATGGCTTATTATGGAATATCTATTGTGCGAATTGATAACTTATCAATTATGAAATACAACACCAAAAACATTATGTGAAATATACCTGGCAGATACCGAGTGTAAATTTTGGGAATATTAAAATAATTTTTAATATAAATTGTATACTAAAATGCTATTCATTATAGCAAAATGAAACTCCGTCCTCGATTGTAAAAAAATCTTAAGGATTTGAGGTAAAAACTTTCGTCAAAATAACTGATCTATTGACGTTTGTAGTAGGGATAGTCTGTTAAATACCAGATTCTCTGTACGGATACTCAGCATTTATATTATACTCATAACTTACACTTATTTATACTCATAATATTCACGAAGTATTGCAAGGATAACATACCTCTCCTTAACTGCTAATTTTATATAGAAAGGATGCTTCAAATATGTTGTAATTCTTCAGTTTGGCTGGGATACATTTTATTTACATGCTTCTCTGACCACTATACTGGTTCTCTACTTATAATCAAAAAGTGAGCCTTTTAAATCCCAATATTTTTATCCGGAGCTAACTGATCCTTCGCATATTATGTCCTTTCTTGAATAGCCCCATATTTATTTTATAATACAAAATGCTAATCGCATTATTACAGATGATGCAGAGTAGTTAGCAATATTACTTATAGCCTTCAATATTATTACCCTCTTGCTCACTTCTGCATAAAAATGGATTAAACTTTATCCTTTTTGCCATTTTTGTAGCGCCCAGATTGATTTTAAATTTGTCTAAAATAAATTTTCAATATCAATTATAAATAAATAAATTTTTTTAAAGATTTTATGCATTTAAAAATCAGCAAATTCATATAATAAGTTAAATGAACAATTTCCAGTTAAAAATAAAAAGCAACATCAATCAGAACCAAATTTAAATCATATAGAACATATCAATTCTACTTTTAAATAAATAATAATAAATAATATTCAAATTTGAAGTTTTTCTCAACTTAGTTGGAACACGGACTGCAAAGGCCAGTGGCTTTCTTTACTGGAATCATTTTATAAATTGGCAAATTATTTTCAAGTTACAAACTGTTTGGAAATTTAAATGGTTTCATCAAAAGCTGCATCAAACCAAGAACGCTTGCATTCCAGCTGCACTACTTCTATCCCCACTGACACGTATTAGCCGGCAATTAAACAATTATTTTTAATATTTTTTAGTGTTTACGCGAACAATCTATTAATAATTAGTTGTTATTTTTAGTTCCACTAATGAATATTAAAATACATTGCAATTGATTATTTCAGACCACCAGCTGCTTCTTATGCGCATTTCACCTTATGCTAATTATTTAAATATCTTCTGAATATATATTTTTTAGTAATTTTTATTAATTTCTTAATCTTAAATTTATTAATTAACATTTTATTGTGAAAGTTGTCTTTAATTTTATTTATTTCCGATGGCAAAATATATTTATAATTCAAAGGAATGCTTATGGGCTCATCAGCTTCACGGGTCATTGCTGATATTATCACGGAAGAATTACTAAATAGAGCTGTGAGGCATTACAGCAAAAATTAAAATTCTTATGTAAATATGTGGACGGTTTATTTTGCTTAATAATCAATTAGTGTGTCTTCTTAGGCAAATAAATCATGCACAGACTACTAAACCGAATGTCGCGGGTTCGATTCCCACCAAGACCATATGTGTTTTCGTCCGTAATAGCCGAAAGCTTTGCAGATTAAATTAATTACAATACAAATAGAAAAAGACAAAAATTTACCATTTCTGACCTCAGCTCTAAGACGCTCCAACAGCAAATAGAATCTCCGTTAAGGTGAGAATGAACTAAAAACTAGACACGGAATATTGTGTATCAATATAATGTAAAATTCTTGTTCAGAAAACAAAGCTGTGAAATCGGCAATAACCGGACCTGATTGTTTTTTATTTTAATTTTTGAAAATTTTTAATATATTATTATTGCTTTTGTTTTTATTTTGCTTGTAGATAAAACTTTTAGTTGTTTCGAAGAAGAGAACCGAAGGAGTACCAAATATTGGGTATAATAATATAAATATAATTATTTAATTGAACATTCTTGACTTCAATCCTAAAGGTTAGTGTAATAAAAAAAAAAAATTAAATATATTCTATTCTCGTTTATAAATTTAATGTAAATTTATCGTTAGGAAAATTAAAGGAAGTATATTCCAAATTCATGTGTAGCGTAACCATACCGGTTACATCATGTGATCATATTCCGATAAGTGTCTGTACAAGCTTTTGGTGCGTCGTTGTCAATAGCCAAAAGTGCCCTGTTATGAACTGTTGTACGAGTGTATGCAATCCTCTCCGCTCTTTTGCCCTCAGATACTTAGAACATATTTCCAGAGATGAGTATTCCGAATAGAATGGCAGTGTAGTTGACAGAAGAAAGTAAACTTATATGTCATTAAGATAAATGGAATGTGGTACCTGGATGACAACTTCTTTTCTTTCTTTCTCCCGCTTCACAATGAACAACAACTTTTTAAATAATTTTGTATATTAATCAGCCTTATCTTGTAATTTTCTTGTATGTCTTTCAGATAATTTAAATCATTTAATTTGAAAATGAAAATATTTTTACTATTAATTGGAAAAAAACACGTTGAATTGGAATCCACAATCTGACTTGCATAGCAGCAAAATAGGATCTTTAGGACGAGGCGAAATCAATTGCTTTGTTATTCAAATTATCTGCGCGGAAAGTTTATATAAAAAATTTTATTAAATTTTTAGTATTTAAGCATCTAGAATTGTAGCTTTTTAGGAAGGAGGTCCTGATCAAAAAATATGTTTTTATTTCCATTGAATGTATTCAGCACTATAATAATAAGGATCAAAAAAATGTATAATAGTTCCGTCATCAATTGACTTAAACTAAAAGTGAATTTTTTCATTATCCTTGCTTAACAGCCAGGATCCAGACACACAGCTAAAATAAGCATGTTAAAGTTTTCTTCAACTCTACGGTAATGAAGTATTTATTTACTATAGGAAGGACAGAATGTATAAACTTGCAACATTATAAACTAACCAATCTAACTCTTTTGAAGTTTTATATAGAAGAAAAACATTTGGACTTGGCACTATTGAATTAAAAAAATCAAGGATAATTGCATCAGAGAATAGAGAATATCATGTGTGATGCTCATCACTAAACATGATGTAAGTTGGTTCATTTTAATTTCTCATTGTATGATTTGCAAATATTTAATTGCAAAACTATTTAAAGCAGGTAACAACTGAAATATATTTCAATATAAAATATATAAAATACGTTTTTTATAATTTTTACTTTTGAATCACGTCGAGAATTTAATTTAAAATTATTTTTCAAAGTCTTGTACTAAATAATTTAAGTTAAGAATAATTTTCAGATATTTCATATCTTTTTGTAACGCCTTCAAATGCAGTCTAAATATTTATGAAAAATAAAATATCTCTCATCTATTATAAATAAAGTTCACCAACAATACTTTCTATATATATAAAAGAAATTTTCCTTTTAAATATTAATTCAATCAAGGCATACTTTACTTTATTACTTAATGTAAAAATCCATTTTGTATTTCCGAAAGCAATAAGTAACCCACTTCTTCATCTCCTTAATCCATCAATATTTCAATATTGATTTATAACATGTTTCCTTCCTTTGATGTTTATTAGCTGAATCGGCTGCATAAAGTTAATGCTGTTGTAACATGCCACATGCCAACTGGAAAAGTCATTGATTATTTAGTGAAATGTCATTTAAAAAGCTCACAAAAAAATTGGGAGCGTTATTTTGTCAATTTCAGTTCAAGGTGAGTAGAAGAACTCAACAACATGGAGAAAGTGGGAAAAGTTCCAGAATGTCTATACGCAAGAAACAAATATGACAAATTGATCATAACCTCCCATTATTATTATTATTATTATTATTTTATCAAGGACTACAATCAAGCTTATTGTAAATGCCAGAAAGCTTTGGTCAGTGAAATATTTCAGTTTAGTTCCCGATTATATTATTTTTATGTTAAATGAAAATTGTTTAACAATTTCACAGATTAAATGAATAAAAAACATATTAAAGATTGTAAAAATAAATCTATAAATCATTCACTTCAAGTAAACATTCCTTTTACCTGAAAAAAAGTGTAGAAAAGAATACAAAAACTAATAATAAATAAAAAAAATTGTATAATAAATAAGAATAAGTTAAATATAAAAATTCATAGTAATATTTCTAAAATTAAAAAAGAAAACTGAAATTACAGAAAATGTTTGCTTACATATTAGGAAATGATTGGAGGAAATCGTTCGTTGTCTTAAGTGAATATAAAATAATCTTAAGACATTTTCATTAGGAACGAAATAAAATAAAATCAATTTAATTTATTAAAATGAAGCTTTTGATAAATTATTAATATATATAATATAATATCCTTAAATATTCTTGATTAGTAATCATACAATCGGAAAGTTTGCCCAATAAGATTGCTTCATAAGATTTAAGCTCTGTAATTTCAGTGCTTAAAGGCCAGCACTGAGGAGGCATTTTCAGTTATGCAATGCAATGTGCAAAAAGGCAGACTACAGGGTTTCCATTTAACGAAGGTATGTAATGTATGGAATCTATGTATGTATGTATGACATGTAAAGTTGTCTCTGCACTGGGTAATTTTTTTTCATTTTTTCTTTCTTTTTAAATTAAATTAGTGGTTTTCCGAACAATAGTATCGGCAACTACTTAAAGTTGTTTATCAAGTATTAAGTTTCAGTTTTTAATCCCAAAAGTATGCAACAGATATAGATTTTGTTGTCCCACATCATTTGCCTTGGAAAATTCCTTCATTTAAGTATTAGAATTGCCTCTGTAACCATTACTTGTGATATTTATATAATTGATATGCCAGCAATCAGGATAGCCGTTTTGAATGCGGCGGAATAATTTCTTATAATTGGACTAAATAACTAACCGATCACATGCTTATAGATCTGCGGTTTTCCCCACATCAAAAGGTGAACACTTTATTCCACCGTATTCATTTCAGAATCTTTATTGTGCCTCAAATATGCACTGCGAATTTCTTAGTAGCTTTTAGCAGTCGGAACATGTAGAGTTTTGTGAAAATTTACGGAATGGATGGTCTTTGTAAATGCTACATGTGCGTTCTGAATGAGTAGATTCCAACCAGGCTCCAACTTGCTTCAGCACTATTTATTGGATAACAACTTATTGTGAACTTACGGCATATTTCATTTTCATTAAAAATTATACCTTAGAGTTATTGAATACCTTTCTTTTAGATATTCAAAGTTTTAAGAAATATTTTCTCACGCTTAGCAAAGATATTTTTACAGGTGTGTTACAAACTTATTTTTCTGCAAAACAACAGCAAATTATGTTTGTGACAAATGGGGCAATTTCTTTTACAAATTTAATTTTCTAGCAATTGTTCGCTGGATATCGCTTATAACCAGCAGCAACTTTAAAATGTTTTTTGCATGGTTGCACCGTTGCAGTGTTATTTTTTATTTTTTTTATTATTCCAAAGTAAAACTAATCAATCAAATAAAAATACGTAACAGAACTTTCACAACAAACCCACTGAAGCGTTTAACAAACTGTGCAGACATTTAGAATGTTCGAAGTGTCATAAATTTTTGCATAACAAGTTTCCTAGAATGCAGGGATAATAAATTACACCAAAAAAGTAAACTTAAAAACAATGTAGTGAACTGCAATTTAAATTGACAAGGACACTTGACAAATTGCAACTGAATGTCACATTTATATAAAGAAAACTATATATTTTCCAATCAACTGTTAACGAAAAAGTACAAGAAAAAAAAAATAAATCTTTCTGTTTGCCACAATTATGAAGTTTATCATTCAAAGCAAAACTACGTGTGAAGTTTAAGTGCTTTTGATATTTGAGAAAATATAATTAAGAGAACCATAATGTTATGCTGCGATGCTTTTGCTATTCAGCTGAATGTAATGCTTTCATTATTTAATTGTTTGTAGTTTATATATATAATTTATATAATTAAATTTACAAATAAACAAAAAAGCAGCAAATGGTACAAAATGCTCATTCTTAAAGTATTGAAATATTTTCGTATTTTGAAAAGGATCTTCCACTTATCAAACTCGAATCTACGAGTAAAATATAAAAACTATTTCATAGTTAAAAAGGGAGCAATTAAATATTGTATATTCTATTGCAGCGGACATTTGAATGATTTTTCTTTCCGTTTATTTGCATGATGTGATCTGCATTACAAGTGTGGATATTAATTTTATAATTAAAATTATTTGTTACAAATACAATTTCTTTTTACATACTCGTATATAAAATATGGTAAAATTTTGAGGGCCGATGTTGATTTTGAATAAAGCAGAAATTATTGAGGAAGTTATTACCATTTCTTTTTATTCTAATAATATGGTATTGTTCAGGTATGTAGGAAACCAAATATAGGCCAAATGGCCGCTGCGACCTTGGCGGTTCATCTCCGTCTGATGGTCCAACTTTTCGATTACGCTGAGGCTGTGAATTTTCCGAATAATCTCATCGTTTAGCTCTTATCGTTTATTGGTTTAACGACTTATAATTTTCCTTTCAAATAACGCCAAAAGAGGTCGTACGGAGTCATGTTACATGACTTGATGGCCAATATATATCGCCTCCACCGTAGATAAGGCGGAAATTGAAGTTGTAGAACAAGTTGTATAGCCGTATAGCAAGTGGCACTCTTCTGTTGAAACCACATATCGTCCCCATCCAGACCTTCTAATTCGGGTCATAAGTTAGTTATCATTTCATGATAGCCCATACCATTTACAACAACTGCTTGACCGCATTAATTTCAGAAAAAATACGACCTGAATGTACCGCCAGCTCATTAACCATACCAAACAGCCACTCTTTGTGAGTGTATTGGTTTTTCGATAAACACTCTTGGATCAGCATTCGCCGAAATGCGGCAATTCTGCTTAATGACGAATCTACTGAGGTAATGTGGCTCATCACTAAAAATGATTTTCTTCGTTTTTCATTTTGATATGAACGTCTATTTTCGTGATAAATCTGACTAACTTTAACTCGTTGCTCGACCATAAATAAATCTTTCCATGGTTCGAATTGAATTAGTCTGAAATTGGGAATGCCAGACGAAATCCAAAAAAAAATTTGACGTTTAGAACATCTGCCCTTAAAATTTAATCGCCCGTTATATATATATATATGGTGTTATAATTAATAAATATTTAATATATAATATAATTAAAATTTTATTAATTTAAAATAATTACATTATTTATATATATATATATATAAATATTAATTTATTCAATAATTTAAAAATAATAATAATAATAATAATATATATATATATATATATATATATGCAAATAAAAATTATTTAAATTAATTATATTTGGTTATAAAATAAATAATTTTTATAATATTATTGGCACTTATGTTAAAAATTTGATCAAAAATCATCCCCATTAAATATTTAATAAGTAAATTAATAAATTTATATTAATAATTAGATATCTTATTAATTATTATTTTGTTATATATCTATAGAAAAAAAAGCTTATAACAAATAATTGAACATATATATATATATATATTAAACATTTATTAATTATTAAATATATAATATAATTAAAATTTTATTAATTATTTAAAATAATTAAATTATTTATATATATATATAAATATTAATTTATTAAATAATTTATAAATTGCTATAATATATAACGGTATATATAATGTGTGTTTTAGAACAAAGCAACCGCCAATAAAATAAACAAATCAGAGTTTCTGTAAGCAAAAAAATATTTAAAGTTTATTATCTCAGTGTAAATTCCTTACCGGAAAATATTTTGTTAACAAACTTCTTTTTGCCAAAATCTCTTAATTATAACTTAATTATAGTACAATATCTGTTCCCCTATTCTCATGGGGCTCACAAATCTAAATATGTGAGTTCTGTTATTTACATGACAGGAGTTTAAAGGAGGGAATTTATTTTCCTTACACATATATATATGTATGTTGTGTATTATATATATGTAATACATATTACATAATATTGAATTTATTATGTAATTATTTTTATTTCAACTTAACTGTTATAAATATTAAAAAATTTAATATTTTAAAATAATTAACAAAAATGTAATTACAACGGATGCATAATAATTAATTAATGTAAAACAGATATATATATTATATATCATCTAATTATTAAATCTTTTTTTCCTATAGATAACTAACAATATAGTAATTAATAAAATATTTATATATAAATATATAATTTATTAATTTGTGACACATTGAAAAAAATATTGGAAATTATAAAATCATGTATCGATTATGTTTTATTTCAAAAAATATAAATTTATAAATTACTAAAATTAAAATAACTTTTCTTTGTGCCATTTATAATTATAATCATTTCATTATTATAATAACTAATAATTTATAAATAAATATAAAATTTAATCAATTTAATTTAACTTGTATTAATTTATGAATGCACTGGGCATTCAGCAGTCATGCTTTTCCGGATTTCCACCAAAATTTTCCCATTTTAGACAATAAATAAAGAATGGAATTCTATTTAAATTCATATACATTTTATATCGATCTTTAGAAATGAGAAATTTTTATTTATTCATTTATGACTGACTGACTTACGATATTTCTTATTTGTTATATATATTTCGATATTTTCCCATAAACCTCTTTGTAACACTGCACATTAAAAGTAATGACTCAGGAGCAATTTTATTTCAGTTAAGTTACCTTACCTGCCCTTACTGGCATTTTTTGTACCGCAATTTCTGTTTATTGCACTGGTACTCCTCTTTCCCTCTTCGTCGTAGTGTCAACAGCATTATGTCGGTAAATTTCATTTCTCTTGTCTATTATTTTCCGATTACCATTTTCTTACTCATTATTACATAATTAAACTCGTTCGGTTTGCACATCTCTGCTGTGGTTTTTCTCATTTCCTCCTTGTCTGTGATGTCAACCGTTAATGTTTAAATGGCCGTGGCGGCGGCTGTTTAAAAACACATTTCAGATAACATTTTATTGTTGCTATTTAAGAAAATGTAAACGCTATTATTTGCATTTCTGTGCACTTTGAATAAAATTAAATACTAATTTTATTTTAAAATACATTAAAGCGATATTGGCGCGAGAGCGAAATAATATAAACCGACTTTATGTGTGTAATTAAAAGAAAAATAAGCGAAAACTAATTATTTATTAAATTTATTAATAATAAAAACGATTAAATAAATTTTAGGAAAATTTTCAAATAAAACACTTACCGGTATCTTCCACCGAGGACCCTTTAATTTCATTAAAGTTCTGTGTAAAGTTTATAGTGGTTTTATGGATCCAAGTATTTGTAAAAATGTCTAAAAAAAGGGCAACTATTTATACTACGAGTATTATGACAATGAAATTTTTATACTGGCAGTATTGTAAGACAACATCATTCACTGCAGAATTGAACTAAATTTTTTTCGACTATATATAATTTCGATATTATTTTTATTAATTATGAATCCACATATAAATGTGGGCCTTTTAGGCCTCGTTCGAGATGGATGCCGAGATATTTTTTTTCACAAAATGCTGTTTTTGAATGCTGCTTTCTATCCTGTTTCATCCTTTCTAAATCTTTATTAATTAAAAATGTCATGGTTTTTTTTCGTTCTACGATCTTTGATATTATATTTTTGAAACATTTTTGAAAATTGCTATTTCCGAAAACATTCAAAGTAAAGATATGTGTGCTGTATAGAAGAAAAAATTCGATCATATGCCGTTCCCTATGAATCCTGAGCGAAATGTGCTACATACGTATAACATTTAGGCGGTTCATGTTATTTTGTATTTTGTTTTATTATGAGATCATTTCATGCAATTTAAATCACACAAGAAAATCGGTACTGTGTTAAGTTCATAAGATATTCTTTATCGTATGTGTGTAATATCACTCCCATATTCGTTCCTATATATCCTTCCTTCTGTAAGTGTTTTCAGTTTCTTTGCAATAATTAATAGCATTTCTAGTTACTTTACAGGATTGGCCAAATATTTAAGAAGGATATTAAAACCATAATAACACTAAACATATTCGTAAATTTCATTAAAGATTGAGGTTTTTATAAAGGACGTACTATAAAATAGCTCGGATTGCGATTTTATTTTGCTTCGAAAAAAATATTATATAAAATATATTTTTTTAAATATTTTAATATAGAATAAAGATGTTTGCCTTACTTTTTCAGAAACTAGAAATTGACTTATCGTCGCCGTCACTGCAGCTAAATATTTTCCGATACGCCTTTCGACACATTTATGCATATTAAGGCTACTTTGTTTTCTGCGTCTTCATTAGTTACGAAGGCTGTATGAGGTATAATGTATGTGGTAATAAAAAAAAAGGAAACTTTTATAGCTATTACACTTTGTATATAGACGCGACAAAGATGCAATAGGTGTCTTAGATTGTAGAGCTAGACACAACAGCTCGACAAGCAGGCACGCGAAATGCCCTAAGTTTTTTGAGAAGCAAAATTAAACACAAGTAGAGAGTTTGTATTCAAAATCGATTCTAATTTGTTTATTGAAATTTGCCTCCTTATATACTATTTTTACATTTCTTCTATGACCTAAATGACACATTTGAATTTCAGCACATGTGTTCAGTATGCCCAGTGCAATGTGTTTTTGCTTACATTGCATTATGCATTTCCTGGTTTACACATGTTACTACTTAATGAATTAACAAGAAATTTAACCCACAAAATATTGTATCATAATCACGGTCAAGCACCTTAACAATAGAGTGGAGTAAGCGAGGATGCTCAAATTTCACTTCGCTGCATTTTATTGTGTATGCGATTGAAATGTGCTTGGCATGTGTGTGTCATAGAATTAGTAAATTGGGTTATTCTTATTCAAACAGTGTGAGTTGTTTGAATAAGGTAGAGTGTACATCACACCCTTACCCTTAAGATAAAATTTATGAGACTGTGAATAAATTTTTTAAATTTGGATACAAATTAATAGTAATATTATAAATTATATATATCTAAGTTAGTTAGTTACAAATTAATTATTACTTTCATTCTTTTTGTACAATTTTAATGAATTATTGTGGAATAGTTTTTCCTTATTATTAATTTCTAATATAGAATTACAATTTTGTCTTTTTAATATTCTATATGGACCAATGTATGGACTTTGATTTTTCTTCCTATTTTCTACTCTTACTAGTACTAAGTCTCCTATATCAAAAGAACTTTTTATAATTTTCTTATCATATATTAATTTGTTTTTTTCTTTAGCTATATTTATCAAATTTTTAGCGTTATCTAACGCTCTTTTAATCCTAGTCCTAAATTCATTAACATAATTTTCTAAATCATAAATCTTAGTAGTAGTGCTTATTGAGTCTGTAGGCAGAGTTGGTAATTTGCCAAAAATCAACTGGTACGGAGAATAATTGTTGTTTACATGAGGTGTGGTATTATACGCAAATGTATAATAGGGTATCCACTTGTCCCATTCTATATCTTCAACAAAGTTCAACAAATATTCATTTAGTACTCTGTGATTTCTTTCTAGCGTACCTATAGATTGATGGTGATATGGTGCTGAAAATGTTTGATCTATTTTTAATAGTTTGCATATTTCATTCATTAAATCATTTTTGAATTCAGTTCCTCTGTCTGATTTTAATATTTTAAAGCAACCATATTTTAAAATAAATTGTTCTACAAGAGTTTTGGCTATATTTTTAGCTTCTTTTGTTTCTATAGGGTATGCTACAACATACTTTGTTAATTCGCACTGCATGGTTAATATATATCTATAGTTATTGGACATTCTTAATGGTCCTACTGTGTCTATTTCTATAACTTCAAAACTAGTACTTGGGGTGTCGGTGATATTCATTTCTTCTTTAGTGTGTTTTGTTTGCTTGTTTCTTAAGCATATATCGCAATTTATTACGTAATCTCTAACCATTTTTCTCATGTTTTTCCAAACATATCTTTGTTTAAGTCTTAGTGCAGTCTTTCGAATGCCTAAGTGTCCTGATAATGGTGAGTTGTGGAATTCTTCAATTAATTTGTTTTGAAATTCTTTATTTTTTATGTACTGCAAGGGTTTATACAAGATGATATTCAAGTTATAGTTTTTATATTTTTTAGATTTCATTAATCTTTGGTATACCTCATCATAAATTCTTTTCATATATTCTACTGATATCAGTTTAAAAATTTCATCATCGCTTGCTAATGCGAGATCTTTAATATTCTGCTTATGCATATAGATTATCAGTTTCTCTAGGAACAAAACGTATTTTGCAAGATCATCACTAATATTCATATGATAGCTATTATTTATGTATTCAATGGTACCATTTAATTCATAATCGTTATTTATACATTTTGTACTTCTTGTACTTTTTATATTTTTTATACCTGTATTAACTTTAAATTTCAATTTGTGCACATTCTTAATATCTTGTAATGACGTACATTCCCATATGTTTGTATATTTTTGTTGTTGAGTTACGTCTTTCTTATCTAAGCTGTCTTCAGCTGTTTTACCCTTTGCGTTCATTCCACGCGTAATTGCTAAAATTTTTGTTGGTGTCGTATGGTCATCTTCTGTTGGAATCATGTTCTTTAGTATATCGGAATCTACTTTAATTCTAGATAATGCATCAGCATTTGTATTGATTTTTCCTTTTTTATATACAATTTCAAAATCATAGTCTGATAAGTCAATTCGTACTCTAGTCAGTTTGGAAGAAGGGTTCTTATGTGTAAAAAGTGAAACAAGAGGTCTGTGGTCAGTGACTACTATAAATCTTTTACCATGTAGATATGGCCTAAAAAATTCAATTCCCCAATGTATAGCAAGTAGTTCTTTTTCTATCACGGGTTTATTACGTTCGTGTTTATTCAAAGTTCTGCTGGCATAGGTTATTGGTAAGTCAGTTCCTATTTCTCCTTGGGATAAGATTGCACCTAAAGCACAATCTGAAGCATCTGTTGTCAAAATGAAGGGTTTCTCAAAATCTGGATATTGTAATATTGGTGAAGTAATTAATTTTTGTCTTAATATATCAAAAGTTTGTTGACATTCGTTTGTCCATTCAAATATTTTTCCTTTCTTCGTTTGGTCATTTAGACATTTAGTTAATTTAGCGAAATTTTCTATGAAACGTCTGTAGTAATTACAAAAAGCTACAAATCGTTTTACTTCGTCAGCATTTTTAGGTATTGGATAATTTTGTATTGCTTTATGTTTTGCTGGGTCTGTTTTAATGCCTTCTTTCGTAATTAGGTGACCTAAATAAACTACTTCTGATTTCAAAAATACACATTTTTTAGCGTTTAATTTTAAATTATATTTTGATAAACGTTCAAAGACTTGTCTCAGATTATCATTGTGATGTTTCAAACTACAACCAAAAATGATAATGTCGTCTACATATAAAAATGCTTTACTATCGAGACCTGAAAGTGCTATTGTTAACATACGTTGGAAACTATTTGATGAAATTTTGAGACCAAAAGGTAGTCGTTTAAATTGATAGTGTCCGTTTGATGTGGAAAATGCAGTTGTTTTTCTTGATTCCTTATCTAAGTCAATTTGATGAAACGAACTTGTCATGTCCAGAGTTGAAAAATATTTTGCTCTTCCCAATTTGTCTAGTACGTCTTCAATTCTTGTTAGTGGGAATTTGTCATTAACTATTTTTTTGTTTAATTGTCTAAAGTCTACCACAAGTCGCCATTTTTCTTTGTCTCCATCGCTCTTCTTTGGTACTACCAGCAATGGTGAATTATACGGACTGGTTGAGTGTTCGATGATATCGTCATCAATTAATTTTTGAACCTGTTGATTGATTTCTTGTTGTTGAGTTTGTGGAAGTCTATAGTTTTTAACGTAAACTGGTGTTGTATCTGTTAAGGTAAGATGTTGGGTGTAAAAGTTATTTGCTGTTAAAGCGTCACCTTCTATGTGGAATATGTCTTGGTAGTCTTCAAAAATTCTTATTAATTCATCAGTTGCTTTACTGTCGGTGTTGTTAATTTTCAACGTTTGTAATAGTTTGCTAAATCTGTCTTTATTGTGTTTGTCTGATTTATTTAGAAAAGTGTATTTGTGTAATGGTTCTATTTCAAAATTAATATTTTTTAATATTACATCTTCATCTGTAGTATTGAGAAATTTAACATGAATAATTCCTTTTCCTGGAACTATCGTATTTCCTATAAAAATTCCTGATTCTAACTCTTTACTTAAAATGATGCTATCTTCTGTAATATTTAACTGTACTGGGTGTATCAATTCAGACCGTTTTTCTATTTTTATGTAGTAATCTCTATTTATTTTAGATTTCATGGGAATTGTAATTTCTGTTTCTTGTAAGGTTAATGAAATCGTAAATGTTTCGTAATCAATTTTGCATAAAAATGTTGTGAAAAAGTCTCTTCCTAAGATTCCGTCAGTTGGTATTGGAAAGGTGTCATCGACTATGTGGAAATTATGCTTTGCTTTATTATCATATAAATTAAAATTTAATTCAGTGATTCCAATAGATTTAATTTTTTCGTTAGTTATGCCAAAAAATGAACATGATTGGGATTTATCAATGAAAAGTTCTTCATTTACTTTACTTGATTTACATAATGAAATATCGGCCCCTGTATCTATTAAAAATGTTAAACTAGTTTCTAATCCTATCTGTAATTCGATGTAATTGGTATTGTTTTTGGAAATAGAATAGATTTTATTTAATTGTGTTCCGGAGGATGAATAGTTTAGTTCTGATTGTCCATCTCCGGACCTTCGAAGTTTTCCTGAATCGCATGTATGTGATTATTGCGATTATTATTATAATTATTTTGGTTTCGTCTGCCATTATTATTATTGTTGTTTCTATTGTTGAAACGATTATTATTTCTGTTATTGTTATTTCTAATGTTATTATAACCATTATTTTGGTAGTTATTATTGTTTCTATTCGAATTTCCTCTACATTGATTTTGACCGTAGTTACAATTATTTCTATTGGTATTATTTTGATAATTGTTATTCGAATTTCTTCTATATTGATTTTGACTGCAATTACAATTATTCCTGTTGTTATTATTCCTATTATTTTGGTTATTTCTCCTATCAGAAAAGTATAATACTTGGTTCGCGTTACTAGCAAAGTCTCTTTCTAGTTCTATGGCTAGTTGTACTGCTTCGTTCAAATCTTTTGGTTTGGAAGCGAAAATTGTTGGCTTAATGTCTGCATTAAGACCATTTTTAAATATATTCAATGCATAGGCGTTATTAAGGGAAACAATAGTGTTCTTCTGTATAGTATCGCATTGTGGTATTTCATTTATTTGTAATTCATTCAGTTCTGCGATTAATTCTAAGAGTTTTTCATTATATACCTGTACTTTCATACTTTTCTGCAAAAATCTACTTAATGTCAATTGTATCTGTCCTATCGTCTTTCTTGATTTATATCTTGCCTGTAATGAGTCCTTAAGACCATCGAAGTTATTAATTTCGCAAGTACCTATAGCAGTTCTAACACCTGATGTTAATTTTACGTTAACTACAAAGTCTATTAGTAAAATTTTTGCGTCTGGGGCTAAGGTATTATAAATTATTTCTACAATTTTCAAAAACGAAGTCAAATCCTTGAAGTTTCCCGAAAATTCCGGTATGGTTTTCAATGAAAGCTCTAGATTGAATGATGCCATTTCGTCCAATCTTTGATCTTCAGTAGTAGTACTTGAATCTTCTATGTCGTTTTGTACTGTTTCTAATTTTTGAGTTAACATTAATTTTGCAGTTTCATAGTATGTATTAAATTTTTGTACAAATTCTTGTTTTATATCTCTGTCGGTACAAAATTCTGTAAACTGTTTTTTAATTAGGTCTATCTCTTCTAGTTTTAGAATTAGTGTGTTGTTTGTGTACTTTCTGTTACTTGACTTTCTTAGATTTGTAATTATTTTTGCTAGCCGATCTACAAATTGGTCCATTTACAATACAATCTGCTCTTTGTTATTAGTTTAAAAATTTCTTTTATTTTTGTTCTAAAAAAAAAAAAAAAAAAACTTTATTCTTAATTTGTAGCATAAAATATATTAATTGTAACTAAATTAAACAATATTGTTATTTATATGTCTTATGTTATTCTGTTGTCTTAAATGCGTTCATTTGAGCGTTGCTTCATGTAGATTTTCATTATTACTGCAGCAAATATGAGCAGTACCGCTATAATTATGATGTGGCTAGTGGTGAGTTCATTACTTGTTTTGATGTCTTCAGGGACTTCTTTTTCAATTATGATTGGTTGGCTTTGAGGCTTGGTTTCTTTTCCTACTTCGTACCCTGTGAAGGCAATCATTACCCCACTTAGCAATCTTGTCCACCAGCTCATTAATGTTTTTTACTATGGTCCAGGTCTTTTAATTGTTCAAAGAAGACTTTCTTTTGCGCGCCTGTACTCAGGCCTATTAAGCGTCTTAACTCGGTCTTCTCTTTATGGAGGCGCTTCTTCTTTCCGCCTCTGGATTTTCTCTTTTTCTCCGTTGTACACGGACGCTGCGTCTTCTGGTTCCTCTTTCTGTATTCTTGTAGCGTGATTGCCTGTGGGCCGTAGTTCCTTGGTGTGGGCGTATAGGGCGGAGCTTGAACTTCTACACCATTAGTAGGATCGTATTCCTCTATGATGTTGACCACACTGTCAAAAGTTACGTGGAACTCTTCGTCCATAGGCGAGTGTGTACACGAATGGGTAGCCAAAATATAATATCAGGTCAGAAAATTCAGGTTAGTTTGGCAGGATCGCCATATAATGTATGTGGTAATAAAAAAAAAGGAAACTTTTATAGCTATTACACTTTGTATATAGACGCGACAAAGATGCAATAGGTGTCTTAGATTGTAGAGCTAGACACAACAGCTCGACAAGCAGGCACGCGAAATGCCCTAAGTTTTTTGAGAAGCAAAATTAAACACAAGTAGAGAGTTTGTATTCAAAATCGATTCTAATTTGTTTATTGAAATTTGCCTCCTTATATACTATTTTTACATTTCTTCTATGACCTAAATGACACATTTGAATTTCAGCACATGTGTTCAGTATGCCCAGTGCAATGTGTTTTTGCTTACATTGCATTATGCATTTCCTGGTTTACACATGTTACTACTTAATGAATTAACAAGAAATTTAACCCACAAAATATTGTATCATAATCACGGTCAAGCACCTTAACAATAGAGTGGAGTAAGCGAGGATGCTCAAATTTCACTTCGCTGCATTTTATTGTGTATGCGATTGAAATGTGCTTGGCATGTGTGTGTCATAGAATTAGTAAATTGGGTTATTCTTATTCAAACAGTGTGAGTTGTTTGAATAAGGTAGAGTGTACATCACAGAGGTGTCGCAACTAAAATATCAAATTTAGCATCTTTTTACATACTCAATAACTTTCTGAAGTCGTGAAAAGCAATAAAAAGAAAAGAATTTAGTTATTACGACGCCTTTTGCCCCCAACTGAAAGCAGTGCAACTAAACTTTAGTTTATAAATTATAAAATATTTTCTCGTTTGCTGAATGATTTAAAGGTATTGAGTATGTAATGGAAAATGGTAACAAGAATGCTAAATTTGATATTTTAGTTGTGAGGCCTGATATAGCCTTCATGAGTGATGAAGACGAAGGACACTAAGTAGGAAAAAATTTAGCTGGAGTCAATTCCTAGTTTTTACACTCTTCCAACAATAACTTAAAACTAATCCACCAAAAAGGTTTAAGATACACGTACATGAATTCTTTTAGTGCACCTTTTTAACTTTCGATAGAAAATATTTTAAGCTTCTAGAAAAGATAACTATTTCGCAATAACATATATAAAAGTTCCCTTAGGATTGAATAAGTGTCCTTATATAGAAACACCCATATTATTTGCACATATTTTTTGAAGCAAAAACAAAGAACTTCCGGTCCATATTCAAGAAGTAAAACTACACTTTTTATTATAAATAACTCAGAATTATGGTAAAATATTTTTTGAACAAAAAATTTTTTTTAAATCTTTTAACTTTTTAATAGCCGTCATTATAATTGTTTCCTAGTACGAGTATACCCGCAAGCTGATCAATCTCAATAGTTCTATATGTATTTTATCAGTTCTTTTTAATTACCTTCAAGCAAGTAATTCATTATTTTGTAAAAAGTTGGAATAATTTAAGAGTCCACGTTGTAAAAGGTTTAGTATCCATATGAAGGGATTATTTGTATATTAAACGATTCAAGGCAAAAGCAATTATTTACCAATAAACTCTTCTATTTCAATTTATTACACGTAAATTAATTCCAGTTTTATCATTGATTGCCAGCTAAACTCACCCAAAAACTAAACACAAAACTTTTCCATAAGTAAAATTAATTTCCAATTACACTGAGTATACTTTTGGTTATTGCAATACGCTGACCTAAAAGGAATGATTTTAAATGAGTGGAAAGAAATTTATTCGTTGGGAAAAGTACAAGAATTAATCGGAAGTATCAATCAGATTATCATATAAGTTAATAAGAACTCATTCAAGTTAAGTTAAAAATTAAAATATTATTTTCAGATTTTAAAATAACAAGAATTTATGGAATTTATGGAAAAAGAGTTTATTGTTTTTATAAACAACGAAAAATTCTCAACTTTTCTCTAAGAAAAATATTTAGTTATTGTGGAATGAACTCAGACTACAGTGACTTTTCATGTCTTTAGCATAAGTCCTGATCAGTAGAAGCATTCAAAATTTTTTTGCAGCATAACATTTTAAAATTTTGTAAACATTTTTAAATCATCTGTATATTTTTGTAAATTTCTAGCCATTTTTATTAGTTTTATCATATTAAAACTTTAACCATTAAACGTAAGATTTTTCTTTTAAAAAGTTTTCGTCGAGAAGTGTTGCTTCCTCAGTATTTCCAATCGATAGCCATTTTTTGTGTACTTTTTTTAGCCTCTTTGATGTCTTCATATATTGAAACTGAAAACTTTACAAAATTTAAACTTTTATACGACATTGTTAACTCTAAAACTTCATATACAATTATCAACACTTTATATTAAATATTTAAATGATGTGCACAGTGGGCTGCTCACGTAATTTAAATTTAAAACACTCGTATAAAACACGCATGTTTTTATTTGCGGCATCTAATTCTTCAAAACAAAAACATATTTTAATATTAGAAAGTAATCCGACTGAAGTACCTCCGTAGTCGAATAAATAATGCGCAGCCTACTAAGCCGGAGGTCGTGTGTTCAATTCCTGCTTAGACGCTGGCTGTTTCCCTGATGTCAAGCCGGAAGCTTTGCAGGTTAAGTTACTTTAAAAAAAACAAAAGTAGAATTCGGAAAAAAATATATTTAAAAAACTCTCGGTTGAGTCAGGATTTCTGCAGTAGGAAAATAAACATGCTTCTCATTTGGTATTATAATATTTTGTCAAAAAATATTTACGAAAGCTAAAACTTGGCTTGCATTTCGTCACAGTCATTTAATGTTTAATTACAAATAATTACTTTATTAATTTTATAAAACTATTAAAAGCTTAAAAGCCATTAAAAGTTAGTCGTTGGTGTTTAAATGCTGTATAAGCCAAGCCATTCCTTACCCAAATATATGGCCTAGACCGTGTTCAGAAACTCCGCATATTACGGTCAAAATCATGAAGTGATAACAGTTTTTTATTATTGATAATTACTTTACAGTGAAGATTAATATTGTGTGTATTTTTGAATTTTCAGTCATGAAGTTGTTAAACCACCTAATTCAAGTCGCTCATTTAATTTTATTTATGCAGACCTTGTACTGCTGATCCAAATTACAGAGCCATATTCACATTTTATTTCATTTATATGTATATTAATTTCCTTTGCTTTATATTTTTTTATGTAAAAAATAAAATTTTTCTTATTTATGCTAAATGATACTGGAGACTGAAAAAAAAGCTTTTATTGAAACTATACTCCAAAGTCTAAGGTTGAGTTTAAGTCTTTAACCATATTGCTATTAATGAATTACACTGAAATGAATTTCAGAAGATTCTGCTCAATAAGCCTTATTTCTAATGCTCTTCGAAACAAATATAGTCAGCATTATTTGTACTGCTTTACAAAAGCTTAGTATTATTAATAAACTCATTGGTTTTATGATGATTCTTTTATAAATGACGGACAACAGAGGGCACAGATGACTGCTCTGCCAAACACCAGAAGCCATTTGAAAATGAATTATTGAAAACATCACATTTTTTACGGACTTTCAAATATAAAATTAACCAAAAAAGTATGAAAAAGTATGCGTACTACACTACATGCAGCTTCCTAAGCAAAAGCTCAACTTGTGCTTCATCTGAAACTCCTCTGAAGTCTATAAAACCAACATGGATTTGTAAGCTGTTGTGATACGTAACAATAAAATTACATATTCAACAAATGACACGTTCAATATTTTCATATTCTGTAGGCTTTAATTTAGATGAATTTTTGATTAATTATATAATAAAAGAAAGGTTTTTTCAGCTCAAAAACAAAATTCATATTCTTTTTTATTCTACAATTTCTACAGGGACAACCAACGCAAGCGATAAGACTTTGGTCGCTAAAACTTTTCTTTATAAATAATGTTACTAAAAAAATGGCCAACACATGAATACAGAATCCTCAATGCAACCAACTTAATAAAAATTCTTTAAAATACTCTGAATTTATGCCGACATTTATTTTATAATAAAACCGTTAAGACGTGCAAAGCTTTTCGCAATCGCAATGCCAGAGTTTAAATGTTAGAAACTACAATAAAGAGTTTTGAAAGAGCGGAAATGTAAACATTTAATTAATTTTCCTTCTACTCCTTTTAATATCCCTTTTAAATTGTGGACAACAAATTAAACTCCAAAGTAGACTACTTTGCTGATGCTACCAGACACAAAACGTAAAGAATTTATCAAGGAAAACAAAAAAAAAAACAAATTGGAAGTAATATTTTACCAGCGCCAAAAAAGTTTTTCTTAAAAGCTAAACATTTAAAAAAAAATTGCTAAAACGCGTAATTATTTACAGGCAATTATTCCACAAAGGATATTTAGAATTTAACTGTGCAGAGTCATGTTTGTTATAATTAATCATTGTTAATTACATAAAATAAATGTTTAAATTAATTTGCTTATGAAGAAATAAAATATATAAATTCCTTAACCAGCATAAAGTTGTGTTAATAGCAACTAATTTAGAATTCCACACTAATTTCATTAAAGGTATATGCCCATAACTACGTTGCAGAAAATGTAACGCAGTTAACCATGCATGGAAGATGTTGCAATCAGATCATCTATATTACTACCGGAAAGCCACACTTTACTAAAAGCATATCCTTTTGTAATTGATTAACCAAGGAACTGCAAGACATTTTACAAGGACATTTCCTTTTTCATACCATTGCTCTGTTGTTACAAGTCATCCTGGATAATAGTCCTAACCAAATTCAAATTTCAAAAGATTCTTTTTGCCATATCTGCCCTTTTTAAAGCGAGCTATAGCTACATCTTGATTAATTTTCTGAAAATAAAACTTTGTGACCTTAATGGGCAGAGAACAAAAAACGAAAAGTTGATGTAGACAGTCATGAGGATACAATTTCCAATAAAAGTCTCCTTTACATTAATTCTAAACGGCAAGGACTGTTTTCCCATTATAGTTAAAAAGAAAAGTTTTACATGCCATATTAAGATGGGTGTATGCATTATAGCTTAAGCACATATATAGTCCTTTATGATCCTTTCCACAATACTTTGCTTGCATGTGAATTTATTTTTTTTATACTTATCAATAATGCTACGAAAATTAATATCGCGTGGTAAATGTAATTTACCATATCGATGTTTATTGTAACACTTTACAGAATTGAAGTATGATGTTCAAAATAATATTTATATCTGTTAAATTTTGTGGAAAACCCAAAGCTTTTTATTACCGTAAATTTATTACCTCTCAAAGCGTTTATAAAACACGTTATTTGTAACAAAGTGGGAGAATGGGATCCATAGGAACATGAGTATATATAAATAAGACTTTTACTACATTTCTCACATAACCATTGTGAATAACAATTAACAATTTCGTAGGAAAAATAAACGAGTTTTTCTACCGAATAACTAATTTAATTTATTTATTTGTAAATCTTACTGAGTCCTGAGATGTCAAAGCCGCATTGAAAATGTTTCCCATTTTTTATTCATTTTGCACTCAATATCGTGTAAGGGAATACCACGGGGACACTCGTCCGAAAAGAGTCATCATTACTAATTTCATGCTTACAACATATTGAAGAAATAATTTAACTTTTTGCATATTTAATATTTCGCTACACTGGGAGAAATACCTTGCGAATCAGTTTTTCGCTTTTTAAATTTTTGCTACAACAAATTAATCTTTCAATTACATTAATTTCTCTAACATGTTTTCATATTTTTTTTTAGTTATTCTTCCAATGTGCTGGCGAGGGGAATACTCTTCCAAACAATACCAAGTAAGTTGTGGGAGAACGCAATTTATAAAACCTACAAAAATTTTCTTGAGTTAATTCCTTTTCATTGCATGCAATTTACTTATTTAAAATTGTTAAAATGTTCTTAAAATGGTACCCTTTATTTTCTACTTACATACATTGGAGTAAAACAAAACTCTGAAAATCTTTTGAGAAAATGTTAAATAATATTTGAAACTTGCAAAATAAATTCACTTATGAAAACTAAACCAAAACGCAGAGCAAGAAATACACAAAAACTCCTTTTGGGCCAGAATAATAAATTTTCTGTTTACTTCTGAACTAAATTTTTTTTTTGTGACACACACAAAAGGCAAACTCACTAGTTTAGTGTTACAATGTAATCTTTTTTGGTGTGTTTTAGTGTGCTTGCTCACCAAGCCATGTGTTGTGGGCCACAAAAAATTTTCTCACTGTTTATGGCATGAAAACAGCATAAAAAACGGTAAACATGCATCCATCCAAGAAGCATTTTTACACGTAATACGTAAACACTCTGAACTAACAAATATCCTATTTAATATTCACAAATACATCTGCGTAAACGAATGTTTAAGCAAGCATTTGTAAACAGAATGCATTACTAACAGGCAACATATTTACACACTCGATAAAACATTACTTAGCTGTGACTTGAAAACAGAAACAAAAGTATTCAACACACATCAAAAAAAAAAAAAAAATAGAAAAAAAAATCAATGGCAACACCAAGCAATAATTGAAATCACAGTCAGACGGATGAAAATAAAAAAGATAAACACACTCAAAATATTCTGCTAGTTAAATTAGCAAAAAATACGATTTCCAATAAATACGGCCAACTTATTTTTCATTTAATATTTCCCTTAAGGGTATACCAACTAAAACCGCACCTCATCTCTCTCAGTGGGATCCTATCCACACCGGCACCGCTTTCGCATTACTTCAGGGTGGATTCCCTATAGCTCAGACTTCAAGAGTTTTTCCAGTGACTTGCAAACCAAGCAGTCGTTTGTGCTCGTAAGTTTTCTTCCATAGTAAATACCCTTATGCAGGAGAAAAATGCAGAATACTGTGCTCCACTTCCTTACTTTATTTAAGTATTTCCTGAAAAAGCCGTACCCAGATAGCATTTGCGTTAGAAAATAGTATACCTCGTCATATTTTCTGAGCACCCATCTCTGTATGTTGGATATGAATTTTGACGCCCGTTCCTTTCCACATTCCATTGGTTTTGCTATTTCTCGATAGTTTCGTGTCTGATAGACGATATAGAATGCGGTTCTTCTGCCGTTTCGTGTTTTTTTGTATAATTATTTTTATATCCTTTGTGGTTGAATGTTGTAGCTCCTGTGAGAATATATAATATAATATAATATAATATAATATAATATAATATAATATAATATAATATAATATAATATAATATAATATAATATAATATAATATAATATAATATAATATAATATAATATAATATAATATAATATAATATAATATATTATAATATAATAATATATAATATAATATAATATAATATAATATAATATAATATAATATAATATAATATAATATAATATAATATAATATAATATAATATAATATATTATAATATAATATAATATAATATAATATAATATAATATAATATAATATAATATATTATAATATAATAATATATAATATAATATAATATAATATAATATATTATAATATAATATAATATAATATAATATAATATAATACAATATAATATAATATAATATAATATAATATAATATAATATAATATAATATAATATAATATAATA